>OZ035883.1:65832072-66204132 GCA_964034835.1 Muscina levida
ATTGACCACTTGTTTGTGAGATCAACTAAGGCAAATGAAGATGTAAACGCAGCCGTAATAACAACAACGATCTCAGATCATTTTTCAATATTTGGTTGTGTGAAACTTGATGGTAAAAGGGAGAAAATAAGTAAACAAACTAGCCAGAGGACTGCATTGAGTACGTCAAATATAAATAGATTAATGAAAAATGTAAACTGGAATGATATCACAAATGATATTGATGATCCGGATGAAATATTCACCAAAATTTATGAAAATATAACCAAAATTTATGAAAAATCTCAAAACAATAATAAAGAAGTTTCGTATAAGAGAAGAACAAGCGAAATGTGGATAAATAATCAGTTAATAAAATATTGTGATGCTAGGGATAAACTATATAGAAGGTGGAAAAACAATATAAAAAACAATCAATATGAACATGAATATAAAATATTTAGCAATAAATTGAACAAAAAAATTTTCTTTGCGAAAAATGAATTTCGTCGTAAAGAATTTATAACTCGAAGAAATAATATTCAGGCAACTTGGCAGTTAATAAATGAAATCATCGGCAAAAAAATTAACAACATTGACGAAACAATAATAAAAAACTTTAATAATGAAAATATTGTCTCCATAGTTGAAAACTTTGGACAAAATTTTAATGAAAATGTTAAAAAAATACTACATACCTGTGATATTAAAACTTTAAACTACAATGAAAATAGAATAACAAACACAATATTTTTCGCGCACACGGATGAAGAAGAAATTCTTAATATCCTAAAAAACCTAAATAGCAGAAAAGGGCCTGGAATAGATGGTATACGTCCGAAGGATTTAAAAAATAATGCTGTAGTACTAACTCCCGTGATAAATAAATTAGTAAACCAATGTATGAATAACGCTACAATACCTACACAACTTAAAACCTCAATAATAAGACCAATCTATAAGAGTTCCACTCGCAATGACTACAATAACTACTGACCCATCTCAATACTGCCAGCCATTGAAAAAGTACTCGAAGAAATTGTAGTAAGAAGGCTTACAGACTTTATGTCAAAATATAATTTAATTAATAAAAACCAATTTGGTTTCCAAAAGGGTAAAAACCAGAGTACGTATTGGCTCGCTCTTTTCGGCTCTCGGCTCGCGAGCCAGGAGCCTCAAAACTACGAAAGAGCTCTTGGCTCGCGAGCTAGGAGCCACAAATTTCAAACGAGCTCTCGGCTCGCGAGCCAAGAGCCCAAATAAAGAGCTGGCTCGCGAGCCAAGAGCCACAAAATTTTAAATGAGCTCTCGGCTCGCGAGCTAGGAGCCACAAAATTTCAAATGAGCTCTTGGCTCGCGAGCCAAGAGCCCAAATGAAGAGCTGGCTCGCGAGCCAAGAGCTACAAAATTTCAAATGAGCTCTCGGCTCGCGAGCCAAGAGCCCAAATAAAGAGCTGGCTCGCGAGCTAAGAGCCAAGAGCCCAAAAAGAGCTGGCTCGCGAGCTAAGAGCCAAGAGCCCAAAAAGAGCCAGCTCGCGAGCCAAGAGCCAAGAGCCCAAAAAGAGCTGGCTCGCGAGCCAAGAGCCAAGAGCCCAAAAAGAGCTGGCTCGCGAGCCAGGAGCCAAGAGCTCAAAAAAGAGCCAGCTCGAGAGCCCATTTGAAATTTTGTGGCGAAAAGTACATTAAAAGTACTTTTTGGTACAAAAGTGTACTCTGGTACAAAAAAAGTACTTTGTGTCAAAAAGTACGTTAAAAGTACTTTTGGTACAAAAAAGTACTTTGTGCTGAAAAGTACATTAAAAGTACTTTTTGGTACAAAAGTGTACTCTGGTACAAAAAAAGTACTTTGTGTCAAAAAGTACATTAAAAGTACTTTTGGTACAAAAAAGTACTTTGTGCTGAAAAGTACATTAAAAGTACTTTTTGGTACAAAAGTGTACTCTGGTACAAAAAAAGTACTTTGTGTCAAAAAGTACATTAAAAGTACTTTTGGTACAAAAAAGTACTTTGTGCTGAAAAGTACATTAAAAGTACTTTTTGGTACAAAAGTGTACTCTGGTACAAAAAAAGTACTTTGTGTCAAAAAGTACATTAAAAGTACTTTTGGTACAAAAAAGGACTTTGTGCTGAAAAGTACATTAAAAGTACTTTTTGGTACAAAAGTGTACTCTGGTACAAAAAAAGTACTTTGTGTCAAAAAGTACGTTAAAAGTACTTTTGGTACAAAAAAGTACTTTGTGCTGAAAAGTACATTAAAAGTACTTTTTGGTACAAAAGTGTACTCTGGTACAAAAAAAGTACTTTGTGTCAAAAAGTACATTAAAAGTACTTTTGGTACAAAAAAGTACTTTGTGCTGAAAAGTACATTAAAAGTACTTTTTGGTACAAAAGTGTACTCTGGTACAAAAAAAGTACTTTGTGTCAAAAAGTACGTTAAAAGTACTTTTGGTACAAAAAAGTACTTTGTGCTGAAAAGTACATTAAAAGTACTTTTTGGTACAAAAGTGTACTCTGGTACAAAAAAAGTACTTTGTGTCAAAAAGTACGTTAAAAGTACTTTTGGTACAAAAAAGTACTTTGTGCTGAAAAGTACATTAAAAGTACTTTTTGGTACAAAAGTGTACTCTGGTACAAAAAAAGTACTTTGTGTCAAAAAGTACGTTAAAAGTACTTTTGGTACAAAAAAGTACTTTGTGCTGAAAAGTACATTAAAAGTACTTTTTGGTACAAAAGTGTACTCTGGTACAAAAAAAGTACTTTGTGTCAAAAAGTACATTAAAAGTACTTTTGGTACAAAAAAGTACTTTGTGCTGAAAAGTACATTAAAAGTACTTTTTGGTACAAAAGTGTACTCTGGTACAAAAAAAGTACTTTGTGTCAAAAAGTACATTAAAAGTACTTTTGGTACAAAAAAGGACTTTGTGCTGAAAAGTACATTAAAAGTACTTTTTGGTACAAAAGTGTACTCTGGTACAAAAAAAGTACTTTGTGTCAAAAAGTACGTTAAAAGTACTTTTGGTACAAAAAAGGACTTTGTGCTGAAAAGTACATTAAAAATACTTTTTGGTACAAAAGTGTACTCTGGTACAAAAAAAGTACTTTGTGTCAAAAAGTACACTAAAAATACTTTTGGTACAAAAAAGTACTTTGTGCTGAAAAGTACATTAAAAGTACTTTTTGGTACAAAAGTGTACTCTGGTACAAAAAAAGTACTTTGTGTCAAAAAGTACATTAAAAGTACTTTTGGTACAAAAAAGTACTTTGTGCTGAAAAATACATTAAAAGTACTTTTTGGTATAAAAGTGTACTCTGGTACAAAAAAGTACTTTGTGTCAAAAAGTACATTAAAAATACTTTAGGTACAAAAAAGTACTTTGTGCTGAAAAGTACATTAAAAGTACTTTTTGGTACAAAAGTGTACTCTGGTACAAAAAAAAGTACTTTGTACCAAAAAGTACTTTTAATGTACTTTTAACCACAAAATTTCAAATGGGCTCTCGAGCTGGCTCGCGAGCTGGCTCTTTTTTGAGCTCTTGGCTCTTGGCTCGCGAGCTGGCTCTTTTTGGGCTCTTGGCTCCTGGCTCGCGAGCCAGCTCTTTTTGGGCTCTTTGCTCTTAGCTCGCGAGCTGGCTCTTTTTGGGCTCTTGGCTCCTGGCTCGCGAGCCAGCTCTTTTTGGGCTCTTGGCTCTTAGCTCGCGAGCCAGCTCTTTATTTGGGCTCTTGGCTCGCGAGCCGAGAGCTCATTTGAAATGTTGTGGCTCCTGGCTCGCGAGCTGAGAGCTCATTTAAAATTTTGTAGCTCTTGGCTCGCGAGCCAGCTCTTTATTTGGGCTCTTGGCTCGCGAGCCGAGAGCTCGTTTGAAATTTTCTGGCTCCCGGCTCGCGAGCTGAGAGCTCATTTGAAATTTTGTAGCTCTCGGCTCGCGAGCCAGCTCTTTTTTTGGGCTCTTGGCTCACGAGCCGAGAGCTCGTTTAAAATTTGTGGCTCCTAGCTCGCGAGCTAAGAGCCAATTTTCAGGAAAAGAGCGGCTCGCGAGCGAGCCAATACGAACCCTGGTAAAAACATTAATAAACTACTGGGTAGTTTCACTAATCAAATAAATGAATCGCTAGACAATGGGTATCACAATTTAGTGCTATACATTGATTTCAGCAAAGCCTTTGACACCCTGTCTCACAGCAAACTACTCAATGTTTTGGAAAGAAACGGTATACGTGGTAATTGTTTAGGTTGGTTTAAAAGCTATCTTGAATGTCGGTTTTATAGAGTCAAGATCGGCAACAATATGAGCAATGAATTTACGACAACTCATGGCGTGCCTCAGGGATCAAAATTAGGACCAATACTATACTTGTTATATGCGAACGATATGCTTAATGTACTGCAAAAAAGCACAGCTTATGCATATGCGGATGATACGGCTATAGTAGTAGCACACAAGGATTTAACTTCAGCTGTGGACATTTTGCAGAGCGAGTTTAATAGAGTAACTAGATGGTGTCATGATAATGGATTGATTATTAATGCCAACAAAACAAAACTTATGCACATTAAACCACCACACATTAGATACTCGAATATAAAAGTCATCTTTCACGAAACATCCTGCTTACACAATAAAAACAATACTAGCGAAGATTCATGCACAACTACAATTGAATTAGTCAACCAGTACAAATACCTCGGTGTGATTGTTGATCATAACTTCAAATGGAAGCCTCATATCGAAATGCTGCAGAAAAAACTACGCAAGAGTGCATATGCCCTGTACCATTTAGGAAACTGTTCACCTTTACGCGTTTTAAAGCAAGCCTACTTCTCCCTTGCGGAATCTTATATAAGGCACGGAATAATTGCATGGGGAAACGCTTCTTACTGTAGGACACTGCAGCAAACTCTAAACAGAACAATAAGGATACTTTCAAGATGTCAACGCAAACCACTCCACAATAATAGCCACTTTCCTTACACCCGATTGCTAACAGAGAACTCAGCAAATTTTCAAACACAAATCAATATACAAAACAACAACACTCAATTCAACTATACTCAAAATAACATCAACCAAAATTACAACACCCTGATCAACTCTACACAAAGCAACAATGATTTAATCAACAGCACTTTTCAACACAATATACAAACCAACTATGTACAAAACAGTAACACTCATAGTAACACCACCATTTTCTATACAAATAACTCATATAACAACGATTATGTTCAACGAAATAACATAAATAACTCACAAATCATTAATTTAAATGAAACGGTATTACAAACACAAGAAAACTTAAAAAACTTTATGTACAACAATAACATCTTAACCGTACAAAACATTTATAAATTAACACTGGTCACGGAATTTTACGACGACACCAGATTCCTTCAAAGAATAGACCACCAGCACAATACTCGAAGAAGATCAGAGGGAAGATTTCAAATACCGGCCTTTCGTAATAACTATGGAAAAAACTCAATAGCCGTTCAACTGCCAACTGTTATCAACATGCTGCCTACCAATATTATAAATATAAGAAATAAATTTAAAAGAAAAAAAAGTATCAAACACTATTTACTTAAAAATCAACGAAGATAAGAAAAAATTAATTAACTGAAATTATTATTTAAAAAATAAAACTGAAATTTGCCTTAATATTTATTTTTAATAATTAAATATGTAAATGAATTCATTTATTACAACATGTACTTTTTTTCCTGCAGACAAGCCTAGTGGCTTCGCGGGGCTAAACAAATGTGTTAAATAAAATGAAAAATTCATAAAAAAAAAAAAAAAAAAAAAAAAAAAAAAAAAAAATTTATTTTATTTTATTTTATTTTATTTTATTTTATTTTATTTTATTTTATTTTATTTTATTTTATTTTATTTTATTTTATTTTATTTTATTTTATTTTATTTTATTTTATTTTATTTTATTTTATTTTATTTTATTTTATTTTATTTTATTTTATTTTATTTTATTTTATTTTATTTTATTTTATTTTATTTTATTTTATTTTATTTTATTTTATTTTATTTTATTTTATTTTATTTTATTTTATTTTATTTTATTTTATTTTATTTTATTTTATTTTATTTTATTTTATTTTATTTTATTTTATTTTATTTTATTTTATTTTATTTTATTTTATTTTATTTTATTTTATTTTATTTTATTTTATTTTATTTTATTTTATTTTATTTTATTTTATTTTATTTTATTTTATTTTATTTTATTTTATTTTATTTTATTTTATTTTATTTTATTTTATTTTATTTTATTTTATTTTATTTTATTTTATTTTATTTTATTTTATTTTATTTTATTTTATTTTATTTTATTTTATTTTATTTTATTTTATTTTATTTTATTTTATTTTATTTTATTTTATTTTATTTTATTTTATTTTATTTTATTTTATTTTATTTTATTTTATTTTATTTTATTTTATTTTATTTTATTTTATTTTATTTTATTTTATTTTATTTTATTTTATTTTATTTTATTTTATTTTATTTTATTTTATTTTATTTTATTTTATTTTATTTTATTTTATTTTATTTTATTTTATTTTATTTTATTTTATTTTATTTTATTTTATTTTATTTTATTTTATTTTATTTTATTTTATTTTATTTTATTTTATTTTATTTTATTTTATTTTATTTTATTTTATTTTATTTTATTTTATTTTATTTTATTTTATTTTATTTTATTTTATTTTATTTTATTTTATTTTATTTTATTTTATTTTATTTTATTTTATTTTATTTTATTTTATTTTATTTTATTGCTAGACGATTCTTTTGCAAAGAGTGCCTTATCACATCAACTTTTTTGAAGGCCCACTTTGCGACTCATAAGCGAAAGCAAATGTATTTTAGTACTGCACTGGTAGATCTGCTACATGGCCTGATTGAGGAGACATTCTAGAAAGTGCTTGGGATCCAAAAATGCACTCTTCAGGCCTGTTATCGCCGAGGCCTGAACAATTTTCCTATTAATTAATAACAAAATATTGATAGAATACTACCGATGTGTTGTCTTGGCTTATTACTCTAAACCTCCCCTCATTCCCCCCCACACTTTGCATTGAATTGTCTTATATTACTAGCCAATATATGCAATTATCAGCTCTTTAGTAATATAAATATTTGTAATCATTTTACAAATTATAACAGTCATAAATGACTGCGGGAGGTAGAGTGGGTTTATTGCAACACCCCAGCAGACAAAGATTTGTTTTCAGTTCTATAAAAAAGGCGCTATCTTGAAAAGTTAAATTTTTTTATATGTCGCTAACTGATAAACAGTGAATGAATGTGTACAATTTTTGCTTTAATTCACATACGTTTCTTTTACGTCTTAGATAACGTTTTTTTTTTTTGCTTATTTTTGGAACCACACTATAGAACAATTAATATTGCAATCATACCACTTTTTTTTTATTGCCAAATACAAGAGTTTATCACTCTAAATGATTGAACGTAAAGAAACGTGTAGAAACTTTTTGTATACAGGAGATGGTACCATGTCTTTTACGAATACCTTTATATAGGAAAATTGTTTTGGAGGATATTTTTCTCAATCCTTCATCAAAGTCTTTAAAAATTTTGAGTTATGTTAAAATCTGTAAAACAATATTTTGAAAAAAAAAAATAATTTGTAATCGTGAAATCATAATGCATCAAAAAGATGTAGTGGGAACACTTATGTCGACATTTTTATTTTAATTTTGCGGCAAAGTTTAATTAACGCCTTTTGACCAAGTTGATTACTCATAACAAGAACAATGTGCTAATAATATATCTAATTAAAATGTTTTCATTATTTCTTATTATGTAGTTTGATGTTACTCGTGACCATGACTTGTACTCCAAGTCATTGTTATTGTTTATTGTTATCATATCAATTAATTTTAATTGCAAAATCATTGTTACAAGTTAATTGTGAAAATAAGTGTACCTACACAGTAAGACATTTGATCTTTGTTGTGACAATAATAGGGTTTTATGACATATTAGTATAATAAAGTTAGTTTATTCATAAGATCCCGACAAACCATCCGATTCGAGAATGATAGCATTCATCATTCACATTTAATTCGAGAACGATTATCGCCAACGATTCGGGAGTGATACTGCGATCGGGAGAAAATCCACCTTCGTTCTCGAATAGTAAAAGCGATTTTTTTACGATTCGAAACAGCGATTCTGTTACGAATCTGAAATACGATTCTATTACGAACCATAATAACGAGATCCTTTCAAGTTGCAAAATCTATAAATCATCCTTTTTTCAGATATTCAGATCATGTATATACTAAAACTTGTTATGATTTTGAAATAGATTTGTATTTATCTGTATCTAAAAGATCTGTATTGCAAATCATTGATTCCTAATTTAAATTTTAAAATCTTTTGCCCTGCATGCCAAAAATTAACCCAAAGATAGCTATGAATTTACCAATTACTTATAATCGAATTTTTATCGCTTAAAAGATAAGTTAAATAATTGCTTTTACGATACGTTAACGAATGGTCACCATGTTCACCATCACCCTTAGGGATGAGGGTATATATCATTTGATACGACCCAAAAGTGTAACACAGAGAAGGAGTCACTTTGGACCCTAGGTTTCTTCAAACCAAATTCGATTCATGACTTTTTAAGTCGTTTGAGCCATGTCTGTCTGTCTGGCTGTCCGGCTGGTTCGCACGATAACTTTTGAAAGACGCAACCAAATGTTTTGAAATTTTGCACGAGTTAATATTTCCCCAAAACTACTTACAGTATTGCAAATGGGCTATATGGTCCCGCCCCTTCTGGTACCTTCCATACAAATACATCATTCCGCCCACTTTAGAAATCGAGTAATAATATAAATAAATCCAACGCGACCGTACCCAAATTCTTTTTTTAGTAAATCTATAGCAGGATACAGTTTTTGAGAAAAAATTGGGAGTCTAGCGACGCCCCTTATGGTACCTCCCATAAAAATGTACCTTTCCGCCCACTTTAGAGATGGAGTAATAATATCAATACACCCAACGCGATCGTGCCCAAATTCTGTATTTATTAAAGCTATAACAGGATAAAGTTTTGGGGAAATAATCTGGAAGTCTACACAAGCCTCTTCTGGTACCTCCCATACAAATATACCACTCCGCCCACTTTAGAAATCGAGTAATAATATCAGTATAATAGAACATTTTTTGTTGTACTGAGGGTGATGGTATATGTAAGTCGGATTGCCCGACTGAAACTATCTTACTGGTTATCAAATGTTTTTTAGAATCCTATCGCATTTTTATCGGTTTTACGATTAATAAACGAATCGCTTTTATGATTCGTTTTTTAATGTTCACCAGTGATTCTAAAATGTTATAATTTTCGGGAATCGCTTTAGCGAATTGCCAACGAATCGTTAGCGAATTACCCCTCGCCACATGGTTTGTCGGGATGTTCTAAAATATTATGTATGTCGTAGTCCCGTCGAATGTTTGTCGTTTTTTAAATATGGCATCGCCAATGTCGATTGTGAAACTGAAATACGACTCGGTCGAATTCTATTACAAATTTTGGTATTTTGTATGTCGTTTTTGAGCGTGAAATTCTACAGAAACAGTCGTAGTATTTTGACGGTGACAACATCAAATTTTATGAAAATAAACAGAAAATAGATATAAAAACGAAAGAGCATTACATTAAATAATATTTATTACACTTTTAATAAATTTATAATTAAAAACACCTCTTTTTACTTATTAAAGTATGAAAAGCAACACCAAAGCAAATTGCTTAAAATTCAAACTTTGCAAAGGGGTACCATAAAATATAAAGTTAAAATAAAGGCAATGGAATGTCATAAAAGGAAGGGTGAACAGCATTGGTCCTTCCTCACGCGACTACGAAGGATGGATGGCGCATTACTTATTGTATGTTGCGCAAGGCACAGATTGAAATCATTTGCAGATC
Organism: Muscina levida; assembly: GCA_964034835.1. Classification (NCBI taxonomy): domain Eukaryota; kingdom Metazoa; phylum Arthropoda; class Insecta; order Diptera; family Muscidae; genus Muscina; species Muscina levida. The sequence continues at coordinate 65,842,033 of OZ035883.1, forward strand.
CTTTTTGGTAACCTTTAGCGAGGATTCGTTGTGATGCCTAAGTAACTCGCGTTGATCGACATTCGTTCTGAAGCTTATGTCACATCGCTCTTAGAACGTATCTTGGTCAATCTAAAGTTGCTTTTAAATCTGTGGAAGAGCTATTTAAACACAAATTCTAGATACATCAACAGATATCTTACTTTGAATAGCCCATATGTTAGACCGGTGTCTTTATTGTCTACATTAAGTTATAAGTTCTTTGCACCTATCATGATTTTTTTTATCGGAAGATAAACAATTCTCAACACTAAACATTTCTGTTAATTATAACTTATTTTACTTAAATAAAACAAGCAAACAACCGAATGACCGAACAAGGGGTTTATGTATCTATCAACTGTTTTTTGCGACAAGGTGACCAAAAAAAAACATTAAAATTCCCAAGTACAATCTTTTACAATAACACTCACGTCGAATGTTTTACATAATACCAATGAAAAGTAAATTGACACGAGACTACGACAGTTGCCGAAAGTCGACTAAGAGATACACAATTGTTGCTATTTTTAGAATTTTGTTTTCTGTAATTATTGTGTTTCATAATGTTTGTGTCCTTAACACTGTACTCTAAAAACTTCAATTCTCAGATCTGTTTTGGACTGGACAAAAATTTTCTCTCTAGGGCATTTAAAGAGCCATTTGGGCAAAGCTTAGTTCAGATCTGTAAGCAATGCATTTATATTATTATCCGACATCTCAGATCTCCATTCCATTCAAATACTACAATACAGTATAACAGATATGAACAAAATAATACACCCGTTCTAATGTAGCTGTCTTAAATATTGAGAACAAGTAAAATTTGGTTATGAACTTGGTTTATGGCGATTCTGGTGTTTTTCGTGTTTAAAAGTGGTGCAATTTTTGATATACACGTAACAAGAATTCTGTTATGGTATTAGGCAAATTTTGACTACCAATATGAAATAAGGTTTTCCAGATTAGCTCCAAAAATGCAAAAAAAGAGAAATACATTTACAATTCGGTTTTCTCATTGTCAAGTCTACAATTTTGTCATATGTGTTTCGTACTATACTTCAATATAACTGAGCGATTCATTAAAAGTTTTACTTTAATTCGATTGTATTGGTTCGATAAACAGGCATTATTTTAAGTATGAGTTTTCTTAAATTTCATATGCGCAAATTTGTTATAATCGATTACCCACTGTATCTAGTAAGTGCTATAAAACTCTATTATTATTGCAAACACAGAACAAATGTGTTACTGTATAGGTACTTATTTTATAGCTAGTATTAACTTGTTACAATGATTTTACAATTATAATTAACCCTTAAGTTAATTACACAGATATCACTTGATATGATAAACAAAAACACACACACAACAATTAAAACATTTTAAACAATTTAAGAACAACACAACACAAATGACCTCCAACGCTGCAAGTCACTGCTAGTAGCAGCAACTTAATAAGAAGTATTAAAAACTAAACGTTTTTATTAGCGCACTGTTGATATTGTAAAATTTAGGTCAAAAGGGTTAATTGTATTTGTCAAGGGAATGACAACGTGGATCTTTCATCTCAAAATTAAATATGTACATTTGGAAACGCAGCTAATTTAAGCGTCAAAATAATAAATGGATGCACCCAAAATAAAAATAGAGTATTCCGTACTTAAATTGATCCCTAGCGGTATCAAAAGTACGGTAAGTACGGATTTTCTTAAAGCCGATACAAAATGATTGATTTAAGAACGGAACCTCCTAGCGTAGAATTCTAAATTGCAGATCTTGTTAAGCCTGGTGGGGCTTGATTTTTAAGCTGGATTATTTAATGAATGTGGATTTAATACTTGTTTTAACCGTAAAGTTGGATGACCGGTATCAAACTGATAATACCATTCTCTTGCTCTAAGAGTAAATGTGTTTTCTTTCCCAAAATTTTTTTGATTATAAGCGGGTATTTTTATTTCGAATTAATAATTTAGAATTGATAAGAAGTACATAAGTGTTAAACCTAATTTATGGTTAACTGCTGTCCGGCCCGCAGTGCTTTGTCTCATAGAGAGAAATAAAAAAAAAATGTATTTTCTTCAAATTAGATGAAAGGTATACTGATCGATAGATAACAATACAACTCAAATAAATGTTAAGGAACTGATTTCATATGACTCTCCCAGAATGCACCTGAGGGCGCTAAAGTCAGTGAAATTTGAGCAAATATTAATGAAGTAAGAACTCAGTTTTATTACTTTAGGAAAATTATTCCCAAAAATTTATTTTTTTAGTTCTTCAGTATGTTCAGAACTCGGGAAAAAATATGGAATGAATATGTTAGTTAGAATTATTATCTGTCGCTCGCAAAAAATATATTTTTTTTAAAAAAATTCAAACATTACAAAAGTTTGATACAATTTAAAAAAAACGAAAAAAAATCTGACTTTGTTTATTTTGGTTTTATTCGGCTGTGTTGTTAAAACTTCAAAAAAACCAGTAAGAAAGTTTCAGTCGGACAACTCGACTAACATATACCCTCACCCTAAGTAAAACATAAAATTTTCTATTATATTGATATTATTACTCGATTTCTAAAGTGGCCGGAGTGGTACATTTGTATGGGAGGTACCATAAGGCGAGTGGCTAGAATTGCAATTTTTTTCTTCAAAACTTTATCTTGTTATGGCTTAACAAAATACAAAATTTGGGCACGATCGTGTCGAGTGTATTGATATTATTACTCCATCTCTAAAATGGGCGGAGTGGTACATTTGTATGGAAGGTACCCAAAGGGGTGTGTCTAGACTTCCAGTTATTTTCTCCAAAACTTTTTTCTGCTTTAGCTTTACTAAATACAGAATTTTGACACGATCGCGTTTAATTTATTAATATTATAACTCGTTTTCTAAAGTGGGTGGAACTGTATATTTGTATGGGAGGTACCATAAGGGGCGTGGCTAGACTTCAAATTTTTTCTCCAAAACTTAATCTTGTTACATCTGTATTTAATACAGAATTTGGACACAATCGCGTTGGGTCTATTAATAATGTTAATCAATTTCTAAAGTGGGCGGTACCAGATGGGTATGGGAGGTTCCAGATGGGGTGTGGCTAGACTTCCAAATTTTATTTTTCAAAACTTTATCCTGTTATAGCTTTTCTAAGTACAGAATTTGGGTAAGAACCCGTTGGGGGTTTTGATATTATTACTCGATTTCTTAAGTGGGCGGAATGATGTATTGGTATGGGAGCAGAGCTGTAAACTAATCATTACAATTTGTACTCATTACTGCTCAATTACAAATACAAGTACATCTAAAAAGGAATTGAAAGTTAACTACAATTCTAATTACATGAGGAATTGGAATTGAAACTAAAAGTCTCAACTACACAGGTAATTGTACTTGAATGTAATGATTCCTAATTACTTTTCAATTAGCTAAATTACTTTTTAATTTCAAGGAATTGAAAGGAATTGACGGAATTGGGAGGAATTGGAAGGAATTAAGAGGAATTGCTGCAATTTGGAAAGGTCCGTTATGTTAAAATATATTGCTCCCACTCTCCTTTTCTCTTTGTGACGTCACACTGTGGAACTTACAATTTCTACCCCTTATTTCAAAATTATTTCAATACCTTTCCAAATTGCAGCAATTCCTCTTAATTCCTTCCAATTCCTCCCAATTCCGTCAAATCCTTTCAATTCCTTGTAATTTAAAAGTAATTGACCTAATTGGAAAGTAATTAGGAATCATTACTTTCAAGTACAATTACCTGTGTAGTTGAGACTTTTAGTTTCAATTCCAATTCCTCATGTAATTAGAATTGTAGTTAACTTTTAAATACTTTCGAACATGGTAGGTAATGATTACTTGTACTTGAGTTTACAGCTCTGTATGGGAGGTACCAAAAGGGGCGGGGCCATAGCCCATTTGCGTCTTTCGAAAGTTATCGTGCGTACCAGCCGGACAGCCAGACAGACAGACGGACATGGCTCAAACGACTTAAAAAGTCATGAATCGAATTTGGTTCAAAGAAACCTAGGATCTAAAGTGACTCCTTCTATGTGTTACACTTTTGGGTCGTATTAAATGATATATACCCTCATCGCTAAGGGTGATGGTATAAATTTTACTTATTTTTCCCACAACTTAAAAAAAAAGAGTTTTAAAATAATTTTAGATCACAGAAGGTTGTGGCAAAGGTTTTGACTTTTTGAAAGCTCCTTTAAAGCGTTACACTTTTTCACGAATCAAGAATATCAAAAATAAATATATTACTTGCTTACTTAATTTCCCTTTGCGCCCCATGAATGAGGTATGGGATAGCTTCTCGCGTTGTTGTAAATGAATACGCTTTCTATTTTTAGATTCACAACTAACGGCACCTACTTGTTTATCGACGAATGCGAACGTCACTGTTTGAGAAGCTCTTACTAGACACGCCGATTGACTCGACACTTATACTGCGAAGTTGCTGTCAACAACATTCGAGGGGAGCCGACAATGAAAGAACATTTTTTTAAGATGACTGGAGCCAGGTTTAAACCTGCGATCTCCCGCATGGTAGTCGCGTGTTCTAACCACTATGCCACGGCCGGTCCCAAATAAAAATATTATGTTCTGTTCATTTTGGACAAAATTAGTTCATTGGGTGTAATAGTCTGATGAAATTTCAAGACCCACTAGGCACTTAGTATGGGGTGTACCAAATTCTGCTCAAATTATGTAAATTAAGAATAATAGTCAAAAAATTAAGTTTTGCAAAATTTGGTCCAAATTATTCAATCCAAAAGGCTGTTATAGTGATATAAGTTAGTGATAAGTTTCAGACCCCTCCTACCCTTTGTATGGGAGGTGCCCGGAGGCGTGGCACTTTTGGAAATTTTCTTAATTTTGGCTTGGTATCAAATGTTACTAATTTTTATGATGCTGCCTGCAACTACTCCTTTTATTTTTATCCCATCGATTTATGGGGACAATGCGGCTTTCTAAATTTTTGTGTGTTTTTTTTAGATTCGAGAACTACTTTAGAGAAATGAAGGAAATAGTTCCCTTAATGAAAAGTAAACTCGGGTCTACAACTGTTTCAGTCATAATTAAGTTGGCAGCAGCATTGAGGTCCTTAGAACAGGGGTCTTACCCCCTAAGTGTAGGTAATACATTTCAAATTGGACTGTCGCAGCCAGTAGTTGCAAGCTTCTGGTCGAACACTGAATGCATAAGAAAGGACATTTGTCCACAATGAATACAATTGGAAATGACTAAAGATGAAAAATTGGAAATAAAGAAAGATTTTTAAAATAAAATACGATTTCCTGGAGTTTTTGGATGTGTCGATGGAACCCATACCAAAATTTGTCCAAGGGAATTATTTTTTTTTTCAATTTTCTCTCATTGCCATTTAAAAATTGAATGAAATTGTTCCTGTCCGAATTCCTTTTAGCAACACAGCCCCTGTTTGGTACATGAAATGTTCATTATACCATCACCCTTAGGGATGAGGGTTCCCTAGGTTTCTTTGAACCAAGTTCGATTCATGACTTTTTAAGTCGTTTGAGCCATGTCCGTCTGTCTGTCTGTCTGTCTGTCTGGCTGTGCGGCTGGTTCGCACGATAACTTTCGAAAGACGTAACCAAATGTTGTGAAATTTTGCACGAGTTATTATTTCCCCAAAACTACATACGGTATTGCATATGGGCTACATAACCCTGCCCCTTCTGGTACCTCCCATACAAATACAATATTCCGCCCACTTTAGAAATCGAGTAATAATATCAATACACCCAACGGGATCGTACCCAAATTCTGTATTTGGTAAAGCTATAATAGGATAAAGTTTTGGAAAAAATTTTGGAAGCCTAGCCACGCCCCTTCTGGTACCTTCTGGTACCTCCCATACAAATCTACCTTTTCGGCCACTATAGAGATGGAGGAATAATATTAATAAATCAAACGTGATCGCACCCAAATTATATTTTTAGTAAAGCTATAACAGGATATCCACGCCCCATCTGGTACCTCCCATACACATCTTGTACCGCCCACTTAAGAAATCGATTAATATTATTAAAAGACCTAACGCGATCGTGCTCAAATTCTGGTAAGGTTCAAGCAGGATACAGTTTAGGAGAAAAAATCTGGAAGTGTAGACACGCCCCTTCTGGTACCTCCCATACAATGTACCACTCCGCCCACTTTAGAAATAGGGTAATAATATCAATACATTCGACACTATCAAGCCCCAATTCTGAATTTTGTTATGTTATTACAGGATAAAGTTTTGGAAAAATTTTTGAAAGCCTAGCCACGCCCCTTCTGGCACCTCCCATACAAATCTACCTTCCCCCCCACTATGGAGATGGAGGAATAATATCAATAAATCAAACGTGATCGTACCCAAATTCTATTTTTAGTAAAGCTATAACAGGATAAAGTTTGGAGAAAAAAATTGTAAGTCTGTCCACGTCCCATCTGGTACCGCCCACTTTAGAAATCGATTAATATTATTAAAAGATCTAACGCGATCGTGCCCAAATTCTGTATTTGGTAAAGTTCAAGCAGAATAAAGTGTTAGAGAAAAAATCTGGAAGCCTAGACACACCCCTTCTCGTACCTCCCATACAAATGTACCACTCCGCCCACTTTTGAAATCGAGTATTAATATCAATATAATAGAAAATTATTTGTTTTACTGAGGGTAAGGGTAAATGTAAGTTGGGTTGTCCGACTGAAACTTTCTAACTGGTTTTAATTACAAATCGGTTAATTTCAATAACTCAAGACTTAAACAATATCTTATAGTGGGTGATGGTATTTATCAGTCAGTTTATCTGACTGAAATTTCTGTACTGGTTTTTGAGGTCATTAAACAAAACCTCTTTAAAATTAACAAAACTAAAATTATTCCTTTAAATTATTTCAAACCGTTACTAAATACTGTCACGATAGATTCAGAGTCGTTTCGTTCAACGTCGTCGTCACATTTCTTACAGTATTCTGGATCCTAGATATTTATTTTTTTAACTTATGAAAATCCACGAAACATAACATGTTTATTTTTGTTATTTTAAAATAAATTTTGGTGATAGTTATTTTCGAATTGGAAAAAATGGATTTTATAAAATTTTCTTATTTACCGTAGACAATATTTGAATTTAAATTATAAAAAATAGATTTAAAACATTTTTTAAACAAATTTCCTTACTTTGTTATTTTTCCTATATTAACGTAAAGTTATCTTGTCCTATAAAACGGCCCGAGGAGCGGAGTAAATTGGCACGACAAGTTAAAGTTTCGCCGCTAAATCGGTATACAAGAACTTGTCAATGCAGCAATTAAGTCTACCACTAAAAAGATAAACCGGTTCGTTTCCTTTTATTATACTGTAAACTAAAAGTGCTATGCAGATCGTTTCCTTATTTGTGATCAACTCCACGATAATTAATACACACGATACTACTTAGCGTATACAAACCATTGCCTCAAGAACGCTCACCTACCATACATCTATCCTTTTTTAGCGTTCGTAAATAAATTAAAGTCATGCTACTTCTCTTCACCTATTAATCTATCTCAGTTACTACGAATATCGTTGAATTTTTAACACCTTCGATATGCGACACATGTATGTATATAAATTCATATTCTTCACTTATAATAATATTTTGATATATGTATAAAATTGTTTAACATAGTGAGTTAAATGTTGTTAATTGAATGTAAATTGATGCTTTAAATATTCTGTGTAAACAGAATTCACATGTCGTGATTTTTTTAGCTTCTCACTATGAAGTTTTTTTTGTTACTTTGTCCAATCGCTTGTACATGTAGAGAGATACATTTTTGCTTTTTTCATTATGAGCAAATATTCTGTAATAGTGCAAAGTCTCGTTCGGTATTTTAATGTTACACACTGGATAGGTCATTCGGTAAGGGGGGTAGGAGGCCTATATAAATTTTCAATTGAATAGCATTGTGTGTAGAGCAATTGAAAGAACTCCCAATTCAGTTGCTTGTTGCACTGTGGAAGATTTTGAAAATTTGCACATTTAGGATGAGAAATTAATTGTATGACACCTTATGATAGTTTTCAAAAAGTCAATCAGTTTAAAGGAAACTGCTGAACAGTGAACGATTTGGGGACAAACACTGACAGTTTTAACTGAAAATTTTATTGATATTTTGGTACGGTGCATGTATAAAAGTAAGAGTGCACGTATAAAAAAAAATTGTTATGAAATTGTCTTTGGATAATCTTTAAACGTATAGGAATGTTCGCCTTAACTTTAGTTTTTTTTTTGTGTATGCGGACCGACACAGGCCAATGGGCATCGCAAATTAGTTGAAGGTTTAATCAAGTTATATTCACCCCTATTCCCATAGTCGTCGTTGACATCGTCGTCGTTTTTATATCAACATCACTTCGATTCAACATCGTCGTCACATCATTGCTATTTCGGTATTTTGTAACTATCGTAAGACGAAGTCGACTGGTAATCGATAACACGAAAGAAATGACAACAGCTGATGTAACATTTGTACATCAGCTGATTTATTTTGATTTTTATTATGTTTCATGAAAAAAATTGTTTGTGCCCGAATCAAATTGAAGGGATGAGGAAAGCAAGAAAAATCTTATACTGGAAAGGAAAATACTTCGACTATGATCCGATATCTTAAACTTGCCAAATAACAAGTATGTACGTCGGTGTTGTAATTTGAGGTTACCTGTTGGCCGGCTTCTACTTTTTTTAGATTCGAGAACTACTTAAGACTGAATAAGGCAGCATTTAATTCCGTAATAGTTCCTATAGAAATAGTTCCTATTATGAAAAATTAACTCAGGACATATGTTTCAGTCATAATTAAGTTGTCAGCAACATTGAGGTCCTTTGGACAGGGGCCTTACAACCTAAGTGTAAGTGCAGCCAGTAGTTGCAAGATTCCTGTCGAAACCCTGAATGCATTAGAGAGGTGATTTGTCCACCTTGGATACAATTGGAAGTAACTGAAGATGACAAATCGGAAGCATAAACTACATTTTTAACAAAACAGGATTTACTGGAGTTATTGGATATGTCGATGGAACCCATATCAAAATTTTTGCTTCAAATAAAGAAGACCAGATTCGTAACTACAACCGCAAAGGATTCTTAAAGGCGCTCCAAAGGAATTAAATTGTTTTTCACCAATTTTCTCACATTATCCCTTAAAATCAGACAAAATCCTTGTACCTATGAGGAATTTTGTTTCCAAGCCCCTATTTGTTACTCGACATTGTTATTCTTGACGTCATTAAACAAAACCTTTTTTTTTAATTTACAAAAACTAAAATTATTCCTTCAAATTGTTTCAAGTCGTTACTAACAACTGTGACGACAGATTCAGTGTCGTTTCGATTTAACGTCGTCGTCACATTTCCTTACAGAATACCAAATTTGTGTCAATAGTAACCGATAGTTATCGAAAACGACTACGAGAATACCGATTTTACAGCGTCGTCACAAGACGACGTCGTTTTGCGTCGACGACGACTACGGGAATAAGGCCGATTGTGTTTCATGAAAAAAAACAATCGGAAAAATCTTATACTGGAAAGGAAAATACTTCGACTATGATCCGATATCATAAACTTGCCAAATAACAAGTATGTACGTCGGTGTTGTAATTTGAGGTTACCTGTTGGCCGGCTCCTACTTTTTTTAGATTCGAGAACAGATTTAGAGTCGTTTCGATTCAACGTCGTCGTCACATTTCCTTACAGAATACCAAATTTGTGTCAATAGTTACCGATAGTTATCTAAAACGACTACGAGAATACCGATTTTACAGCGTCGTAACAAGACGACGTCGTTTTGCGTCGACGATGACTACGGGAATACGGCCGATTGTTATTTAATTAAATTGAATTGATTTCGAATTCATTCAATTCATTTAAATTTATGAATTTCAATTCATTTGAATTGAATCAAAGATCATTCAATTCTTTTTTAGTGAAAATAATTATTTCAAAATTTAGCTAATTTGTGTTGAAATTATAAAAGAATGATTCCATTACAACTCTGTCATCAATACAATAAGTTGATCAAATTATATTACCGGGAAAAAATCACATATATATGATATTGTTTATACTTTTAAAGGTTCAGATCCATTAAATTGATCTAAAACCAATCAACAAAGCAATCAATATCATTTTTAAGTCTAATAATAATTTTACTTAACAACTTGACATCATGTCATTTCAATATAACCCTAAAAAGACCATTTACAAATAACAAAAAGAGCAACGACACCAATTGCCTCCTTTAGACATTACACGTTGTGTCCATCTAGAAAGGTACGATCTGATCCAAAGAAGGAGGTTATATATAGGAAAACCCATACGATCAAGTTTCATAATCAAAATACAATGTTCCATCCTATCGAATGCTTTTCTGAAATCTGTATATATATACGTATATTACATCCGTTTGTTTTCTTTCAATGAATCACAAAAAATATAAGTCGTAAATTCGACAAGATTAGAAACGTTAAAACGTGCCTTGAGAATGCCATGTTGTTTTGATGAAATAATTAATATGACTTGAAATTAAAGAATTTCAGTAACATTTTTTTCGATTTAAACAAAGACTTGACGCTCTTCCATTTACACAAAGACCCGCAAGATGTAGGCAGTAACACTATCAGGACCTAGTATACACGAGACCCTTAGAGAGGTTAACGACAGTATTTAATCTCTATATCTCTATATAAAGAAATAATCTCTATATTATAAGGATAGTTTAAAGCAAATTGAGTATTCGAGTCCACATTCCTATATGATTTAATAAAAATTTTTCCAATATTTAATCCGTGAATCTGGGATTAAAACTCTTCACGAACTCTTGGGTTTTGAATGACAGTGGCTTTTGTTGGTGCTTCATCATCAAAAATTTAAACAGGTTGATTGAGACACTCTTGTCTCGATAATCTAAGTCGAAAGTCGTAAAAAATCATGGAACAAAAATTTTCACGGATTTTTTTGACCGAGACGAATGTTTTAACACACTGTAAATAGAAACCAGTAAGAAAGTTTCAGTCGGGCAACCCGACTTACATATACCCTGTCCCTCAGTAAAACATAAAATTTTCTATTACTTTAATATTATTACATACTCGATTTCTAAAGTGGGCAGAGTGGTACATTTGTATGGGGTGTACCAGAAGAGGCGTGTCTAGACTTACAGTTTTTTTCTCCAAAACTTTGTCCTATAAGAGCTTTACAAAATACAGAATTTGGGCACGATCGTGTCAAGTGTTATGATATTATTACTCCATCTCCAAAGTGGGCATAGTGGTATATTTGTATGGGAGGTACAAGAAGGGGCGCGGCTAGACTTTCATTTTTTTTCTCCAAAACTTTGTCCTGTTATAGCTTTACTAAATACAGAATCTAGGTGCGATCGCGTTATGTGTATTTATATCATTACTCCATCTCTAAAGTCGGCGGAATGGTACATTTGTATTGGAGGTACTATAAGGGGCGTCGCTAGACTTTTTTTCTCCAAAACTATTACTGGATTTCTAAAGTTTGCGGAATGATGTATTTGTATGGGAGGTACCATCTGCCCATTTGCAATACCGTAAGTAGTTTTGGGAAACTATTAACTCGTGCAAAATTTCAAAAAATTTGGTTGCGTCTTTCGACAGTTATCGTGCGAACCAGCCGGACGGCCATACAGACGGACATGGCTCAAACGACTTAAAAAGTCATGAATCGAATTTGGTACAAAGAAACCTAGGGTCTAAAGTGACTCCTTCTTTGTGTTACACTTTTGGGTCGTATCAAATGATATATACCCTCCTACCCGTAGGGTGAGAAGATGATGTTTACAGCGAAGACCTGCAGTTAAGCCTCTCTTACAGGCTACATAATGAATGCAGTGTTTTTCAGGCTGATCTACCAGCCATTCAGAAAGCCAAGGAGGATATGTAGTATGGGAATTGGAATAATAGTATGGGAATTGGAATAATGACTAGCTGACGGGTAACCATCTGTGTGGATAGCCAGGATGCAATAAATGCGATCAATTCTACATTGTGTAACTCAAAGTTGGAGAGTAACTGTAAGGAGAAGTTGAATGAAATAAGTCTTTTGATGTCAGGTTGATGTTGGGTCTCAGGATTTTGCAAGATTCCTGGTAATAAATCATCGACCTATTAGCCCACCCATTTGTTACCTTTTTTGGCTTAGTGGAGAATTGGATGTAGAAAATATACAGCAGCAGTTGAATCTCCAGAACCGACCATATAACTGCTGGATCGACTCTGTTATGAAACCCATCTTATTCTACGGAACGGCAGTCTGGTGGCCGCCGCTAGACAGGGCGGCCCAAAGACTCAAATTCGAACGCATTATGAATCTGGTGGCAATCATGATAACAGGGACACTTAGAACTACTCCAACTAAGGCATTGTTAACGATCCTAAACTGGTTACCCACAGACATTGAGGCGAGAAAAATAGCAGCGAACACCGCAATTCGTTTAGATGATAATGCCCTAAACTTTGGGGAGGATGTCATCCTAATTTTCACAGACGGTTCGAAATTAAAGGAAAGAGTATGCTGTGGAATATTTTCGGAGGAGTTGAATTTGCAACTATCAAACAGACTACCGGATCACTGTAGCATAATTTAACTTGATATCCCTTTACACCCCATGAATGAGGTATGGGATAGCTTCTCGCGATGTTGTAAATTTACACTCTTTCTATTTTTAGATTCACAATTAACGGCACCTACTTGTTTATCGGAGAATGTGAACGTCACTGTTAAGGAAGCTTTTACTAGACATGGCGATTGACTCGACACTTATACTGCGAAGTTGCTGACAACAACATCGAGAGGGCCGGTAATTAAAGAATTTTTTTTTATATAACTGTAGCCTGGGATCTCCCGCATGATAGTTGCGTGTTCTAACCATCATGCCACGGCCGGTTCCATGTAGCATAGTTCAGGCCGAAATAGCGGTCATTAGAATAGCCTTAAAGAAAATTCAGTATTGTGGGATATTGGGCGGCAATATTCATATTCCTACTGATAGTAAAGCGGCTATCAGATCCCTCGAGAACGTTTACACCACTTCATATGGTGCAGTTTCGCATATCGTCAGCTGTTGCTTAGCTCACACGTTTTTCCATTTGCCTTGCAAACCCACACAAATCTATTAAAAGGAGGCTGTTGTCCACGAAGCGCGAATGCTTTTAACTAATTGTAAAAATCATATATTAAAAAAAAATCATAACACGAAATTTGTGGTTGTCGGATCAACATTATTGAGAGAAATCGCGTAAATTCAGCTATTTCAAAATACAACTCAGCGCATTTTTCCGCATATTTCATGGATGCGAAAATATGCTAACATCTTTCCAACAACAAAATACATGTACAAATTTTAGCATACTGGCCGCATCTTTTAAATGTGCGGAATAATGCGAAAATATGCTAAATGCGTTCCGGAGTAAAAGGGTTTAAAATTGAGAAAATATGTTAACGTCTTTCCGACAACAAAATACATGTACAAATATTAGCATATTGGCTGCATCTTTCAAATGTGCGGAATAATGCGAAAATATGCTAAACGCGTTCCGGTGTAAAAAGGCTATAAAACCAATTTAAAGCATTTAGCGTATTCAATTCAATATGCGAAAAGCTTTTTTGATATAAATTTGATTTAATATAAAATAGTTTAATGCAGAAAACGTAATCTTTTAATCAATCGTCTAAAAATATCCTGAATGTCTGTATTTTATCTTAAATAGCCTGTTGGTTAACTCCGTTTCTTTGATACGTTACAAGTTTTCCCATATCAATCGATTTGACACTTATTCCTATAGGTTAGTGTACACAAAATTTTGCACACATAAAGCGATTTCATTAATAAATAATGTTCATACTCATTAAGTGGAAGTTCGAATATAAAGCACATAATCTTCTTCGTATTCCAGATATCAAGTAAAATCGAATGCGGTGATAGGCCCCCCATCATTATTAAGAATTTTTGTTTTACGACCAAATCTTTAGAGTATCAAAAATTTCAACACTTTTTTCAGTCACACCAAATATTTTCCACATATCCCCCAGTGTGCGTTCTTAATTGATGATATAGTTCATGACTGCCTGACGAACACAAAAGTGGTTGCTACTTTCAAATAAAACTAAATTTCTATATGTAAATGCCATTTATTTATTTATTCATTTATTTATGCCCTTATTTTGCACTTGGTGGGTTCAAAAAATTTGTCTCGCGATAAAGTTTATACACATACACAATTCGTTCGTTCATTCGCGTGTCCGTCCATCGTGTGTGTGTGTGTGGCTTTCGCTGTTATCCAACGCAACAAAGTAAATTTGCAGTCACGCGTATTTCAAGCTGAGAATACCTACAAAGCCGCACCGGTTCTGCTTGCTGATAAGACTGGGCCCAAGCAGTTGTTTACTAGTTGTGTGGTGGTGCTATCCATCTGCTATCAATGCTTTCGTTCATATTGTAGTTAGTCCACTTTATGGCTATTTTTAGATGAGATCTCGATTCGGAACATTTCAGTGGCATTACTTTGCAAATATGCAAGCGACAGTCATTCAGGCAGTGCGACAGATTTCGTTCTTCTTCTGGGCGTTTATTCATTCATTTCCACTTTTAAGTTGTAAAAATAAAAAAAAAACATTTAAAATTTTCTTCTGTTTTTGTTGTTGTTTTGTTTGGGGACACAAATGTCACAAACGCCAACGCCACGCCGTCACAGCTATTGCTGCATTCTACTTTTGCTATTTGGAAGATTATCATAACGCCAAAGGCGACGACTCGTTGGTATAGCTGCCAAATTATCATAGTATTTGATGAGACTGCTGCACTGGTGGTGGTGGTGAGGGTCGGCCGCTGCATATGAGTCCATTACCGAGGGATTTGAGAAGGCTAAACTGCTGGAGGTATGGATCCGTTGGGAGGAGCAGCTGGAGGTGAATACCATAAAGGCCAGATAACAGGGTTCCAAAGTTACAATAATCCGTAAAGCTGTACATTTATGCATAAGTTAGAGTTATAGTTAGGAGATTATACTAAACTGGATATGTATGTGTGGGTGGGTGGGGTGTCAAGAGTGTGACAACAGTTGCGTTAGCGCAGAGTTACTCAAGTCTCAAGTCTATTCTATAGGTAATTAGTACGAGAGTGTAGCGCAACTCTGTTGTCTGCTTTATTATTGTTTTTATTTTTATTGACTAAACCTTGTTTGGCCTTTCGTTCTCTCTCTTTCTCTCTCTCTCCTTCTCTCGCTCCGTTCAATTGCACTTAAGACAAGGTACTCGGTATCGGTATTATAGTTATTTTATATAAAATTAACCTGTTTTCGATTTGCGACCCATTTGCCCATTTGACCGACCCGCTGCCACCGCTAAGCCGCTCACTATAGCACTAGACTGGGCCATTGATTTCAAATTCTTTGTGATGGACGAGGATGATGACAGCTGAGCCACCGGCAGGTTGTCATAGATAGATGCGTAGATCTTGTGGCTGACATAGATGACAATGAAGCCCAGAATGACCACCAGTAAAGCCACAAACGTATAGGCCAATATGGCGGGTATATAGACGATGGAGTTAAACATGTTCGCAAACGTCTGCTCTGATCTGGTCTGGGTTTAACTTTTTTGCACTTTATGCGCTTTTTGCGATTGTTAATGTTTATCACAGTTCTTTTTTTCAGTCTTATTCGGTTTTTAAGGAATTTTTCTTTGTCAATTTGTTTTAATTAAAATGTAAAATTTTTTTTTATTTATTTCTATTTTGTTGTTTTTTACGTTATAAATTTTGTGTCGAAATGCAAATATACGAAAAAATGCTCAAGTGTGTTGTTATGTTTAGAAACGTTGAGCTACGACTGAACAGCTAAATGGCAGCGTTATACTAGCATGGGGAGTACAATCTCATGTCTCATGCAGTCGTGCGTTGTAAACTCACTCGCGATATCAGCAATATAAATGAACGCCCAAGCAAAAATGTTCGTTATTTTGAAACGATACATGTCAAATGTTTTTTTGTGTTAATTTTGCTTTATTGGTTATTGTAGTTATATTTTTTTTGTGTCATAAAATAATGGTATAATTTTAATTTTTGTTTTAAATAATAATAAATCTTCTATGTGTATAAAAATTAAACGTGGCTACTGTTTGGCTACTTAAAACTTGAAATAGGCTGTACAAAATTGGAAATTCGTTTTTGCGGGTTTGTTCGTAATTACTACGCGATGGTTTAGGAAAAAACAAAATTCGAAAAAAATCTCGACAAATGGTATTAATGTCGTTTTTTTTCAAACCCCTTATTTATGTACGGATTTGACCCAAATTCAAACAGCGTAATATCTAAATAATTATAAAGTCTTAGGCAATATTTTGACCCAATAGGTTAGTTACCCGTTTATACCTCAAGAATAGCTGGATCGCTTTGATGTAATATTGTTTGTGTATATGATTGATTTCAGCATGAAACCTAGGATACCTTTGGACCCCATATGTGGCGCTTGTGTATATTTTTGCCGAAAATTCTTATTCACACCACATTATCTATAAATCACACCTGTTCGACAAAAGGGTGACAACTCGAAATTTCTAAATTTCCATTTTCTGCAATGCAAAGAGAAAAAAAACACATAAAGTGGTCATCTTTACCCAAAGCAAAAATTGTCCATTGTTTAGTATCCCCTTCCGTAAAAAAACCGTTATGACACTCTCTGTGATTTCAGGATAACTTACACAGAACCACATTTTTCAGTTAATTGATTTGGGACTCAATTCTGAGAACTGCACGTGAAAGTAGCCGCAAAACGAAGAAGTTCTGCAGCATTCGTTTTGCCAAGTTACATGCCTTAAATAATTTAATATCGATTTGAAGTTAGTAAGTATCGTATAGGGGAATTTGTCACGCTTTAAACTTTTTTGTTTGACATAACTCCAGAACCACTAGTCCGATTTAGCTGAAACAAAGAATAACAATTCATTTAATCTGTTCATATAACGTTTCCCTACATAAGCAACAGTTTAACTTTTCCATTCATCAAATGATTTTGAACTGGGTTTATTTTGTAGCAGTTACAATAAAACTGTTGTACTCCGTGGCGTATGATTTACGTGGAATATTACATATGATAATCATACGCCACCAAACAGTATTTATGTTATGTCAAAAAAAAATTTCCCTACACGATACTTACTAACTTCAAATCGATATTAAATTATTATGGCATGTAATTTGACAAAACGAATGATGCAGAACTTCTTCTTTTTGGGGCTACTTTCACGTGCAGTTTTCAGAATTGAGTCCCAAATTCATGTGTTGTACTGTGTTATTTAGACACAACTTAAGAGTTACATTTTTAGTTTTTTTGTCACAAGTGCAATATGAATATTGGGATATATATTTTTTTTTGGGTGCAAAATTCCACTCCAGTACCATGTGGGGAGTATTGTTGTGATAACCAGTAAGAAAGTTTCAGTCGGGCAACCCGACTTACATACATATACTCCCACCCTGAGTAAAACATCAAATTTTCTATTATATTGATATTATTACTCGATTTCTAAAGTGGGCGGAGTGGTATATTTGTATGGGAGGTACCAGAAGGGGCGCGGCTAGACTTCCAGTTTTTTTCTACAAGTGGTACCAGAAGGGGCGCAGTTAGACTTCCAGTTTTTTTCTACAAAACTTTGTCCTGTTATAGCTTAACAAAATACAGAATCTGGGCACGACCGTGTCGAGTGTATTGATATTATTACTCCATCCCCAAAGTGGGCGGAGAGGAGCATTTATATGGGAAGTACCAGAAGGGGCGTGCCTAGACTTCCAAATTTTTTTCTCCAAAACTTAATCCTGTTAAGCGCCCCATAGACGAGTACTGCCGCTGGAACGGCAATATATGTGTATTGGTAAATTTGACTCAGCATGAGAATGTATAAGTTACACGGACAATGCAGTATGAAAATCAATACAGTTTTGATTTTCAAAATTAACACTATCAATCAGATGAACTTTGTTTATTTATTTGACTTATATGTCAGATTTTTGAAATTTGTAATATGAAAGTGTAAACAATGACATTTAATAATTATTTTTGGTGAAAAATTAAAAAAAAAAAAATGGAATAGCTAACGAAAAAGAGATTACCTGTAGAATTTTAAGAGTTGTACCAGTCTTTTCCTGTGTTATGAAACGTGATTTCAAAAGAATAAAGTGATACGAAATTTAAAACAGAAAATACTCAAATGTTTTACCATTTTAAAATTTATAGTAATATAATGATTGATACGTGTGTGTCTAATAGTTCAATCACCTACGTATACAACCCAGCCAGCATTTGGATGATCGTTTTGGCAAAAATCATCTAACTGAGTCATCTTCGAGTCCTCTGGATGACCAAAAAGCTGATTAATCAGTTGCGTGCGTGAAATGCGACTCGAAAGGGAGTCGCGTGTATGCTTTAAAAGTGATGTATGAAAAATACAATAACAATACTGTATTTGAGTTTCGCAAATCTTTGTTGTTGTTGTTTCTAACGGGAAAACTTGCGATGTTATTGAAAAAAGGGGTTGAAAATACTTGAGTTTCATTTCATATTTGCAGTCGAGTCGTGAACACATGTGGTAAATGTTTAGTTGTGATGTTAAAATAATTTAAACGTGTGGATAAATTTAATACTTATATTAAGTAAAACATTGTAATTAAATTTTAATAAAAATGCAATGTCAGCTAAAAAATTAAGAGAATGGAAAAAGCGCAAATAAAAATACTCACAAAAGACTGGCAAGCGATTATAAACATGACTGAAACAGGACTCGAAAAAGAATCACAAATTAGATGAAATAAGACTAATAAATGATCAGAAAACGATTCAAAAAAGACTTCAAATACTTCTAGAAAAGGAGTCAAAAATGACTCTTCAAGTAGTACAGAAAGAGACTCATAAATGATACTTTTAATAGGAGTCGCGGGGAGTCACGTTTTTCTCCCGACGAAAGTATCTTTTATGTTCGGAAAATGAGCGCATATTCCGCCTTTTCAATCACGCAGTAGACTCGAAAAAGTCTCGAATTTGATTATAAAATTCAAAAAATGTTGGCTGGGAAGGGGTTTATCGGCATGAACTGCAGCAATACTCGTCTATGGGGCGCTTTATAGCTTAACGAAATACAAAATTTGGGCAAGATCGTGCCGAGTGTATTGATATTTTTACTCCATCTCTAAGGTGGGCGGAGTGGTACATATGTATGGGAGGTACCAGAAGGGGCGTGTCTAGAGTTCCAATTTTTTTTCTTAAAAACTTTATCCTGCTTGAGCTTTACTAAATACGGAATTTTGGCACGATCGCGTTTGGTCTATTAATAATATTCACCGATTGTATCGGAGGTACCGGATGGGGCGTGGATAGACTTCCAGTTTTTTCTCCAAAACTCTATCCTGTTATAGCTTAATTAAATACAGCATTTGGGTACGATCCCATTGGGTATATTGATATTATTACTCGATTTTTAGAGTGGGCGGAATGATAAATATGTATGGGAGGTACCACAATAGGCGGGACCATGTAGCCCATTTGCAATACCGTAAGTAGTTTTGGGGAAATATTAACTCGTGCAAAATTTCAAAACATTTGGTTGCATATTTTGAAAGTTATCGTGTTTGCCAGCCGGACAGCCAGACAGACAGACGGACATAGCTCAAACGACTTAAAAAGTCATGAATCGAATTTAGTTCAAAGAGTCTAAAGTGACTCCTTCTATGTGTTCCACTTTGGGTTGTATCAAATAATGGATACCCTCCTAGCCGTAGGGTGAGGGTATAATAAAAAATTGGTTTTAAGAGTTAAAAAAGTTTCCGTACCGAAAATCACTTTAGTGGTTGTTTTTCAAAAAATATTGAAACAAGTTTAAGGAAAGTAATTTTTCTGCTTACAACATCGCGATTTGATCAAATTTTGGTATTGGACTCATAAAAATTCGATTTAATTTAAACAAAAATAACTTTTTTGAGATAAGAGTAACCGTTGAAATGAAAAAAAAATAACATCAAAACTTCAAAGGAATCGGTGCGAAAATTTCTTTGACGACAGAGAAAAATTGACACCATATTTTTTAATACTTTTTCATGCTCTACATGGTTTGCAAAAATTGCAAAAAGTTTTAGCCCTACATATATGAATGCTTCACTTGCCAAACGGACCAAGTCCATATGAAAAAAAATTTAAATGGTTTTATTAAAAATCTGTTTAATTATAGTCAATTAAGTGAAATTAAAAAATTAACAATGTGAGTGATGTTTAGAAGTGTTAGATTTTTTTTAATAGAAAAATATCTATTAGTGATTTAAAATAAAAGTTTTCAGATATCAAAAAGTGTACTTGGTCGGTTTGGCAATATTAAAATGAATGGCATATATGAAAATAAATCGTAGTTTGTTCGGATGCTTAAAACTTGAAAACGGCTTATGAAATTAGATACTTACTTCTGCGTGTTTTTTCGTAATTGGTACGCGAAGGTTTTTGAAAACAGAAAATTAGCAACAGGTGGCGCTGTAGGCGGTGAACACTAGACCTGGCGTTAAAAAGCCTTTTTTGGAATCTTGAGTGTGGGTAGCGATTAAAATATGAGAAATGATGCCAAAATTGATATAGCAAATTTTCAGGCTGATCGGATGGTGCCAACCCGTGCCCCAATGAGGTCAAAGGTCAACATTTTTTAAAAACCACGAAAAAACTCTTAATTGCTTTTTGTTAGTTTTTTATAAATAAAATTACTATATATATAATGTTTTTTCCTTAATTTTCATTAAAAGGGTTCATAAGTTTTATTTTAAATCAGTAAAGATTTTGTATAGACTGGGAGGTCCTTACGTTAACCCTCTACAATGTGCAGCAAGTACTGTTTATTGTCTTCGTTGTGTGTTAAGCATTTGTAAGAGTCAGTTATTAGTCTGACTATTTTTTCGACGGCATTCACAACAGTAATGCTTTTGGCGATCAGCTTCCCTTTAAAAAATGCTTGGCCTTAGAAATTTGATGGAATTTAATAGACATCCATAGAAATCTCCAAACGAGTAAAAACATATTTTGTGTTCGTAGTCAGAAAAGAGCTGAAATACTGGGATGTGAATAATTTGAAATTATTAACATCATCACCGATATAATGGTTTTATCAGATTTAGACCTTACTTAAAAAACTTAATTTTCCTTTACACCTCATGAATGTATAGGACAGCTTTCCGCGTTACTGGATATTAAAACGCTTTCTATTTTTAGAAAGATAAATATAGGCGGGAATTGAACCTGAGATCTCCCGCATGGTAGTCGCATTTTCTAACCATCATGCCACGAGACGTAATTGCTGGAATAGCTAAAGTTGTTCGTTTGGCTACTGGGTTGACGTGATAGAAAAATGAAAATGAAAAATTAATAGCTATTCCCAGCATTGAAGATTAAACTGGTTCTACAGTAGCTCAATCAGGTACGCCTATTTGCTACAAATTGATATTCTGAATTCATTAGAAGTTAAATGTTTTGACACAACTGCTGCAAAAAACGGCCCTTTTGTCTTAAATATTAAGCCAAAGTACATATTCGGCATGATTTTAGAGAAATTATACAACTTGCATTTATATTTATTGGTGGTAGCATTCCCAGTTTCACATTTCGTGCACCTGGAGTGACGTCACATGCAATTTTCATGTACAGGGACATCTATTGTTTAAAAATTTATATTTTTCACGCACACTTTAAAATTTCTGCGTTTCAGTTGAATGGAACTCGTAATATGTGATTTTTTTTAGTAAGCCTCTATAGTCCAAATAGTAATATGCAACTAATAAAGAGGATTATTGGCTGTTTTGATACTTAAAATATATACAGCGCTATTGAAAAAAAAAACAGTGGTATTTATCGAAGAAAACAGTTGCACTTGCCTTTTTTGACCCACATGTAGACTCAGATATAAAAGAAAAGATGGTCTAAGCAAGGGCGTAGCCAGGTAGGAGCAGGGGGGGGCAGCTGCCCCCCCCTACAGTTTGAAAAATTGGTCAAAATCCTAGAAAATATGAAAATTAAAATAAAATAGTACCGAAATTTTACAAAAGGTGAACTGACTAATAAAAACATTCACCACATGTTCACTCTCAAAAATTGTAGTGGATATTTTTTAACTCGGATTCAATGAAATTAACTGATTTTTAAGTAAAAGTACTTATGTATTGTTATTGTTCTGCTTGTGCAGTGGTAACTGTTGGCCAGACGTTTACAGTCATGTAGCAAAGCTGTAGAATTGGTAGAGTTTAGAAAGTGTTAATAAAATCAAAAAATATTACAAGTTCATCCTTGAAATTATTGGGAAAATTTAGACTACATTGTATTGGAAGTACTAGTACGCAGAGCGAAGCTCTTTTTTATTCGTAAGGTAACGTTCAATAACTGATTAGATTGTGCAAAATTTTAACTGTATTTAGTGCAATTGCAAGAAAGATACTTAGTATGTATGTAAATGTACCAAATACAAATATCTTCCAGCTTTTCATTAGGAAGTTATATTTTTATTTAGGAAGTTAAAACCAAATTTTGAATATTAATAAAACTGTTAAATCTTTAAAAGGGTCAGTAAAGTTTACTCGAATTCTCCTTCACACCAGCCAGCCGCCCAGACAGACTGACACTTTTCCAGAATTGAATTCGCTTTTCAGATACTTAAGACCCAACGTGTTTACTTTTTAAGGTGGACCAAATACAAGTTAATTTTAAAATCATAGTTTATTTTAATCCTGAAGCGATTCAAACACTTAAGGCCAATATCATCAAAGCAATCCGTGAGCTACAGCCCGAAGGCAAGGTCTTGGGAAATTGGAGTGACAGAATGAGGTACTTCGATGCGAGCCGCATGCAGCCAATTGAACGAACACAGTATAAATATTTAAAAAAAAGCAATCGAGTGTGAAACTAATCATTTTTGAGCCAACTGATTCCGTACTCGATTTTCGAATCGATTCTTTTAACAAGACATGATACTAAATTAATTAATTCTTTGGATTTGTAGATTACATTCTGTGAATAAGAACACTATGGTAGTCGAAAAAATAGACAAGACCGGACTCGACGGTTTTAACCTTATTCGGAATTGTACTGCATCATTAGATTTTTGAGTTACAATGACGGTTTCGTACCAAATTTTATTTCAAGTTTTTTTTTACTTTGAATAGTGTTTAAGGGATTGAATAGATTTTCGCCAAGCTATAGTTGGGATTTCTGATAAGCAAGACTTATTTAAAACAACTTTGTCGAAGACGGCATATCCGAAAATCCAACTATGGTCTGCGAAAATCGATTTGAGAGTATAAACCCCAAAAAATATTTGAAATTAAAGTCAAAAATTATTTTTTTTCAATCGACTTTGACACATTTAAAAAAATAAACATGAGGAAATCAGAATAAAAAAATGGTTATTCTGTGCACAGTTTGTTTCAAATAACACAAGAAAAAAAATTTTAAAATTGCTCATGAATTTCGACTTAAAATTTTAGATGTCCAAAAAAAACCAAAAACAACAGATGAATAAATATATTTTTTTTTAACCTGTCTACCTTTGTTTAATAAAATATTGTCAAAATAATGAGTATTGATTTTTCGTTAGGTACTTAGTTTTAATTGTTTTTTTTGTAAACAAACTATTAACATTAAATGTAAAACCGACTGCCCCCCCCTACGTTAGATCCTGGCTACGCCCTTGGGTCTAAGTCTGATAAAGACCATTATATCGGTGATGATGTTAAAAATTTCAAATTATTCACATCCCAGTATTTGAGCTCTTTTCTGACTACGAACACAAAATATTTTTTTACTCGTTTGGAGATTTCTATGGATTTCTATCAAATTCCATCAAATTTCTAAGGCCAAGCATTTTTTTAAGGGAAGCTGATCGCCGTAATGCTTTCTGTTGTGAATGCCGTCGAAAAAATAGTCAGACTAATAACTGACTCTTACAAATGCTTAACACACAACGAAGACAATAAACAGTACTTGCTGCACATTGTAGAGTGTTAACGTAAGGACTTCCCAGTCTATACAAAATCTTAACTGATTTAAAATAAAACTTATGAACCCTTTTAATGAAAATTAAGGAAAAAACATTATATATATAGTAATTTTATTTATAAAAAACTAACAAAAAGCAATTAAAAGAGTATTTTTGGTGGTTTTTAAAAAATGTTGACCTTTGACCTCATTGGGGCACGGGTTGGCACCATCCGATCAGCCTGAAAATTCGCTATATCAATTTTGGCATCATTTCTCATATTTTAATCGCTACCCACACTCAAGATTCCAAAAAAAACTTTTTAACGCCAGGTCTTGTGAACACATATGTGTTAGTTCACGTATGAGTAATGATGATATTAATCATTCATAAAGGACTACTCTATAATCTATCTTAATGTATAAAATCATTCGTACATATGTTTGTCCGATCATCAGGTCGTAACAATAAGAGCTACAGAAGCCACATTTACAAGATAGTTTTGGTTTGCGCCCAAAAAATTTACCCGGTAAATGACGTTGTGGCGGATTTATACCGAAAATTTTAATATATCGACGTATTTAACTGAAATTCAGAATTTATGGCGGACTTTAGGGTGAACTTATTTATAAAATTTATATTTAAGGTCCGATTTTACTCAAATTCAAAATGTATGTATGTTGAGACGTGGGAAAATTTCGTTTGGATCCAGTAGGTGGCGTTTAGGTTATAATACTCATAATTATTTAAACGTCATTTAATCATTGTTCTCCATAGATAAAATTTCGTTTGAACACGAGCGGTTTCGCAAGTCTCACAAACATTGGAAAGAAATGTAAAATTAAATTATATAAACCAGTAAAAACCAACTTAGTGTGTGAGGGGGTATCTTTATTTGCGTTTCACTCAAAAACTTGTTTTGACACACAATGTGGGTTTTCATATGCAGGGTCACATCTGTATACAATAAAGATGCATTGTGTTTGTAACGATGCGTAAAGTGATTTGGTTTCTTAGAAGTGTTTATATCTTTTGATACGACCCAAAAGGTTAACACATAGAAGGTGTCATTATATTCCCTATGTTTCTTTGAAAAACTCGATTCATGACATTTTAAGTCTGTTACGCACTATGACTTTCGAAAGCCATAACCAATTGTTTTGAAACTTTCCATGGGTTAATATTTTCCCATAAATTTCGTGATTGCATAAGTGATCCACAAGGCCACGCCCCTTCTGGTACCTTCCATACAAATCTAATCCGATATCACCCAAATGTATTTTGTTAAGGTATAAAGGGATAACATAATCTGATATCACCCAACTGTATTTTGTTAAGGTATAACAGGATAACATTTTGAAGAAAAAATTGCAAGTCCAGCCACGCCCCTCCTTAAAATTTTTATACTTGGAAATGTTATGTTCTTACTGAGTATGAGACTCTAGGTAAGCGATTCGTTTTTAAAGCGATTTTCCGATATATCGAAATCAATTTATAATCTCAAGAACATTTATTGTTTTGTCACCCACTGTATGGAATAAACCGCAAAAGAGAACCGACTGCTGCACCTGATATCACTTATAATGTACGTAAATGGTTATATATACACAAATAAATATAATATGTATATCAGCTGTTGAGGGTCTAAATCCAGTGATAAAAAGCAATGAAGGCATTATAAATAGATAGCAATGGCAATACATTAGAATGTATTTATATACTAAGTGGAAAATAGAATGAAAACATTTAGAAGCAATGCTTTTAATTACATTCTTGGATTACCCAACCCGACGCACATTTTTGGAGTGATTTGAAACAAGAAACTTTAGAAATGATACAGAAAATCGAAAACATTTACTGTGAAAATCATTTCAACGTTTCTGACTAAAATAGTAAATAATACTATCCAAAAAAAATCACGATTACAAAAATAGTCGAACGAAAATTGTGGCATATGCGAACGATGTGGTCATCATAATAGGTGGGAAATTTCAACCAAGTATGTGTGACCTTATCCAAACTACCCTTAGAAAGCTGCTATGATGGACCAGGAACTGTGGTCTCGTGGTGAACCCTCAGGATACGGAATTTGAGACATAAGCGGACGATGTAGTCATCATGATAGATGGGAAATTTTTTACCAACCATGTGTGACATTATCCAAACTGCCCTTCGAAAGCTAAGATGGACCAAGACTTGTGGTCTTGGTTCTCTTTACACGCATATATAAGGTAAAAGTCTTCAGGCCACCGATACTAAATGGGGTGGAACTGAAGCTCTCAACGTAGGCGAAGTACTTAGGTGTTGTTCTTGATCAGGAGCTAAACTGGTCAATGAATATCGAGGAAAGGTTAAAGAGAGGTGTCAATGGACTTTATGCGTGTCGGAACTCTATAGGTAAAAGTTAGGGACTCAGCCCGAAGGTCACACTTTGGCTGTATACTGCGAAAGTTCGGCTAATTATTACCTATGAATGTCTGGTTTGGTGGGAGGGCCTAGATAAGAGTAATTTATTGAAAATGCTCAGCAAGGTCCAAAAGATGTCTGCAATGGGTATCACTGGGAATTGAAGAAGCACAGCGCAAGCGGCTTTGGATGTGTTTCTGGGCCTTCCGCCCCTGGATTCTAGGATAGAGGGTCTATCAGACTGAGAAAAGCTGGCGATTGGCTTCACTCTCTTAACGGCCATGTAAAGATTGCCCGGCTTTTGGGTAGGGGCTTTTCTTTTCTTCTGTCACCTTTAATTGGTTATTTGAAGAAATGTGTGGATTTTCGTAAAGTAAACGTCGAAATTCCAGAAAAATCGGAATGGAATGACGGCGGGACTCGCTATGGTGACTTCATTTTTGTCTTTACTGACGGTTCGAAAATAGAACAGGGGACAGGAGCTGATATTTACAGCGTAGACCTGCAGCTAAGCCTCTACATAATAAATGCAGAGTTTTTTTTGGCTGAAGGTCATTCAGAAAGCCGCGAAGGCTATTATGGTATGTGGATAACCATCTGGCTGCAAAAAAAGCGAACAATTCTTAATTTTAATAATAATAGACCCTAAGTATCTAAAGACCAAATTTGTTTCAGCACTTTTTAAGGCGATTGAGCTACGTCCGTCTGTCTGGCCGCCTGGCTGGATGGCTGGTCAGCAGGATAACTCGAGTAAACGTTAATTCATTTAAATTTTGCGTATGATGTTCGCTTATGAAAATTGGACTCAGGAATGAATATGGACTATATTGGTTCACGCCTTCTGGTACCTTCCATACAAAATGACCTATTTTTGGAAAATTAATATTTCTCTCATAACTTCCAAACGGACACTTGGGGGTAATGGAAATTGGTCAATTAATTTATATTGTGTTAGGAGGCGCAACCTCAGAAAACCAAACTATTTGACACACCCCTTCTGGTACCTCCCATACAAATGACCGAACTCGCCCCATAGTCTTACATACATATCTTTTTTTGTAGGTACACTTAATTCAGTCAAATCTTGTGTAAGTTGTACGGTTATGAAAATTTGAATCAGGAATGAATATGGATTATATCGGATCACCTCTTCTGGTACCTCCCATATAAATAACCGATATTGCCCCTTTAACATACATACATATAATTTTGTATGTAAACTGAATTCAGACAAGTTTTGCCAAGGTAAGCGTTCATTGAACGTTGATTTACAACAAAAATTCTTACATATTTCAATTAAAAATCTATTAATTTTAAAAACCCAAAACTTAAATATATTATATCGGGTGATGGTATTTATCAGTCAGTTTATCTGACTGAAATTTCTGTACTGGTTTTTAATCAAAGTTGGTGAGGAATTGTAAGAAGAAGTTGAAAAGACTAAAGCCTCTGGATGTCAGTCTCTATTGGATCCCAGGACATTGCGAGATTTCTGGCAACGAATCAGCAGAACTATTGGCCGGAGGCTGTATTAGGAATGATCATGATCATGGACTATTTGTTACCTTGTTGGCTATTTGGAGAATTGAATGTGGAAAACAGTCAGCAGACATTGGATCTCAAGAACCGACTGTATAACTGCTAGATTACTGGGCTAGAATATAGCAGATTCCGATCGGCGTACATGGTTGTCATGTGCCGAAGTGATCTGAGACTGGCTTGTGGAACTCTAATAGGCCATTGCAATATCAGGCACCTGACAGGCAAATTGGATGTATCTATACCCTACTACTGCCGTGTGTGTGACGTGACGAAGAGTAAGCGTCCGAGACGATGGAACATCTTCTTTGTAGCTGTCCCGCTTTAGCCCGTAGGAGCCTAAGATACTTAAGGAAAAGTTATATATTTATAAGACCTAGAGTGTATCTCCTCAGTCCGCAAATTGGATGTATCTATACCCTACTACTGCCGTGTGTGTGACGTGACGATAAAACATCTTCTTTGTAGCTGTCCCGCTCTAGCACGTATGAAGCTACGATTCTTAGGAAAAAGTTATATATTTATAAGACCTAGTGTGTCCCCCCTCAGTCCGAGTAGGCAATTAAGTATGGCCCAAAATAACGATTGGGGTTCTCACGATTTTCTTTACTCTCCCTATCCCTGCCCTCTCTCCTCTCTTTTTTTCTCACCCTTCCCATTCTCTAAATATTTTTAAAAACCTGACTACTACCATGTCAAGTCTATTTATCTTGTCCACCTGGGGGTTACATGGGGTCGCATGCAACAGAGTGTAATTAAAAAAAATCAATCATTTCCCTATTAAACAGAGTGAGCAAACTTAACTCAAATGATGCGCTCTTATCATGTCGTTTTGTTGTTTTTCGTTATCGTTTCGTTGTGTGCTTAATAATATCATATCTTATCGCCAGCGATCGTGTGACACTTATTTTCTTATATTCATATATTTTAATTAAGATAACTTTATGTATAATCCGTTATTAAACACATTCGCAAACACTAAAAGCTTTATGAAAGAGTATTAAGGCAAAAAAAAACAAGAGGCATAATGTCGGTCAACAAAGCTGTGCGCGACCAGCGAATGTTTGTGTTTTTTCTCTTTATTTTAACGTGTTTCTTTGTTTCTGACCGTTTATTAAGATTTCTGTATTTAAGATTTCAGGTGCAATAAAGAGTGAGGTTTATTGATTTAAGAAAAAACTAGAGGAGAAACTTAAAAAATGTACAGCTTCCGATGTCTAAGGCAAAGCATACACACTTTTTAATTTATTGCAAACTTATGTACCCCAAAATGTTCAGTCGTAAGTTTTAAATTTCTGTGGTTTATAATCTGAACAATTTCCGGACAACAACCCCACACATGGTTAGTTGGGGGTGTTTTACATACGACTTAGTTGAAGTTTTAGTTGACATCACGTGTTTCCCAGGTAATACTATTGAACATCCGTTTAGTAGAAGCAAATGTGAGAAGGTGCAATGTTGAGTTAACTAAATGACATACAACCATCGATGCGTCTTAGGCAGTAGGTAACAGAAGTTACTGATACTAAACACAAAGCCTCTTTTATTTGGAAGTCCCAAATAAACTACGATCGGGCGCGGTGGAATACTAATCCACTCTCCTATTCTAAAAACACGAAGGGAAAAACAAGAACCCCTCGAAATGTTAACCACCTCCGAAAACATCACCACCATACAGGAAATGCAATGGACGGGACCGGGATCTATACGTAGAAAGACATCTTTCACAGCTGCAATGCAGGAAGACACGTATTTGGAATGGGTTTCATAGTCGGCAAAAGATTTCGACACCTGGTCTTGCCGTTTTAACGCTGTTAGTGACTAAATATTCACTATTTGCTAGGCGAAATACTTTAACATTACGCTGATTTGTGTACACGCCCCGACGGAAGAAAAATACGAGGGCATTAAAGATGCATTCCATGAGTGCCTAGAGGAGATAAATGGCCGTTGCCCTGCACATGTCATTAAAATTTTTCTAGGAGATTTTAATGCTAAAATAAGGAAGGTCTTGGTACAGCAGACGGAAAATTCATTCTTCACTACAACACCTCCGACAACGAAATCAGACTGGCTAGCTTCGCGTCGGCAAGAAACACAGTAGTGAGAGGAACCTGATTCCCGCATAAAGATTTCCACAAGGCAACCTGTATAACCAAAGACAAGAAATCAGATTGATTATGGAAGCTAGACATCACAAAACTGCATACCACCGAAATAGCCATTTTCTACTCCCACCAACTTTCTTAATTACTTTAAACAATCCGCCTTAAACAATAATAATAATATCAGTTTGCGCTAAGCAAGCGATTAAATGACAATACCCTCTTTCGACGAACAAAGATCTAACTCTACCAGACACTGATCCTATCTGTCTTACTCTACAGCACAGAATCCTGCGTAAATACACTCTAGGAGTCTTTCAATATCTAAATTTTTGGATATACAGTCGAGTACGGTTATAGCGAACTCCCAGGGACTAGACACTTAAGTTTGTTATATGCGAAGTTCGTTATATCCGAGGTTTTTAAAAATAGACTCAATATTATTTGTATTACTTTTATTATTTTTTAACAGTATTTTATTACATTAAAAAAAGAGATCAATCAACTTTAAAATAATTCAAACAAATCTTCATGAATGAAAACAACGGAATAACATTTCAGTATTTGTTTGAAAAAAAAAATAGGTTACCGTATTTAAACATATTGTAGGGAGTTCGTTATAACCGTCAAAAAATATATGAAAACTGGAAAATGGGACAAAAAATATTGTTCGTTATACGTAAAGTTCGCTATAACAGTAAAGATTTATATGAAGAAATGAAGCAAAACCGTTGGGACCAAAAAAAGTGTTCGTTATAACTGAAAGTTCGTTATAAACGTACTCGACTGTATTATATATATTCAGTTTCTGTGTATTTGTTTTTGTTAGTCGATCTTACAGTGCATTATATTAATTTACGTTAAGTGTATCGAAATGATACAACAAATTCGGCTCAAGATCAGAAAAGTTCAGTTTCTTTTACCGACATAAATATAGCCGATTTATAATCGTGACAAAATTTAGTTTTTGTCGGTGATGATAACTGCTCGTAACTGAGATAATACAAGGTCATAACTGTGCTATCACTTCGTTTAATTATTTTTTTAATTTTTACATGTAAACACATTCATTTATTTTTCCAAGTTTCCTCCCCAAATCGCCCAATGTGCATCGCATTACATACGTTTAATTACTTAGGTACTTACGTTTAACTTTTGATCTACGCCTAGTAATAAAACTAATTTCCATTTCATGTTGATAATACTTCATCCAAAGCCTTTATTTGCTGTTTTTTGTTTTGTATTCTCTTTTCTTCTCATTACATTCAAATTAGATAATTGTAAATGTTGGTTGGTTTCTCTTACTTTGTTCTATTTTTCGTATTTCCTCTAGCAAAGCAATTTCGGTCATTTGTCCTAATTTTTGGAGGGGTTTCATACAAAGTTTTTGTAGTTTTTTTTTAGTTTGTTGTTGTCCTCGGTTTGTTTTTTATTACATAAATATATTTTGATTTGTTACATTTAATTTTGTAAGTAAGTTTAATTTTTTGTGATGTTTTTTTTTAAATCTGTTGTGTAAATACCAATTAAACATTCATAATATGGTGGTTTGTTTCATTTGTTGCGTTAATTTTCATTATAACACACACACACACACTCACTCGTTCACATTTACATGCATACATACATACAGACATATATGATGATGATTCCTGATTGTTGGCGTTTATTGCACTTTTTTACTTTATTCACACAAACACACACATGCAAACATAAAAGGTATAGAGTAGTGGGATAGTTAGATTTTCTATTCTACTATAGGGCGTGCGCACGAAACTTAAGGCTCAATTACAAGACTGACACGGCGTAAACAGTCTTCAAACTTTTATGGCAACATCCTGAGGACAGTCTGTATTGTGACAACATGTTGCCAAAGGAAAACAAAATTAGTACTTTTTGATAAAATAAAAAAAATTGGTGCACAAAGTGAAATAAAATTACTTTGCGATTTGGTTATGGAAAGTTTCATAAAAAGGATATGGTCCTGTAAGCGTGTTCTTGGTGGCCATTTGGCTGATGTTGTTTTTCACTATTAACGGCATACCTTCCTCTTTATTATGAAAAAAATCCGATCATTTATCTCAAAAAATTTCATTTTTCTTTGAATATCAAAATAACACCTCTAATAGCTCCCTTTACTTTTGGGTACAATACAGAAATGTTCTTTTTATACCATCACCCTTAGGGAATAGGGTATATATCATTTGATACGAAAAAAAGTGTAACGCATTAAAGGAGATGAGTTAGACCCCAAGTATCTTAAGACAAAATTCGTTTCAGGACTTTTTAAGACGATTGAGCTATGTCCGTCTGTCTGGCTGGCTGGTCAGCAGGATAACTCGAGTAATCCTTTACGGATCAGTATGAAAATTTACCAGCATTAATATTTTTCGAAACGAACTAATGGGATTTCAAATGGGCAGAATAGCCCCACCCCTTCTGGTACCTCCCATACAAAATTAACTATTTTTGGATAAATAATATTTCTTTCATAACTTCCAAATAGATGACCGGAGAAAATTTGAATTTGGTCAGTTTATTTATCTTGCAAAAGTAGATAAACCCTAAGAAAACCGAAACATTTGCCACACCCCTTCTGGTACCTCCCATACAAATGACCGTATTGACCTAAATAGTTTTACATACATACATATCTTTTTTGTAAGTAAACTGAATTCACTCAATTTTTGCGTATGATGTTCGCTTATGAAAAGTTGAAACAGGCATGCATATTAACTATATCGGTTCACGCCTTCTGGTACCTCCCATACAAAATGACCTATTTTTGGAAAATTAATATTTCTCCCATAACTTCCAAACGGACATTTGGGGGGGGGGGTAGTGAAATATTGTGGTTTGAGGCAAAAACCTTACTATTTGACACACCCCTTCTGGTACCTCCCATACAAATGACCGAACTCACCCCCATAGTCGTACACACATATCTTTTTTGTAAGTACACTGAATTCAGTCAAATTTTTACGTAAGTTGTATGGTAATGAAAATTTTAATCATAAATAAATATGGACTATATCGGTTTACGCCTTCTGGTACCTCCCATACAAAATGACCTATTTTTGGAAAATTAATATTTCTTCCATAACTTCTAAACGTCACATGGGGGATAATAAAATTTGGCCAATTAAATTATCTTGTAATAGGAGGCAAAACCTTAGCAAACCTAACTATTTGACACACCGCTTCTGGTACCTCCCATATACATAGCCGATAAATCCCCTTTTACATACATATCATTTTTGTATGTAAACCGAATTCAGACAAATTTTGCCAAGGTAAGCAAGCGTTCACTAAGAGTTGATTTTCAAAAAAAAAGACAGACACGTTGTGCTGTCTCTAATTGTTCCTCCTATTAAAATAAATCAACATTTTTTCGGTTTTGCTCCAGAAGCAGACAAAAAACATTTGATTTTAATTAAAAATCTATTTATTTTATAAACTCAAGACTTAAACAATATCTTATATTGGGTGATGGTATTTATCAGTCAGTATACCTGACTGAAATTTCTGTACTGGTTTTAATACGATTTACCTTTGTCCGTCTGTCTGGCTGGCTGGTGGGCAGTATGACTCGGGTTAGCATTAACTTATCTTTATGAAAACTTATCACGATTAATATTTTTCAAAACAAAGAATTGGAATTGTAAGTAGGTAGACTAGCACCACCCCTTCCGGTACCTCCCAAACAAGATAACCTATTTTTGTAAAAAAAAAATATATCTCCAATTGCTTCCAAACGGTCAGCTGGAGCGCATTACCTTGTAATATCTCACAAACCCTTAAAAAACCAAAACCTTTGCCACACCCTCTCTCACCGAAATGACCCTCTCCTATACAAATGACCGAATTGACTCTCATAGTTTTACATCTAAATCTTTTTTTGTAAGTATAATGAACTCAGTCATATTTTGCGATAGATGTACAATAGAGCGTTTCACAAAAAAAATTTTGCAACTCTTGAAGCGGAATATTAAAGCTTGTGATCTAAAAGAATTTCGAAAATTTTTTGGAAATAGATTTTATCAAAAAAATGAGGTTATGGAGAAAAAATTTGTATATTATTATTTTCTGGTGCTTTTTGTTCATACAACTTAACAATTCTCTTCTAAAGAATCCGATCCCACGACAAAAAAATTATTGGTGTGAAAAATTATTATATTAAGGACCACTTTTATAGTCTTAAAAGTGAAAAATTATTTTTCCTAGATTTCAAATCTCGATAAATTGAAAAGTTTTCAAAATTTTTTCAAGATGGAAAATGCGTTAGAAAGATAATTTTGATATCTTTATATTAGTATATATAAGTTTATATCTTACTTGTGAAAAATGTAAAAAAAAAATAAAAAATAGACAAAAAAAGTATTTTTTTATTTTATTTTTAAATTCACACTATTTGAATTTTAAAATATTTGAAGTTTTTACATTTATAATGTAACAAAATATACAAAAAAAAAAAAATTTCAGACTATTTGAATTTTGCTTACTTGAAGCAGCCCCTACCGTCCAGAGCTCTGTTATGAACATCTTAGGTGTCTGCGAACTACAGTGAGATGACAGAGGGAAAAAGGGTTGTCGGCTACTGTTTTGCTAATTTCAGTGGAACAAAAGATCGCAAAAGTACTATTTTTACCAACTCTTGTGGAAGTTTGTTTAATTTTACATACAAATTTACTTTTTAATTTGTTCATTAAATATGTTGATTTTGTTTATTTAATATCTTTTGATTTTGTGTGGGAAAATGTCGTTGAAAAAGCTCTTAAGAAACCAATTTGAAAATAATTCCACAGTTCTTCCACATTTAATGTTTAATGTATTGTAATTTTAGGTACAAATTTACTTTTTAATTTTAATTTGTTTATTAAATATGTTGATTTTGTTTATTTAATATCTTTTGATTTTGTATGGGAATAAAAATATATTGATGAATTGAATTTTTGATATTTTTATTAAAGCAATGTATTTCAGATGAACGAAACATAATGAAATTCTTTTCATTTTCATAAAATTTGATAAATAAAAAAAAAAATTCTCAAACTTTAATTTTTTTCTTATATTTTTCCAACAAGTAAAAATAAATCTATGTACCCAATGAAAGGTAATTAAAAGACCTTTCTAACGCATTTTACATCTTGAAAAAATGTTGAAAACTATTCAAGTTATCGAGGTTTGAAATCTAGGAAAAATTATTTTTCACTTTCAAGACTATAAAAGTGGTCCTTAATGGTCCTTTTTGTCGTGGGATCGGATCCTTAGGAAGAGAATTGTTTAGTTGTATGAACAAAAACCACCAGAAAAAAATAATATAAAATCTTATTTTATTTATGTTATTATCATAACCTAATTTTTTTGATAAAATCTATTTCAGCGACCCCATACCCATCTTCAACAAATACAAAATTTTTTTCGAAACTCTTTTAGATCACAAGCCTTAATATTCCGCTTCAAGAGTTGCAAAAATCGCCAAAAACGCCTTTGGTGAAACGCCCTAATGTACAATTAGGAAAGTTCGACTCTGTAATGAATACGGACTATATCGGTTGACCCTCTTCTGTTATCTCCCATACTTTTGTACTTTTTTTTTGATTTCATCGCATTCTTTGTCCATCCCCGTGATTACAGCCGCATATTAACCCATTTAGGACCAGATGGATAGTTTCCTACCCCTGACTTCAAAATGAAATTTCCAGCGACACCAGATGTAGTAATCACCCCTATTCCCGTAGACGTCGTCGACATCGTCGTCGTTTTTATGTCAACATCACTTCGAGTCAACATCGTTGTCACATCAATGCTATTTCGGTATTCTGTAACTACTATGAGACGACGTCGACTAGTAATCGATAACATGAAAGAAATAACAACAGCTGATGTAACATTTGTACATCAGCTGATTCATTTTGACTTTTATTTTCTGTTGTGAAGAAATGTTTTTTGTGTCCGATTCAGATTCAAGCGATGAGGAAAGTAAAAATAATCTTATACTGGAAAGGATAATACTTCGACTATGATCCGATGATCTTAAACTTGCCAAATGACGAGTATGTTCATCGGTGTTAAAATCGTAATTTGAGGTTATCTGTTGGCCGGCCTTCCAACTTTTTTTAGATTCAAGAACTACTTAAGTATAAATAAGGCAGCATTTAATTACGTAATCGTTCCTATAGAAATAGTTCCTATCATGAAAAGTGAACTCAGGACATATGTTTCAGTCATAATTAAGTTGTCAGCAACATTGAGGTCCTTTGGACAGGGGCCTTACAACCTCAGTGTAAGTGCAGCCAGTAGTTGCAAGATTCCTGTCTGAATGCATTAGAGAGGTGATTTGTCCACCTTGATACAATTGGAAATAACTGAAGATGACAAATCGGAAGCATAAACTAAATTTTTTTTAACAAAACAGGATTTACTGGAGTAATTGGATATGTCGATGGAACCCATATCAAAATTTTTGCTACAAATAAAGAAGACCAGATTCGTAACTACAACCTCAAAGGATTCTTAAAGGCGCTCCAAAGGAATTAAATTGTTTTTCACCAATTTTCTCACATTACCCCTTAAAATTAGACAAAATCCTTGTACATATGAGGGATTTTGTTTCCAAGCCCCTATTTGTTACTCGACATTGTTATTCTTGACGTCATTAAACAAAACCTTTTTTTAAATTTACAAAAACTAAAGTTATTCTTTCAAATTGTTTCAAGTCGTTACTAACAACTGTGACGACAGATTCAGAGTCGTTGCGATTCAACGTCGTCGTCACATTTCCTTACAGAATACCAAATTTGTGTCAATAGTAACTGATAGTTATCGAAAACGACTACGAGAATACCGATTTTACAGCGTCGTCACAAGACGACGTCTACGGGAATAAGGCCGAATAAGTTTATATTAACACAAATTGATAATTTAGAGTGGAGGGGTGTAATTTATTACTACTTAGCTGGCACTTCTTTGCAATTTCAATGGATTACACAGTGCAACATTTC
This sequence comes from Muscina levida, assembly GCA_964034835.1. Classification (NCBI taxonomy): domain Eukaryota; kingdom Metazoa; phylum Arthropoda; class Insecta; order Diptera; family Muscidae; genus Muscina; species Muscina levida. The sequence goes on from OZ035883.1 coordinate 65,879,171, forward strand.
TAAGGTCATCGTCTGGTGCCGCCTTCGTACCCAGATATTTTTGAAGTATATACCGAGACTAAAAAAATCCCCAAAGGATTTGGCCCCATTACATCGAAACATTTTTTTATGGATACTCCAATATTTTCACCCCAACACGATTTTTTTTATCATTTTTAGGGAGTCATTCATTAACCGTTCGAAAATTTTTCTTTTTGTCTTCGGCAAAGTTGTAGATCTAAACCAGAGCAAAAAAAGTGTCAAATAGACCGACCCAAAAAAATTGCATCCAGTGCATGAAAATTGCAAAAATATGGGAAAAAAATTATATTTTTTCATGATGTTTTTTCGATTTTCTGCGCTTTTTCTCCAGTTAGTTACACCAAGCTCTGTAAGGTTATCAGTGACCTGGTCATTCCAAAGGAGTTTTGGCCCCCTTCTTCTGCGCCGTCAATTGAGTTCATTGTAGAAGACTTTTCAAGCTGGAGTATTTTCTTCCATGTGTACAACATGACCTGGCCAACGCAACCGCTTAATTGCATTTTTTCCTCATTATCATCTCCATCACTATGTTGAAGAGGTCACACGATAGGCTGTCACCTTGTTTTAGGCCTCGTCTGGTATAGAATGGCCAATCTTCACAGAAGACTTCGTGTAAGTCAGCGTCATTCCGCAAAGGCGTATCAATTTCGCTGGAATACAAACTCAGTCATGGCTTCGAGTAATTTCTGTCATATCGGGCTGTAGAAGGCCGCTTTATAGAAGAATAAAGATGGTATGTGTCGATCTGTTTCCCTTGGGTTTTGTACTGGATTTGTCGAAATGTGAATTTTTGGTCAGTTGTTGATTAATCAGGTCTAAGGCCCGATCAGGTTGGATAACACTAACTTTAGTCTTTCACATAGTACACTCGACAGGACCTTATATGCGATGGGTAAAAGACTGATCTCGCGTTAGTTGGAGCATATACATGGATCACTTTTTTTCAGCACAGGACATAATGCGCCTGGATTCCAATCAACGGATATGTACTCGTTAAGCCAAACCGTGCGTAGAAGCTGGTACATGCTCGTTATCAGCTTTTCGCCACCGGACTTGAAGTGCTCTGCCGGAAGTACGTCGGCAACGGCTGCTTTACTATTTTTTAGCCGCGATATTGTTCTTCTTACCTCGGCTTGACTTTGTGGTGGGCAATCTAAGCCGTCGTCGACAATTGGCGTGATACCTTCACGTGCGCTTAGTGATTTTTTCGGTCAATTTAATCGGCCAAATGTGCATACAATCGGAAAAATCGTGCCAAGATTTGAGTAAACCGGGTCTGTAGAAGATGTGAAGGCACCTGTCAACACATTATTTTAAAGAAAAAATTTGATTATTCTTGAACGACCGTTGATTACAATCAAATATAAATCGAATGTTTTCGAATTGTATCCTGTAAGGAGCCCGTTCTATTTTTGTAATTCAAACCAACTTAAACTTAATTCTTAAATGCCACCCACTTGTTCCCAATCTTACATATGTAAGCATTAAGTTTTCATGCGCAACCCTTAAAAAAAACCATCGCACAGTGGGGGAAAAAAATCTTTTTGGACATTTGAAATTTTAGGCCGCAATTCTTGACCGATTTTCTAAATTCTTTTTTTGTATTATTGGAAACAAAATTGTGCACAGAATGTACTTTTATTTTTTTTATTCTGAATTCCTTACCGTTATTTTTTTAAAAATTTGTCAAAATCGATAAAAAAAAATAATTTTTGACTTTAATGTCAAATATTTTTTGGATTACGTGTCCTAAAAATTTCGAACTGACCTCAGTTAATGTGAACATATGTTACGAATTAAAATTAGTGAAAAAATAAGACTACAATTTTTTTTTGGCTCAACTGCAAGCTTATAAAGGGTGTTTTTTTAAGCTAGATAGAACTTTAAATTGTAAAAAGTAACACAAAAAATTAAATTTTGATGAAATATTTTTTTTATCGTTTCAGTATTTTCTGACAAATCATCATGAATAGACTCACGCTTGAACAACGCTACGAAATTATCCAAATTTACTTTGAAAATCAGTCGTCGATTCGCGCAACTTATAGACGACTTCGTCATTTTTATGGCGTACATAATCGTCCATCTGAACAAGCCATTCGTCGAACTGTGGATAGCGGATATGTGGATATGGAGCGAGACCAATCCACAAGAGACCCTACAGACTCCATTACATCCAGAAAAATGCACCGTTTGGTGCGGTTTTCACGCTGGTGGCATCATCGGACCTTATTTCTTCAAAAATGAGGCCGGAGCTCGCGTTACGGTCAATGGAGATCGTTACCGCACCATGATCAATGATTTTTTGTTTGAAAATATGGATGACATTGATCCGGAGGAGATGTGGTTTCAACAGGATGGCGCTACGTGCCATACGGCGAACGCAACCATCGACTTATTGAAATCAAAATTTGGCGATAAGTTGATTTCGAGAAATGGACCTGTCAATTGGCCTCCAAGGTCGTGCGATTTGACACCTCTCGATTATTTCCTGTGGGGCTACGTGAAGTCACTGGTTTATGCTGATAAACCAGCAACAATTGACGACTTGGAGGCCAGCATTGTTCGTGTTATTCGTGACATACGGCCAGCAGTGCTCGAAAAAGTGGCCCAAAATTGGACGTCCAGAATGCGCTTCGTCAAGAACAGCCGCGGCGCCCATATGCCCGAAATCATTTTCAAATGTTAATGTCACGTATTGATCTTTCGAATAAAAAAAAAATTTTGATTACAATTTAATTTTTTGTGTTATTTTTTACAATTTCAAGTTCTATCGAGCTTAAAAAAACACCCTTTATATGGAGGCACTATTTTCACACTTTAACTCGGTGTCTTGCTCATAATTATTATCCGATTAGAACAAAACTTAATTTACAGCCTGGAAAAGTTTTAAGAAAGTCATCTGTAAAAAATAAGCCAAATTGGTTAAGGCCGCCATGCAATTTTTTTGCATATGTTTTTTGTTTTTCCCCACTGTGCATCGGCAGAAATTCAAAAATACTTCATTGCAAATAAAATAAAACATAACTAAACTTGTTTTTTGTTGTTGTTTTAATACAAATATATTTATTAATAAGTAGATTAAAAAGTTTTTTCATTAATGTGTGTTGGGAGACAGAAAATGGGGGAGGGAGAGAAGAGTGTGACAGACGGAGGGATCATAAAAGGATTTATAGAAAAAAAAATTATAGATTATCAATAATTACCAATTTTTGTTAATATTTAAAACATTCTCTGTTTTAAGAATACATACCAATTAAAATTAAGAAAAAATAATTATTTGTGTATGTCAAAAGAGAATAATCAATTCGATCAACTTCTCCTGTATAAGGTTAGGTTTTCTTTTATCCTTTTTTTTTGTATTTTAATGTTATATAACACTATATGTAAGACAAAGGTGTTGCTGTTGTTGCTTTTTCATTAGATTTTCAAAATGTTTGGGATGTGTGGTGCTGAGAACCCGCCGGCGGGTGATAAAAAACATTCAAATAAATAATTGTCTCATACCTTACATACAAATCGAAAAGAAATGTCATATATTAAAGTTAAGTTGTAGTTGTAGATGTTATTACATCGATTTTATATATGTAGATGTATGTATATGGGATAGAAATATGGGTATGATTTTTGATGACACAAAAAAAGAACACACTTAATTTTCATCATCTGTGTTAATTTGTTAATGTATATAGATAGATAGTATATGTATGTATATATTTAGGCGCCAGCACTATTAAAAGGTTTTCGTTAAATTGTTTTTGAATCGTATACAAAAACAATATTTAAAACAATAATATGACATGTTATAATAATAGTATATAAAGATAAAAATAAGTCAGGGAAAATATATGTAACAAAAAAAAAAAAACAAAAAATTAAAACTTTTAAAAAAATCGTGTGTAAATCATATTTTAATAATTTTCTAATAATTTTTTAAGTGATCGAAAATATTCTTATAACATAACTGTAGTTGTTTTGGTATTAAATTACAATGCTTTATAATGATTGTTGAGTGAATATATTCCATTTTGAAAATTTCTAGTAAAATTTAATGTTGCTTAAAGATTACTATTACTGTATTGGGTGTATGTCAGTAATAATATCTTTTTGTTGAATTGTTATATAGAAACTCAGAACTTTGTAAAAGAAAACTTTTTGTATTCATACCACATGTACAATGCGAAAAACTAGCTAGAATTCAGCCGTAACATTATTTTTTCAATACAGTAAACAATAATTTTTCAGACGAGAACTTCAAGAGAACTTTATTTTTGACATAATGTTCGGATTTATTTACTGCCACTCTTGTTAGTTTAAGAATATATTTAAGTCAATTACAGAATGTGTTCTACCATAGAAAAATTATTCTTAGAAGAAGAAAGGTGTCCTCATAAACTTTTGTAGAAAAGTTCTTATATAAATTTTACAAGCAGACAAGAAGAGTCTCCACAAATATTTCAAAAAATGTAGACATGTTAAAAAAAAAAACATTTTCAAAAGTTCCCTTATATAACTTTCTTACAAGGACCCTGTTTTAACACCCTTTGTCGAAACTCTATCCGTGAACCACCCTATTCCTTCGAATAGGCGCAAGGATCTACTGCTATACAACTTTGATTTGTATTGCTTGTATAAAATCGCAGTAGATGCAATATAACGAGTAACAAGTTGACGCTATACTTTGCTCTCTTCAGGCCTTGTTCGCTACATCGAGCTAATAAATACTAATTCTCGTTGAGAACTCTCACTAAGCGGATCAATCCTTGCAGGGTATACAGACATTGAATTGCCGAATTTCCCAATAAAGTGGAAAATCTTTCCAATAATAAAAATTAAACCTCTTGTGTTTTAATTTGATTTTATTTTCTTTTCATTCACCATTAAAAATTTAAAAATTTCCTTCTCCTACAGAGGATGTTTTTACGTAATACTTTTCGCAGATCGATGCATAACTTTCATACGAAATTCTCATGTGGAAAGAAATGAGTTATAATAAATAATATTATAAAAGTTTTTATCGAAATCATTATTTTTGTTTTGTCCTCGTTGACCGCTAAGCCCATTTTTGCCGACTCCTTTTCTAGTGATGAGAAAACTGCAGTAACATCCCGCAGATTTCGGCCAATCATCTGTCTATATCATCGGCATAGGCTAGTGGCATGTGGCTTTTGTGGAATATGGTGCCAGACATGTTGACACCAGCCTTTCTCATCACCTTCTCCATAACTATAATAAATAGTGTACAGGACAGGCTATCACCCTGCCTGAGACCTCTTTCCTTGTTGAATGGTTCAGACTGATCCTTACCAATCTTAACCGAGGATTTGGTGTTGTTCAAGGTACATCTGCAAAGTCGAATTAGCTTTGCAGGGAGACCAAACTCAGACATGGCCTCATATAGCCTATTTCTTATCGGAGAGTCGAAGGCAGCTTTGTAGTCGACAAAGAGGTGTAAGGTGTCGATATGCTTTTCATGAGTTTTTCCAGTAGTAATGTGAATATCTGATCCTTCGTAGATTTGCGAGGTCTAAAGCCGCACTGATATGCTCCAATTAGTTTTTCTACAATTGGCTTTAGACGTTCACACAATAAGCTTGAAAGGACCTTGTACGCAATTGGTAATTGGCTTATTCCACGGTAGTTCTTACATTCACTACGATCTCCATTCTTGTATATGGGACATAACAGACTGAAACTCCAATCCCAGGGCATGCTCTCCTCTAGCCAGATGTTCTCCGTGAGCTGATGCATGCTCCTAATAAGCTCCTCTCCGCCAGCCTTAGTCTACAGGATTATTCCACAGTAGTTCTTACGTTCACTACGATCTATAATCTTGTATATGGGACTTAACAGACTGAGACTCCAACCCCGGGCATGATCTCCTCTAGCCAGATGTTCTCCATGAGCTGATGCATGCTCCTAATCAGCTCCTCCCCGCCAGCCTTAAAGAGTTCAGCAGGGAGACCATCGGCTCCAGCAGCTTTGATGTTTTTAAGGCGACATTTCTGCAGGTTCTTCCACTGCGTCTCGCTCACATTCGGTGACCACACTGGAGCTGCATAGTTCACCACAGACCGACCTATCGATTTGTAAGAGGTCAAAAAGGTTTCTTTGTCAGTTCCCCAAGTGACGCCAGCTAGCGACTTGAGGACCTTGTTCCTACTTCTCATCTTGTTGCAGATAGTGGGGCGTGCGAGCGTTGAATCTGAGGGGGCTGTCAAATGTGACACCAAGGTCCTTGGAGTAATTGGTGATCGGAATTGTTGTGCCATCGACTATCACGTTGAACTGCCCCTTCACTTGCGCTGTCCATGCGGTAGAGTGTGGCCGAAGATTGAGTGGCGGAAATTTTCGTATTTCTCGCAGCGAAGAAATTGACAATTTCAGCTAAGTAGACTTTCAACCTTCCACATATGTCATCAATCGAAGAGCCAGAATCGTACAATCATCGGCATAGGATACAATAATAACGCCATCAGGTGGTGGTGGAATTGCCGTAAGGTAGAAATTAAACAGTGCCGGAGATATCACCCCAGCTTGGGAAACTCCCTGTTTAACTATCTTCATGTTTCTGAATTCCACATACGACTGGCGTCCACACATGTTATTTACGATCCAACGTTTCAAACAGTTCGGGAGGGACGTGTCCTCGAAAAGCGTGGCGTAGTTGACAGTATCGAAAGCCTTTGATGAATCAAGCGCCACGAGGACCTTCCTGTCACTGGGCTTATTCTGATTGAGACCGCGACTTATTTGTGTGGTAATGGCGTGTAAAGCAGTAGTTGGAAAATGTCCTGGCAGGCTCGGGACGATTAAAGCCTCAATTGTCTTTGCTACTGGCGAGAGAAGAGAGATAGGCCTGTATGATTCTCCCCTACTCGCATCTTTGCCAGGTTTTAGCAACGGGACCACTCTGCCCATTTTCCAGACTTCGGGTACTACTAGAGTGGTCAGGGACAAGTTGAGGACATAAGACAAATATTCGACTTCCGGTATGTCCAACTGTTTCAGCATCAATATGGATATTCCGTCAGGGCCTAGCGCTTTGGATGACTTTGCGCTGCGGATGACATCTGCAACTTCTACAACTGTAAATAGTGGTGGTGCTTCTTCGGCTCGGAAGACATGAATACGACGCATTACTCTCCTTTTCGATTACTCTCGGGGTTCTGATTTCTAGATACAGTTCTCCGATTCTAGGATCAGCAGGGGTAGAACTACTACTACTCTCAATTAGGACAGTAGGGAATCGTCAAACTTGTTCAAAAACGTACTAGTTCAACAATATGGAATTCTGAACTACTTCCAAAATGAACGCAGTGCCAAACTTACGAATTTTTAACCAGTTAAACGTTATTAGTAGAGCTCTTCCTTATACACAAAAAAGTGTATATAATTTAGAGTTATTAGGCGAGAAAATTCTCGCGTATTTTTTGTAGTATGCTCATGTAGAGCTCTATAGATGTCTCTACTTGATATTTGTCTCTAGTACTACGCAAATAATTCTTTAGTGGACATTTGGCCTTAAAGAGTCTGCCGTTGTATAATTTGTTCAGTCATGATGTAAGAAATTTCTGGGAGCACTTTAGCTCCAACTTTAAGACTTATATTAAAGATTTAACAGGTTCTCATATTAAGGGGTATCTACGGTCATAAAAGAATCAGTTCAAAAACAGCAAATATATGCAATTAGTTGTCCTAAGCTTGGGGAATATGCCTTTTGTACTAGAATAGATAAAGTTTAGTAACTATAGTCGGGCGGTAGCTGATTGCCACCTTTGAACTAGTTTGGAACCACTTCAAAGTAGATTGATAAAAACTAGTTTTATTCTAGAATATTTCGTCGCTGCGCCGCACAGTGGCTCATTTTGGGAAAACACGTTCCAAAAATCATAACTTTTGAACTACAGAAGATATCGATTTGAAACTTTTACTGATAAATCTTGAGACTTCAAAGATTATGTGTTGTAAAAATGAGAGTGCCACGCCTAAAAGAAAAGAGCGGGAAAAGTGGTAGATTACAGACTTTAGTTTTTTTTGTGCTTTTGTTCTCGAAGTACAGATCGAAATTTTCGCTTCAATCGCAAAGAAATTTGCCACTTCGTCTTTTGGCCCAGAGACAATCTATACTAAAATTGAGAGAAATCGTTTCAGATTTGGATATAGTCCCCATATATATGTTCCACGATTTGAATAAATACTCCTCTAGAAGAAGTCGTATGTAAATACAGGGTGGCCCAAATAAGACCAGCTAATATGAAACACAAATAACTTTTTTATTTTTTAACATAATTTATTTTTTCTTTTTGCAGATTATAACTGAACTCTTGGAAATTTAAAATGAATACGTACAGTCCACAACAACGCATTAAAATTGTCGATTTTAATTATTCTTCTCAACGATCAATTGTTCTAACGCAGCGAAATATTCGCCGTTTTTTTAAACGTAAGATCAGCGCCCACATCTTCCATGATTACAAGTTTAGTTCGCCGTTTTGAGGAACTGGGTTCAGTTGCCGACCGGTCAGGGTGAGTTGCTCATCGAAATATTCGTACTGAAGACAACGTGGAAGCTGTGCAGCAGAGTGTTGCAAATGATCCATCTGTCTCAACACATCGCCGTTCCGGCCAATTGGGTATACCCAGAACAACATTACAGAGAATTTTAAAGTTGGATCTTTAGATGAATCCATACAAAGTTCAAATCCTGCAACAGATTCTACCGCAAGACCCCCAACAATACGCTATTCGCTTAACACAATTAGCCACACAAAATGATTTTTTAAATAATCTTTTGATGGCGGATGAAGCGCATTTCCATTTAAGTGGTTATGTGAATAAACAAAACTGTAGGTTGTGCCGCACCACATCAGCATCAGTCACACCCAATCAGATGCACTGTTTGGTGCGGTGATATGGCCACAAAAATCATCGGTCCATATTTCTTTGAGAATGAGGATGAAACGCCTGAAACGGTCTCCGGGGCTTCTTACAGAACAATGATCGACAACTTTATGCGGCCGATGGTGGAGCAACATCTTAATTTGTGGTTTCAACAAGATGGAGCCACTGCGCATCCTGCTAGGCAAACTATGGACATGCTGCGTAAAATTTTTGGTGAACGCATAATTTAAAAAAATTCAGATTTCCCTTGGCCTCCCCGTTCACTAGATTTAACTGCGCTCGATTTTTTTATGGGTTTATTTAAAAGACAAAGTGTATGTTAACCAACCACAGACACTTGGACAGCTCAAGCAGAATACTCGAGACGAAATACGGCGCCTGCAACCAGAAACATTACGCCGTGTAATGCAAAATGCGCTAAAAAAAACCAATGCCTGTATCGAGCAAAATGGTGGTCATTTGTCTGATGTGATATTTCACACATATAACTTAACTTAATTTCCCTTTACACCCCATGAATGAGGTATGGAATAGCTTCTCGCGTTGTTGTGAATTAACACGCTTTCTATTTTTAGATTCACAACTAACGGCACCTACTTGTTTATCGACAAATGCGAACGTCACTGTTTGAGAAGCTCTTACTAGAGATGCTGATTAACTCGACACTAATACTGCGAAGTTGCTGTCGACAACATTCGAGGGGAGCCGACAATGAAAGAAAATTTTTCTTTTAAGATGACTGGAGACAGAAGTTGAACCTGTTATCTCCCGCATGGTAGTCGCGTGTTCTAACCACTATGCCACGGCCGGTACCCATATTTCCCACATAGTCACGTTAAATTTCCATAAAATGTATTTAACATATAAAAATAAATCATTAAAAAAAACCGTTATTACAAAAGTTATACGTGTTTAACATCACTAGGACTCATTTTGGCCACCCTGTATATATTCGTGTACCGATTTGCGACATGGTTGTGTTTCTAGTCTTACACTACTACTTTGCATCTACTACACTGCTACTATTTTATGCTTTGTTCGATAACATTAATGATTGGTTCGTAGAAAATTAAAGTTTTTCAATAAAAGCGTATAAGTGGTGTTTTCGTATGGGGGCGAACTCTTCTAAGGGGCGTGGCTTAGTCAGTGAATATAAATTCAAAATTATTTCTTGTAGTTAAGTTATGTGCCAATTTTCTGAAAGTTATCATATCAAATAACAAAGATATTAAGTAATAACTCTAGTACAATAGTTACTACTCAATCTGTAATGTGGCATGGGTTGATTCATAGAAGGTCAAATATCTCGGGCACGATTGTGGCAATGGTTTTTTTTTAATTGTTTCACACACGTTCCCTCAATTATACAAAATTTTCAAAATTTCGGGCACGCCCGGTCTTTATTTTTAAACTCAACTCAAAGTTTAAAAATTAAGCACAAAATAATGGTTATAAAACAAACTTTATAAAAAATATATATATATTTTTTTAATATCTTTGAAATTGTTCTTTATATCCAACCGATTTTGAACAAACACTAGTTTAGTTCTGCTTTCAATATTAATGATTTTATTGGCATTTTTCATTATTTTTCAAAATAGCCCAACTTTGACCAGCTGTGCAAACTAAACTATACATATATTTAAGAATTTGATACTTTAATCAGTTTTTAATTGAAAAATATAAACCTTTTTGGTCAGTCAAACAATTCGAAATTTAAATTTTTGGCACGAGTTTTCGTCAAATGAGCCACTGTGCGCAGACCAACACCGTCATGTGGTTTTTAATTACCAGGGCAACCGGAAATATGCTACAGCATGTTTTTTTACAACGAGATATTAACAAATGGGTAATGTATTTACACGTTTCATGGTCCTACAAGTGTTTTGAGACCTATTTGTTAGAGCATATTTTGGCATATTTTACCCATAACGTCATAAAAAAATATCCCTTTTTAAGCATATTTTGTGTTTTTGACATTTTTTTTTGTTCGTATAAACAAGTGTCTGCAACTTTTGTTTTTTAAAATGTAACAGCCAAATCATGTTTTACACAACTGTGAAATGTTAAACATTTATTAATCTTTTAACGCGCTTTCTTATTCAATAAGTTAACAAAATATAAAAAAGAGGTGCTTTTCAACCACCACCGATTACGATCCTGGACATAATGCCTAAAGCTAAACCGATTAAACCAGCAAATCCAAAGGCGGTTGTAGAAAAGTTTCCAGACTTACGAGCTGATGGCGGATTCCTCTATTTTAAAGCAAAGTTATTGCAGCAGATTGCAGATTCCAAGTGAAGCAACATGTAGAAAGCGGCAAACTTATTCAACTAAGTCATAGAAGTGAACATAAGCAGACCAAACAATTATTTTTGCCAGAATGTTCCGGTTGAGGATGCACAATTCATTAAAACTTCAAAGGATGTCTTGACAGACCCCCAAACTAGATCTGACTTGATTTATATTGCTTCAAATTACAGTTTTATTGCAAAACATATTAAAAAACATCAGGTCTTACGCTTATTGAACAAGTTCAGGTGAATGAAGACACTTTTAAATTGCTAGATAACACAGTGCAACACATTTTTTCGGGGGTGAAACTAATATCAAACGATAGCATTTGACGTCAGTAACAACACCCTAAGCTCCATTTTGCTCCAAAACGTCGCAAATTTTGGGGTACGTTTGGAGTATTTCATGTCTTCGGAGACCTATATTAAAACAATCAGGGGAATATTTTTTGGAACATTTTCACCCTCCAGCTCCCATCCGTATACGACATTTTTGGCCCAATTTTGAAAAACTGTTTAAAAGTCAACTTTGGACGGAGGTCAAGGATTACAATATTCTATAGAAGTATTCTCCGAAAAACTTCACTAGGAGTCACCAAAGACAAATAACGTCTATGAGTCAAAGGTTCCAAAATAAAATCAAAATGAAATGTTAAAAAGTCTATTTTCAGGCAAACAGTGCAACACACTTTTTCGAGAGTGAACCAAACCAAAATCAAACAATAGCATTTGACTTCAGTAACAAAACCCTAAACTAAATTTTGCTCCAATAAGTCACAATTTTGGTTTACAGTGGTTTAAAGTAAGATTTTTTGGTCAAATGTCAAATAAAAGAAAATGATAAATCATGTGTAAAAATAGATTTGGGATAGTTCATGACTTCGGAGATCTACATTAATTTTCCGGGGAATATTTCCTCGAAAATATTTATTTCTATGTTATTTTACTCAACATTTGTGTATGTAAATTTACCAAAACTACTAACAAAGTCTGAATTTTAAAAAATATTGTTTTTTTTTTAATTTTTAAGCCGTTGTTTCTTATTTTTAATAAAAATATTTCTAATTCATATGAAAAAAATTGTATGACTTTAATTTTTTAGGGCATGTTTTTGTTGATTTTTAGGTCATATTTTGCAATTTTTCAGGTCATATTTTATGCGCATAAAACACGATTTTTAGGGCATATTTCCGGTTGCCCTGTTAATTACTTTTCAAGAACATTTTTCATATATTCTACACTTAACTGGTCTTGATAACTTCGAAACCAATCAAGATATCGCGAAAGGGACTTTAGGGTCGATGGACGACTACAAGTTCTTTAAAAAATTGCAATAAAAAAAATTCGAAAAATAACACATAACTGATTTGGTCGGCGCACAGTGGAAAAAAAAAACGGTTAGGATTATAGAATAAATAATACAATAAATAATGCAATAATGCACAATAATACAAAAAAAGAATTTCGAAAATCGATTTGAGATACAAGTATAGTAGAGTAGCTGCTTTCAGTGAAATTTCATAATATAACTTTTGAAAATATTTCTAATTTTTTCTTTTTCATCAATAAAAACGTTAACGTTAAACAAAAGCTTGGAACTAGTTTATTTTGGAAGAAGTTAAGAATTCCATACTTTTGAACTAGTTTGACGAGTCCCTACTGGGATGTCATGCTTAACCATTTTTGTTGCCATGTCTAATTATAATTTAATTAGTTCGTCGGATATTTCCACATATAATATAGAGCGCCATCGGCGGCCTTTTGTTTATAAATATTTATATACAAAACATTTTCAATAAAAATCAATCTTAATATTAAAAATGTCCCTAAGGTGATCTTTATTAAAACAAATGGCTTTCGCTTCTAGTTCATGTTTGTTTTAAACATCCTTTCAAAAGTGCCCTAAATGTCACAGCTGTCACGTATTGTTATGCACGCTCAACTCCTTAAAGTTATTACTAACAGCAAGACAATAATGTTACAGGCAACAAATGTACAAATGTCCACTTGTACATGGTGTGATGTGAATATGAGAAAATATAAAAAAAAACAATCGATATATTTTACAAATTGGTTTGGTTGTGTTTTTCTTTTCATTTTGATAGTAGTCTAGATGTTTTTTTTTTGTTTTTGGTTTTGTATGAACAATGAAAGTTGATTGTTGAAGTTTGTTTTTTGTCTTCAGTTTTCTTCTTACAAGTTTCTTCTGTTTTTTTTTTCATTTGTAATATCTTTTTTATAAAGTTCTGTGAGTTAATTTTTTTGTTGTTGTTTTTTTTTCTTATTGTTTTTGTTTTATCATTAAAGAAAACTGTTATTGGTTTCAGTTTATTTTTGTTTCTTTTTCGCAGTGTATTTTACAAAGTGTTTTTTTTTTATTTTCGGTTGTTTTACAAATATTTTTCATCTGTTTTAAACATTTAAAAAGTTGTTTTTGCATTTGTTGTTTATTTTGTTCTAATAAATTAGTTTTGTGTGTGTTTGTTAGATGTTTTGCAAAGTCTGTTTTATGTGTGTGAAATTAAAAAAAAAAACAAGGAAATTTAAACAGACAATGATACGAAACTGTTGTATTGGGTAATGTTGCGTTTCAAAATATCTGCACAAGGTCCCAAGACACGCTCAAATCTGTAATGAAAAGAAAATTTAAAGAAATTAACAAAGATTTCAAAAAATGCATTTAGATAAGTTTTTAATAAAATGGAAACGATTGCATTAGAGATTGTAATTGTAATACGAATAATAATAAACTGGAACAATACGTTCTAGACTACGATTATAGTGTTTAGAACACGCGACTACCATGCGGGAGATCCCGGGTTCGTTTCCCGAAGCTATCCCATACCTCATTCATGGGGTGTAAAGGGAAAATTAAGTCTTTTAAGAGGAAACATACGATCGCTGCCCTGGCCACGACATAAAAATCGTCCTGTGAGATTTCAATGCAAAAATATAAAATAAAAAATATAAATATAAAGGGAAGATGTTCTTGGTCTATCGATTGGTGAATTCAGCCTGCATACCGACACATCAGACAAGGGGTTTAGGCTGGTTAGCTTCGCAGCGGAAACAAACATGGGAGTGGAACCAGATTTCAGCACAAAGATATCCACAAGGCAACTTGACTATCCCCCAATCAAAAACACCAGAAAATCAAATTGATCATGTGGTAATTGATGGAAGGCCTACAACTACAGTCATGGACGTGCGTGTGATCTGTGGTGCTAATATTGGTTGTATCTAAGGTGCGCACCAGGTTGAGACAAACGATAAACGCACGTAACCAAACACAAAGAAAGCTGGACATCCCGAAGCTGCTGATTGCCTTCTCCAACCAGCTCTCCCAACTTCTTAGACACAACGCCTTCACTTCTGACGTTCCCGATACACAGTGGCTGCATATTGCGCATTCCATGGCATTCGCCGCAACAACCGTGCTTGCTTATGAAAAACGGCGCTCAAACGAATCCTGGTACGATGAAGAATGTCGCATAGCGTCTGAGGAACAGGATGCTACTTATAGGGCAACGCTACAGCCATTTGTAACCCGGGCTGTTAGGGAACGGCACAAGGAGACATTAAGACAGGAACGGGAGAACGAGGATATAGAGCGATACAGGAATGGAGGTAAGGCCCGAAAATTTTACCAGAAAGTAAAAGCAAAAGGCTACGATAATGGGCTCCCCTCCTGTAAGAACAAGGATGGAAATCTGGCCACAGATACGCAGAGTGTGCTGCATATATGGAGAGAACACTTCCAGCAACTGCTCGTTCTAGAAGGCAGCGCACGTGAAGGTAGCCAATTGTCGACGACGGCTTAGATTGCTTACCACCAAGTCAAGCCGAGGTAAGAAGAGCAATATCGCGGCCGACGGACTTCCGGCAGACCTTTTCAAGTCCAGCGGTAAGGAGCTGATAACGAGCATGCACCAGCTCCTGTGCTCCTGTGCATGCACCGACGATTGGAATTTAAGCGTTTTATCTCCTGTCCTGAAAAAGGTGATCAAAGTGTGTGTTCCAACTACCGCGGGATCAGCTTATACTCATCGCATTTAAGGTCCTGTTGGGTGTGCTATGTTTAAGGCTAAAGCCAGTGTTACTCATCCTGACCGGGCTTTATCAGTGTGGCTTTAGTCCTGGTAAATCAACAACTGACCAAATATTCACACTTTGGCAAATCCTGGAAAAGACCCAAGAGAAACAGATCGACAGGTAACAATTTTTGGACGACTATAAAGCTGCCTTCGACAGCCCGATACCGCAGAAATTATTCGAAGCCATGGCAGAGTTTTGGGACCGGCCGTGGCATAGTGGTTAGAACACGCGACTACCATGCGGGAGATCGCAGGTTCAAACTTGGCTCCAGTCATCTTAAAAAAAATTGTTCATTCATTGTCGGCTTCCCTCAAATGTTGTTGACAGCAACTTCGCAGTATTAAGTGTCGAGTCAATCGGCGTGTCTAGTAAGAGCTTCTCAAACAGTGACGTTCGCATTCGTCGATAAACAAGTAGGTGCCGTTAGTTGTGAATCTAAAATTAGAAAGCGTGTTAATTCACAACAACGCGAGAAGCTATCCCATACCTCATTCATGGGGTGCAAAGGGAAATTAAGTTTTTTTTTTATGGCAGAGTTTGGTATTCCAGCGAAGCTAATATGCCTTTGTGGAATGATGCTGACCGACACGAAGTCTTCAGTGAAGATTGGCAAGAACTTTAGAGAGTCATTCTATCTACAGGTGAGGCTTAAAACATGACAACGGCCTATCGTGTGACATCTTCAACACAGCAATGGGGATGATAATGAGGAAAGCTGCAGTAAACACGAGTGGCACGATTTTCAACAAAAGCCACATGCTACTTGCGTACGCTGATGACGTAGACATCATCGGTCGTCTACGATGATGGTATACGTATAAGGAATTATCGATAATTGGTCTAATGGTGAACGAGGACAAAGCGAAGTTATAAGTTTCACCGAGCAAAGAATCTACTCGTTTGGAAAACAGCGAACTGTGAACATTGGCAACTATAATTTCGAGGTGTTAGATAATTTTATCAACCTAAGCTCCGCCATCAATAAATTAAATATTGCCAGCCTCGAAATTTGGAAAAGAATCCAGCTACTACGGACTAAACAAGTGATTAAATGACAGAGCCCTCCCTTGAAAAACAAAAATCCAGCTATGCAAGATACTGGTTTTATCTGTCTTGATGTATGGTTTAGAATCCTGGGTTATGAATCGGTTCTGGCAGTATTTGATAGAAAAAATACTCCGTAAAATATATGGGCCCATCATTGTTAACAGAGAGAATCGGCGTCGTATGAATCATGAGCTGTACGAGCTGTACACTTACATTGACGTGGTCAGACGCATTAAGATGCAGCGGTTGCGTTGGCTAGGTCATATTGTACGCATAGACGAAAATGCTCCAGTTCGAAAAGTCTCCGACAATGAACTCTATGGACGGCGCAGAAGATGCCGACCAAAACTCCGTTAGAATAACCAGGTTACTAAGAACCTTGCAGAACTTGGAGTGACTAACTGGAGAAAAAGCTAAGTAAGTATGTAAAGTCCTCAAACCCCATACGAGCACATGCTCCAATAAGAACACATAGTTGCGCCCAATTGATCTATGGTTAAAGCCTATTGAGGTGGCGCAATTCCTCCAGCTCCCAAATCCCTCGTGACAACATTTTCCTGTAATTTTATTTATTTCCATCACATTTAAAATTTTACGATGTGATTTGGAATATTTTTTTAACAGTGTATAAAATATTCTGCATTTTAAGATGAGTCTGGTCAAAAAACTCTACATTTTTTCCTTTTTTATATGCTATTTCTTTCTGGTTTTGTATTGAAATTTTGTAAAAAAAATGATATTACTTCATATCTTGGTTCTTACCTCGCTCTATCTAATTTAACACATTTCAAAGGTCCTCTAGCAACGACAGTAGCAGCACGTGGTCTATCCAATAACAAAGCAATTTCGCCAAAATAGTCACTTGGTCCTAGCCGGCCAACTTCAGCAGGTTCATCTCCTTGCTGAAAATATGAGAATAAAATTTAAATTTGGAAAAAAGTTTTTTACTTCTAATTATAATAAAGTTAACAAACCTCAGCGCGTCTTTGCAGAACAACAGCACAGCCTTCAACTATGATATAGAAATCATCGCCAGGTTCGCCTTGTTTAACGATGGTCTCGCCATCTTCGAAGTTAACGGTTTCCAAAGCATCGGCCACGGTTAAACGTTCCCATTTATCTAAACTCTCTGTAAATTTTTTAAAGAGAAATTAACAAAAATTAATATTAATAATTTATTTAAAAACAGTTTTTGGAGTAGAAAAACAAAATAACAGATTAAGGATCACAACTGAATTGATATTGGAAATTATGGATCTGACAAAGGAAGTCTTTAAAGTCTGGGTTACAATAAGTGTCTCATTGATTGAATTTGTGAAAAACTTTGTATTTGTTGATATATCAAGATTTTACAGTAGGCCGATTCAAAGTTTTGAAATCTCAAAGCCATATGGGCATATCAACTTTGTATACAACCATTTTATAGTCTTTCACTTATTTCAGACGTGTCATCCTAAGGCATTCGTACTAATATGAACTTAAAACCAGTAACAAAGTTTCAGTAGGGAAACCCGAATTACATATAGCCTTACCCTCAATAAAACATATAATTTTCTATTATATTGATATTATTACTCAATTTTTGGGGACCGGCCGCGGCATGATGGTTAGAACACGCTACAACCATGCTGGATATCCCAGGTTCAACTTCTGGCTCCAGTCATCTAAAAAAAAAACAATTACTTTCATTGCCGGCCCCCTCGATGTTGTCGACAGCAACTTCGCAGTGTAAGTGTCGAGTCAATCGGCATGCGTAGTAAAAGCTTCTCAAACAGTGAGAAAGCGAGTTAATTCATAACTATTAAATTAAGTTTTTTAAGTATTTATTACTCGATTTCTTAAATGGGCGGAGTGGTACATTTGTATTGGAGGTACCAGAAGGGGCGTGGCTAGACTTCCACATTGTTTTTCAAAAACTTTATCCTGCTCGAGCTTTACTAAATACAGAATTTGGGTAAGATCTAATGTGGGCGGTTCCAGATGGGTATTGGAGGCATCAGAAGGGGCTTGGCTAGACATCCAGTTTTTTTTTTGTCCAAAATTTTTTCCGGTTATAGCTTAACAATATACAGAATTTGGGCACGATCGTGTCGAATGTATTGATATTATTACTCCATCTCTAAAGAGGGTGGAAAGGTACATTTGTATGGGAGGTACCAGAAGAGGCGTGGCTAGACTTCAAGTTTTTTTTTCAAAACTTTATCCTTTTATAGCTTTTCTAAATACGGAATTTGGGGACAATCCCGTTGGGTGTATTGATATTATTACTCGATTTCTTAAGTGGGTGGAATGATGTATTAGTATGGGTTGTACCAGAAGGGGCGAGGCCATGAGCCCATTTGCAATACCGTAAGTAGTTTTGGGAAATATTAACTCGTGAAAAATTTCAAAACATTTGCTTGCGTCTTTCGAAAGTTATCGTGCGCACCAGATGGACAGCCAGAGAGACTTACGGACATGGATCAAACGACTTAAAAAGTCATGAATCGAATTTGGTTCAAAGTAACCTAGGGTCTAAAGTGACTCCTTCCCGTAGGGTGAGGATATAATGACAAAACCCATACTTTAAATAGATATAAATCTAATGCGAAATAGTTTTTTTTTTTTTTTTTTTTTTTTTTTCATTTATTTTAATTCATTAGTTATAAGTACAATTATTCTTATTAAGTGCCCCAGCGCCTTATAGGCATTGTAGAGGCTAACTGGCAACTATATAAATAACAAGTATTAAAAATTTTACAATTAAAACAATTATGCAAAAAAATAAAGTATTAAAAAATTTTTACAGTTAAAACAATTA
Source organism: Muscina levida (assembly GCA_964034835.1). NCBI lineage: Eukaryota > Metazoa > Arthropoda > Insecta > Diptera > Muscidae > Muscina > Muscina levida. Next base: position 65,898,332 of record OZ035883.1, read on the forward strand.
TGCAAAAAAAGTATTAAAAATTTTACAATTAAAACAATTTCAAAAATTATTTTATGAAGAAAAAAAAAATACTTTATATATGCAATATATTTGATATTACGTAAGAAGTGCTTCTATATTGTTAAGAAGATATTCTTTTACAGATTGTTTAAAAGTGGAAATAATTGCTATATTTTTAATTTCGGCAGGTAAACTATTGTATTCAAGTGATCCTGCATGTTTTATTCGTTGTTTAGTTAAATCGATTCGGCATCTTGCAACTTGTAGGTGATTAGCCTGTCTTGTGTTTCTCCCTGTTGTCTGCACATTTCGGCTGAAAGACACCCCGGAAACTGGGGATCTTATGGATTTAAACATAAATAAAAATAATTGTTGTTTGTACAGACCACGAACAGGTAATATGCTTGTTGCTTTGGTTCTATACAAATCCAAAGTAGGGTAACGCATTGGCAAATTGAATACGATTTTTAAAGCTTTGTTCTGAGCAGATTGTAGAGATCTTAGAGAATTTGATGTTTTGGTAGCATACACAATGGGAAGGTACGATATTACAGAATTAATAAGAGCTTGAAATATAAGCATTTTGACATTGGTACTTAACTTGTTTTTGAATTTAAACAGTATTCCAGTTGCAGATGATACCTTTGCTCTTACCTGGGATATATGTTCATCCCATTTCAGATTTTGTGTCAAAGTAACACCAAGATATTTTACACTAAATGATTCTTCAATTATTGTGCCGCCAACGTGAATTGTCATCAATTGTTCATTTTTAATACAATGCGGTCTAAAACGAATAAATTTAGTTTTTGACGGATTCAACATTAATTTGTTCACACGGGCAAATTCAGCTAATATTGCCGCGTCATATTCAATATGGGCCTGTAGAACTTTTTCATGTTGGTATTTGTAAAAAATACAGACATCATCAGCAAATAAATTAAGTCTTCCATTGAATTCAATATTTTTAATATCATTTATAAATATTTTAAACAAAAGTGGGCCAATGACACTGCCCTGAGGAACACCATGATTAACGGGTAATATTTCACTCACCGATGAACCAATTTGAACAAATTGCGATCTGTTTTCGAGAAAAGTCTTCAATAATCTTAGAGAAGAGCCTATCAAGCCGATGCTCTCAAGTTTCAACATTAAAATATTGTGATCAACAAGATCAAACGCTTTCGAAAAATCAAAAAATACACCTGCTACACCCTTGTAACCATCATCAATTCCAGAACAAATATATTCTACAGCGTTGACTAAAGCCTCCCTAGTTCCCGATCCTTTCTTAAATCCAAATTGATTTTTATATAAAACTAGTGGGCCCTGCAATGCTTCGCTATTGCATTTTAACTTGTAATATATTTCACATTTAGGTCTACAAAGTACTTTGAAAACGGTACTTAAGCTCGACAATAATATGTTGAGTTTTTTAACTTATGTAACTAATTTCAAGCAACTCCTTAACATGAAAGTTAACAAATTAAGTGTTGTTGTTTTAAATTCTAAATATCATAGGCTCTATGACGATAGTAAAAAGTTCATCAGCAAAGTCATATCTTTTACAAATCGGAAACAGACATTCCGTTTAAGATCAAAATTCAATGTAGTAGCGGTAACCGTCTGTATACTAACTATCTCTTTGGGCGTAAAAACACTTTTGACATGCCTTCTGCGCCTGTTGGCCGAAAATGGAAATTTCGTTTGAAGCTTTATGCCTTATGTCATAAAAACCTCTTTCGCCATGTCTTCTTCTCACATGGATCAAGAATATTTCCGAATACTATCTTTGTATTGAACTCATATTACCATTCTATGAGATAATTCGGTCACCAACGTTTGGCTTTACAAAGTGATGATCTCACGCGCCGTATGGCATTTTACGCCGTTGTGTTGGAACCATTTCTCCTTCAAATAATGTGCACTGACATGATAAATAAAAAAAATCAATTGATCGTCCACTGGTTTTAGTTCTTCTACCAGTTGGATATATGAATATAGGCCAAGATATTTCCTCAGCATTTGCAGAGACCGAGTTGCTGAGAACGGCGTCGGTTCGATAAATTCGAGTCCCCTGTCACACTTACGTCTACAGCGTTGATGGCTTCTATTAGCTGCTCAGATGGATGAGTATATGCACCATAAACTTCACAAAGGGCAGACAGAACGCGCATTTTGAAAATAAATTTGCAAGATTTGTAAACGCTGTTCTTGTGTAGTCTTTACATGGTGATTTTTCAAAGAAAGTCTCAATGAAAGTCTATCACACTTCACACACCTCGCCTGAATGACGAATTGGTTGACCTAAAATGGCAACAAAAACGGTAAATGGGGATTTGTTAAGGGTCAATTGTACATTAAAAATCCACATGAATCAAAATCCTAGCTGATACTTTTTTTAAGATAAAAGGATTTTTCGTTTATTTACTCCGTTTTGCGCTTCTTTTGGAAGTGGCGTTCGTTGCTTTAATACACTTCTATCAAAATTTAAGTTTTCTGCACTAAATTAAGCTTTCCCAGCGCGAGCTAGGAATTGATATTACACACAAAGTTTACTGGTGACATTTTCTAACAATTCATCGTAGATTTGGTTTGGCCCACCTTATTGATCATATCTCTAGGCGAACTGCAATATACTGTGGAATTTTGACAGTTATAACTGTTTATTTTAAAAGGGGTGTGGTACAGCCCACTTCCACTCTTACTGTAATTTATACTGCAACAACAACATATGTAACAAATCTCATCTTCATACCTCTTATAGTTCATGAGATATAGCCCTTTTTATTTTCATATTGTATGGGCGGTGCCACGCCCCTTTATCCAATCACAGCCAAATATAGCCAGGGACTATCTACAGGTCATCAATACCACTTGGTAAAATTTTCGTATCAATCTGTCTATTGGGAAAGCCTGCAGAGCGGTTTTGAAAAGGGGGCGTGGCACCCCCCACTTCCACGCTGGCTGTAATTAATACTGCTCCAACAACATATATACCAAATCTCATCTTCATACCTCTGATAGTTCATGAGATAAAGCCCTTTTGATTTTTAAGTTGTACAGCGGTGCCACGCCCCTTTATCCAATCACAATCTATTATAGCCAGGGACTATCAACAGGTCAACAGTACCATTTGGTAAAATTTTCGTATCAATCGGTCTATTAGAAAAGCCGTTAGAGCGATTTTTGAAAAGGGGGCGTGGCACCGCCCACTTCCACCTTGGCTGTAATTAATACTGATCCAACAACATATATACCAAATCTCATCTTCATACCTCTGATAGTTCATGAGATACGGCCCTTTTAACTTTCAAGTTGTATGGGCGGTGCCACGCCCCTTTGTCCAATTGGACCGAATTGTAAATATAAACCACACGGGGCGCCACCCAAACGCATACAAAAAAATTTATGCAAATCTGTCCAGCCGTTCGTGAGTTATGAAGTCACAACACACTTGCAACAATTTTTTATATATATAGATTTCATTATCATTAACATACTTTGAAAGTTGGTTAAAAAGAAGCTTTTCAAATATTTTATCTATCACTGATAGAATTGAAATAGGCCGAAAATCAGAAACATACTTTGCATTTGGTTTCTTTGGTATGGGTATTATCTTGTGAACTTTTAAAACACTCGGATACGTTCCCTCCATAATCATTTTATTAAAAATACATACTAATAAATCAGAAACAGCTGATTGTCTTACAAACAACATTCTAGTAGTAATGTTATCAAAACCAGGGCTTTTAGAGGATTTTAACTGTCGTAAAACGTTTTCAACTTCTGTTTTATTTACCATTTGAAAAGTAAAGGTGGTAACCTCAGACCGTAGCGTTCGGAAAACATTAACATTATCATTAGAGTGCTGTTCAATATTATTATGTATATTGTTAACAGAATCTATGAAATATTTGTTTAAAACCGAAGCCATTTCCTCATTTGATCTGAAACAATTTCCTTCTTCAGATATTACTTCCTTGATTGCTTCTTTCTTCCTTCCAAGTTCCCTATTTAGAAAATCCCACGTTTTCTTGGTATTATCCTTACACAAGCTAAGATTATGTACATAATAATCTTCCATTAAAAACTTGTTACAAATCTTTATAACTTTACTAATTCTCTTTAGCCGTTCTTCTGTAGAATTGTGTCTATGCTTTCTTCTAGACTTAAGTAGTTTACATTTAAGGATTTTCAAAGCAGCAAGGTTTTCATTTATCCACGGAGCTATTTTTCTTCTCATATCTATCGGAGTTGAAATAATTTCTGTACTTTCCAAAGCTGCTGATGTGAAAATATCAATAAATTGCCGGCACAAATCTGAAGAGCTTGTCACATTTCTTAAAGACGGTAATTTGTTGTCCAAAATCTGACCAATTTTTGAATAATGTACAATTTGTCTTCGTGACTCACACTGTCTATTCAGATTTGAATTTACACAAACTTTACAACTTAAAAAGTTATGATCGGATAATTCGGTTTCTATACAATCTACAGATATCTTGCCAGGTTTGTTACAACATACCCAATCAATTGAAGTTTTGCTTGTAGGTCTTGTTATATGGTTGTGACACATTTGCATACCAAACTCATGAAAAATGTCATTTATTAATCTGAATTGTCTACTAGGTATTCGCAAGTCAATATTAAAATCACCGACGATCAATACAGGGTTGGTGGCAAATTGAAGAAGATAATGATCCATTTTACTCATTAAAAAATTTAAAACACATCGTTGTGATCGATAAACAGACATTACACACAATTTTCGATTATCTAATTTTATATCTTCCAACTCAATTGCAATTACATCCAAGCTGCTTTCACTGTTTTTAATAACAACTTTATACCGCAAACTGGAGTTTACATACATTGTCGTGCCACCAAAACCATCAGATCTATCACAGTGTATAGCATCAAAACCAGGAATAGAATATAAGTTTAAATTATTCCCACTAAACCATGTTTCCTGGATAGCAATTATTTCCGGAATTTTAACAAGTTCACTTATCTCACTTTTGAAACGATTAAATTTGTCTAAAGATGAAACACTTCGTACGTTTATCGATAAAATATTAAAATAGTTTAGATTTTCAACAATAACACTTTCATTATATGCATTTGTATTTTTAAAATAACCTGAGATCATAAAAAACAAATTAATTTTATTAAATTATTCAAATTTTAAATTTAAACACAATTATAATTTAATAAATTAGGATAGTGCATCAGCATCATCAAACTCATCATCATCATCGCTATCTTCATCATCAACATGCTGTATACCACGAACTGTCTTGGGACGTTTACACGTAGAGCTTAAGAGCATTTTATCCACATCTTCCATACTCCTTATTCTGATTTGTCTAGAATTAGCTTCCTTCTTAGCATATATCTTCCCATCTCTCGTGTAAACAGAATAAAAACCAACAGTCTTCAAAGATTTCGCATGCTTTAACACCTCCAGACTATCCTTTGACATAAAATCATTTATGTAAACTGATTTCGTATCTTCCAACGACTTCAAGTTCTTCTTGTTCTTCATTAAAACCATTTTGTGTTTTTTGTTTACAAATTTAACGACAACAGATGATTTATTGGATTGCCTATTACGACCCATGAAATACGCGTCATCAATGTCATCCTCGCACACATCAGCTCTCGCCTTCTTCGCTATATCTAGCACAACATCAAGAGCATTGCTCTCAGAGTCTGTTACAACACCATTTATTATGCAGTTGTTCTGAACGCGAACATCATTTAAAAATGTCACAGTAGACTTAAGTTTCTTTACATCCTCTCTGAGAGATTCATTTTCTTTTTTTAATTTCTTTACAGCTGCAGTATTTTTTTTAACACCATTTAAAATACTGTCATATTGAGATGACATAAAGTTCATCGTTTCTCTCATTTCTTTTAAAATTGTTTTAAGTTCTGATTTGCCATCATCTTAGGCTCACATATTTGGCACTTAAACTCAAGAGAGGGATCTTTCATTAGCTCATCAATCTCAACCTTATTCAGCTGTGTGCACAGAGAGTGAAGGGTTTTTTTACAAGAGTCACACTCAATAGCTTCGTCGCTTTCCAACACTTCTGTTTTGCAAAGAATGCACATCACTTTTTTACTTTTCGTGTTTATGCTTTTTCGCGTTTTGCCTGGCATTTTTTTACAACTCACACAGACACCACAACTTGATCTTTAAATGTAATATAGATTTGTATGTATTTACACTGGTTGTCTTATGAAATTCGCTTATTCTTTCTCTCGAGTACGGACCGTGTCAAATTTTGCGTTTAGTCACGACGGAGTTGCCACAGTATTTTAATTAAAATATTAAAAAACTAGTAAGAAAGTTTCAATCGGGCAATCCGACTTACATATACACTCACCCTCAGTAAAACATAAAATTTTCTATTTACATTGATATTATTACTCGATTTTTAAGGTGGGCGGTGTGGTACATATATATAGGAGGTACCAGAAGGGGCGTGTCTACACTTCCAAATTTTTTCTCAAAAATTTTATCCTGCTTGAGCTTTACTAAATACAGAATTTGGGCACGATCGCGTTAGGTCTATTAATCGATTTATAAAGTGGGCGGTACCAGATGGGGCGTGGCTAGATTTTCATTTGGGAATTTGGGTACGATCGCGTTGGATTTATTGATATTATTACTCCATCTCTAAAGAGGGCGGAAAGGTACATTTGTATGGGAGGTACCAGAAGAGGCGTGGCTAGACTTCCAATTTTATTTTTCAAAAATTTATCATCTTATAGCTTTACTAAATACAGAATTTGGGTACAATCCCGTTGGGTGTGTTGATATTATTACTCGATTTCTAAAGTGGGCGGAATGATGTATTTGTACGAGAGGTACCAGAAGGGGCGGGCCATGTAGCCCATTTGCAATACCGTAAGTAGTTTTGGGGAAATATTAACTCGTGCAAACTTTCAAAACATTTGGTTGCGTCTGTCGAAAGTAATCGTGCGCACCAGTTGGACAGACAGACAGGCAGACGGACGGACATGGCTTCTAATTTGGTTCAAAGAAACCTAGAGTCTAAAGTGACTCCTTCTATGTGTTACACTTTTGGGTCGTATCAAATGATATATACCCTCCTACCCGTAGGGTGAGGGTATAATGACAAAACCCATATCTTTAGATAGATATAAATCTAATGAAGAAAAGTTTTCTCTACCGCATTTAAATTAAGATCTTAAAAAAAATTTAAAAAAAAAAATTAAATCTAACCTACATCCAGATTTGTATTTACGACCTCAAGCCGAATTAACAAATTACAATTGATCTAATTGTGATTACTCAAACAAATAAAATGTTTCTCCATATCAAAAACAAAAAATTGCATTCCATGGTTCTGTACCACATATGTATAATAAAGTTTAACGTAATTTATAAAATTTACGCATTAGAAGATTGGAAAATGCATGCAGTTAGCGGTTATAACAGTTTCAAATCGAAATCGATATTCTCTATAGTTTCGTTTTGAAAACAAAATAAATTGTATGTTCCTTTTAATTTCAGAGATTTTGCTTGAAGCCACTTCTTATTTCCAACTCATTTATTCTTTTTTCTATTGCCAAAATTTTAAGTTTCCCCCTCACCCACCCATACATACCCAAAATCGAAACACGCGATAGGAATTCTTCATACATTTTACGCTTGCGTATGGTCGAACCCATCAAAATGCGACGATATGAATCACGATCGATGCCCCAAAGTTTGACATCGGTTTTCGCACGTACAGTGGCTGCTCTGGGGGTACCATAGATCAAGGCCAATTCACCAAAACTGGCGCCTTCACCAACGCTAGTAACCATTTGAGAATTGACAAAAATCTGTAATAAAAAACAAGAACAAAAATTTAAAAAAAACGTTTCCAACTTTTCTATTTGTACTCTTTCTTACCTCTACTTCACCTTGATCGATTACATAGAAATTATCACCCTCATCGCCCTGTTGTATGATATTTTCACCCATCAAATGTGTCACGGGGAACATGGCATCGAAAATGTCGGATCTTTCATTTTCATCCAAATGTGAGAAGAGAACATTCTTGGCAATGGCCTTTGAAAGCGCCGCCATAGTTTTATAATCTTTGGGCACGACTTTTTTCACATAGCTGGTAGCGTCTTCTTCGCTGACGGGTTCGGCAGAAATACCGCCGCGTCTTCGTACCGGTGGTGCGGCGGTTTGTGGCATTGGACTGAGATCTTCGCAGTCATCAGGACTGGTAACCTGTTTGGTGGCATCAAGTTTAACTTGTTCCTGGAATAAGAAGAAGAGGGAAAAAACAAAAAAAAAATTAGTAAGTTCTTGAAGAAATAGAATGAGAGTAAGTTAATTGATTAAAATTATACAAATCGTCATAATTTACACTAAAATATTTCCTAAAGTTTGTATACGGTTTATGTCATCAAGACTGCTTTACCATTAATGCAATTCCGCTGAAACTTTGGCTGCTTGTGGCTAATACATTCGAGAAAGTTTCTAAGAAAACCCTCTAAATGCTAGCCAGGTTAAGCGCAACTTATCAACATATATGTATATAGGCACGCATTTTTGTTAATTCACCATCTCATAAAATTCGTTTGCATTGGTGCTTATTCTTTAGTCATGTTTCCTAATGTAATTGCCAAGTCATTTATCTCGACAAATGACCTTAGGGAAATTGAAACAATTTGCATTTTTTTATGCTTGCACGAGTGCATACTGCCTAACATTACTAGGATGACGTAAAGCTCAATACACATACATATTGCAGCTAGGATGTAGCAGCATCATGGATTGTGACACATAAAACAGAAAAAGAATTGCAGTAGAACAATTGTTGGATTCGTATGCAAATGAAATTACTTTTGTGATTTTTGCTTTCACTGATGCAACGCATCACTTGATATTCCTTTTGCCACCACACAGTGATGCGTAGTGTACAGTTTACCCGCCCCTGCCCTCTTTACTCTTTTAGCCAGCGCGTAGGGATTGAAGCCATCAACCTCAGTAGAGCAAACTGCGTAATAATGCATTTGTATTCTACATTTCCCATTTGTTTTTTGTCTGGCCAACCAGTCAAGAACATACAACGAATGCAGCATCAGCAATTTCTATGTACGATTATGACGACGGACGACAAGTACAAAAATCCAGTTGAGCGATTTAGTCAGTGTCTTCAGTTAGTTACTTAATCAAAGTGTATGACGTAAATTGGGCGATGGTAGTTTAGGATAGTAAGCGAGCGAGCAAACGAAATGATGCAAGCAATGGTACAATCAAATTAATTGCATTTCAAATGTTGCAGAATCACATCACGTCAGTGCTGTTGCACTTAACTTTTATGCTTTGGGATTTGGAGCGAAATAAAGAAAAAAACAATCACAGATTGTGTTGTTGTTAATTATTTTAATAGAGTTTCGGAACAAAAAAAAAAAATACATAAAGTTGGAAATTTATGAAATGAGAATAAAGAGGAAAGTAAGTAGAAGTTAATTGAGCAATTCAACTATGTCTAATTGTATAATTAAGAACTATATGAGATTTATTAAATAATTGAAATGAAGAGTAATTTGTTAACTTTATTAAAACTCCAAAGCACTCCAGCACAGTTATGACAATAACATGAGCGTGTTTGTGTCTTATGCCAAAGAGTCAATACAGCAAAGGAGAAATAACTGAGCATATCACCGCTTGCTCTTTTTGATGAGCCAAAGAGCCTATTTTGAGGCTGTCGACTCATTTTTAAAGAATACTGAGAAAGCTCATAAAATACAATTGTAAAGTTAATAGCAAATCAGTTATATTTATTCTAATAACACAGTACAATATTTATCAACCCATTTATTTTGGTACTCAATTCTGAAAACTGCACGTGAAAGTAGCACAAAAAGAAGAAGTTCTGCATAATTTGTTTTGTCAAGTTACATGCCATTATAATTTCATATCGATTTGAAGTTAGTTAGTATCGTATAGGGGAATTTGTCACGTTTTAGGCTCTTTTGTTTGACATAACTCGAAAACCACTAGGCCGATTTAGCTGAAACAAATTAAAAAAAATCAAGAATTACAATTTAATTTCTGTTCATAAAACGTTTCCCTACATAACCAACAGTTTCACTTTTCCATTCACAAAATGATTTTTAACTGGTTTTTTTTTGTAGGACTTACAATAAAACTGTTCTAGTCCGTGGCGTATGATTTACGAGGAATATTACTTAGGATAATCATACGTATTTATGTTATGTCAAACAAAAGATCCTTAAATGTGACAAATTCCCCTATACGATACTTACTAACTTCAAATCGATATTAAATTATTATGGCATGTAACTTGACAAAACGAATTATGCTGAACTTCTTCTTTTTGGGGCTACTTTCACGTTTAGTTCTCAGAATTGAGTCCCAAAATCATGTGTTGTACTATGTAATATAACAATTGAACATTTCGAATTATAATGTTAACAGTAGTGGGAATACTCTCATATTTAATAATTTTTTTTTTTTTTAAGTTTGCCTCTTTTCAAACTTTTTTCTGATGATGCAATTCAAAGAATAAAACATCACATGGTGTCAGACTTAAAGTAATTATACCCTTACCCTACGGGTAGGAGGGATGAAAGACGCAACCAAATGATTTCAAACTTTGAACAAGTTAATATTTCTCCAAAACTACTTAAGGTATTGCAAATGGGCTACATGGCCACGCCCCTTCTGGTGCCTCCCATACAAATATATCAATCCGCCCAATTAAGAAATCGAGTAATAATAATTTTTTTATTATTAGAAATATTATTAAAGAAATCGAATTATATTAATAATACACCCAACACCATCGTGCCCATATTCTGTATTTAGTAAAGCTATAGCAGGATAAAGTTTTGAATCAAAAACAGGAAGTATAGTCACGCCCCATTTGGTACCTCACATACCCATTTCGTACCGCCCTCTTTAGAAATCGAACTATATTATAAATAAACCCAACTCAATCGTGCCCAACTTCTGTATTTAGTAAAGCTTAAGCAGGATAAAGATTTGAAAAAAAAAAATCTGGAAGTGTAGCCAAGCCTCTCCTGGTAATACCAATATACACAACGCGATCGTGCCCAATTCAGTATTTTGTTAAGTAATAACAGGATAAAGTGTTGGAAAACAAATTGAAAGTCTAGGCTCACTTTAGAGATGGATTCATAATATCAATAAACCCAAAACGCGATCGTGCCCAAATTCTGAATTTAGTAAAGCTAAATCAGGATGAAGTTTTGGAAATAATATCAATATACTAGAAAATTTTATGTATTACTGAGGGTGGGGGTATATGTAACTCGGGGTTCCTGACTGAAACTTTCTTACTGGTTTTTTTTTGTAAGGTGGAGGAATAACGGAATATGAAGCAGCAAAAAAAAAATTATTGATCCTGAAGTACTTTGGATTTACTTGAATCACCAATAACCATTAACACCATTAACCAGCAATAAAATTGGTTTATCATAATAACAAAGTAGTTAATTTTTGCATAGCCTTCACCTCAATTGGAAGCTACAAATTCGATACTAACAACTACTACACAACAAAGAAAGTACTTTTAAGTACAATAGAAGTAATTTGTTGTATAAGAAAAGTACTTTCTAGTACAAAAAATACTTATTGGTACAAAGAAAGTACTTTTTAGTGCAAAGAAAGTACTTTTAGTACAAAGAAAGTAATTTTAGTACAAAGAAAATACTTTTAGTACAAAGAAAGTATCTTTTAGTACCAAGAAAGTACTTTTAGTACAATGTAAGAGATGTTTGCTACAACAGAAGGAATTTGTTGTATAAGAAAAGTACAAAAAAAATACTTATTGGTACAAAGAATGAACTTTTTAGTAAAATAAAAGTACCTTTTAGAACAAAGAAAATACTTTTAGTACAATATAAGAGATGTTTGCTACAACAGAAGTAATTTGTTGCATAGAAAAAGTTTTTTTTAGTACAAAAAGTACTTTTTAGTACAAAAATACTTTTAAGTACAAAAAATACTTAGTGGTACAAAGAAATACATTTTTAGTAAAATAAAAGTATCTTTTAGTACAAAGAAAGTACTTTTACTACAATATAAGAGATGTTTGCTACAACAGAAATACTTTTTAGTAAAATTAAAGTATTTTTTAATGCAAAAAAAAAGTGCAGTCAAGTACAATAATTGTACTTTTTGGTACAATTAAAATACTGGTTAGTACAATAAAAGTACGTTGATACAGTGACAGTGTTTTTTTTCGGTACAATAGAAGTATGTACTTGTTTTAGTTCGATATAAGTACTTTTTCTTAAAAGTACTTTTAGGACAATCAAAAGTACATTTTGGTACAATAAGTATTATTTGGTTCCAGAAAAATGCTTTCTGATACAACAAAATTACTTACCGAATACAATAAATAAAAGTACATTTTGAGCGACAAAAGTACTTTCGGCACAAAAAAAATAATTTTTCGTACAATTTCAGTACCTTTGAGTACAACAAAAGTGTGGAAATACTTTATGGTAGAAAGTACTTTGAGGCACAGAAAATGTAATTTTGGCCTAATAAAATACTGTGGTAAAATTAAAGTACTTTTGGGACCATCAAAAGTACTATTTGATACAGTAGTATTTTGTTGGTTAAACAAAAATGTTTTTGGTACAGTAAAAGTACTTTCTGGATCCAATAAATTTCTCCTCGTTATTTAAAATTTACTTTTTGAAAATAAATGTACTTTTGGTAAATTAAAAGTAATTTTTAGTACCAAAAACCTAAAAGTGCAATAAAATAACTTTTTGGCACAACAATATTAATTTTTGGTTCGATAAAAATTAAGTGCTACAATAAAAGTGCTACAGTTTAGTACAATTAAAGTACTTTTTGGTACAATAAAAGTACTATTTGATGTAACAAAATTAGTTTTTGTAATTTTTAATTTATTAAAAAGTAAAGTACATTTTAATACAATAACGATGCAATAAAAGTACAGTTTGGTACAATAAATGTACTTTTTGGCACAATATAAGTACTTTTGGGACCATTAAAAGTACTATTTTCCACACTAATCATTTTTTGGTCAAACAAAATTTGGGATAATAAAAGTCCTTTTTAGTACACTTTAGTGCAATAAAAGTACTTTTAGTGCAATAAAAGTGTAGTTTTGTACAACAAAAGTCCTCTTTGGTACAATAAACGTATTTTTTGTTACAATAAAAATACTATTTGCTGTAAGTAATTTTTGAGTACTTTTTGGTACAAAAAAAATATTTTTATAGAGCAATAAAAGTGGTTCAAAATAAATACGTTTTGGTACAATAAATTTACTTTTTACTTTTTTATACTTTTTGAGCAATAAAAACCTTTATGGCAGATTAAATATAAGAAAATAAAATTTTGTCCGATAAAAGTAAATTTTAGTGCAAAAATGCTGTTTGGTACCAGCATTTGGTTTAGTATCTTTGGTAGATTAAATTAATTTTTAGTACGATAAAACAAAAATACGTTTTGGTACAACAAAATTACTTTGTGGTGCAATTAAAATATTTTTGGGAACATAGAGCATCAGTTCGTCACATAGGGGTCTGAAGAAGAACTCGTCATGGAGTTCGAAACGCGTCAACCCAGTGCGTGACACTGAATTTTACCATTAATATCAAACAATAAATCACTTTTCTGATAGTTTAGCCATTTTGATGTATCATTTGATACACTTACACAAAATTGATAAAAGTGTTTTTTGTAAAAGCACTTGTTTTGTAAAAAACTACTATTACTTTCTTACTAATTTTTCCTTTACACCCCATGAAAGAGGTATGTGATCGCTTTTCGCGTTGTTGCAGATTAACACGCTTTCTACTTTTAGATTCATAACTAACGGCACCTACTTATTTATCGATGAATGCTAACGTCACTGTTTGAGAAGCTTTTACAAGACATGCCGACTGACTCAACACTATACTGCGAAGTTGCTGTCGACAACACCGAGCGGGCCGGCGATGGAAAAAAACGAAGATGACTGGAGACAGGAATCGAATCATGGACCTCTTTCATGGTCCTTTCCCTTAAAAAGTACTTTTAGGTCAATACAATTTATATTTGAATATAATAAAAGTACATTTTAGTACAATAAAACAGCTTTTTGGTACAATATAATTACTTTCTGGTACATTAAATGTACTTTTTGATACAATAAAAGTAGTTTTGGGTAAGAAAATGTACATTTTGTATAACAATTAAAATATTTTTTGCTGCAACAAAAGTACTTTTAGGGACGTTGAAAGTAATTTTTAACAGTATGACATAAAATATACATAGTCCAAGTCATTGCTAGTACTTTTCTAATATAACTTTCATAATGATCTGTTTAAAGGTATTTGCAAGTATATATCTATTATCTCCTAATAATCTTAATGCTATATAAAAGTGATTCTTTGAGAAGGATTTCTCTGTTTAACGCTGGGTTGTAAACATGTGTTAATCAATTTTAAACAAAAAATATATCACATATCTAAATAATATTCAAATAGATCATCATTGTCATATTATTTTTAATTTTTATTTGATTTCACATTTTTAAACTGATTTCAATTGCTTTATAGCTTAACTTTTAAATTTTCATTTATATTGGTACATAAAATAACAACATAAAACTATATATACCATTATATTTTATTTTAGAAATGTTCCTGGGTGCCTTTTAATGGACACCCCTTCTGTTTTTTGTACATATTAAGTAACATTGTGTATTTTGAGTACTCGTACAAGTATTTGTGTGAATAATGACGCAATTTGCATAAATCCCTTTTTGTCAAGAGCCCAACAAGCAACAACAAGTTGTAGGAAGCAATAGGCATAGGCAATACTATACATGCAGTGGGGACTCGCTGGGTACAACTCTTTAAAATTATGAATGTATTACAATCGGATTCGTCGTTAAATTGTGGCATACTGTTGCGTGGGAATTCAAATAGAAACGTGTTAACTTTCTCAAATGTGAAAGCTCTCTCTCATATGGCAAATGAAAATGGAAAATAAGTTTTTTTTTGAAGTTGTATATTTTGAGACATTCCTGTAAGGGTTGTTTCCTCGTCGCAAGTGGTAGATAATAATAGCCCGACAGGCGACAATGACGACAATGGGTACGTATGTTATAAATATCCATTCACTTTTGTGTTGAGTATGGTAATGACAATAATCATACAAATCGTAACATTACGAAGGATGTATGAAATTTATATATCAAGCAGCAATAATTGACTTTTTCGATCAACATTGTGGGGAGTTTAGAAAACTTAAAAGAATTTGGGGAGTTTATTCACAACGACCATATTTCTTATAGAGTTGTCGGATAAACTTAGATTCACTTTTGTGTTCTTTAAAATCTTCTGAAGGTTTTGTGATGCTTTGTTCTACTTTCTTAGCAAGCAGAGCGGTATTATATTCAACCTCAATCGCATCGTTATGCTTCACACCTATAACATTCCGTATCAACGTTTACCGCATAGCAATCATTTAAACCCCACCCCATCAATAAAGCTCTATTCACGTCACATATTTACTGTTAAACTGAAACTGACACTTATATCTTAATACAGAGTAATTAAGTTATTGGTGAGTACTTTGTAGGGAATGCAGCAATTGTCGTAATCTGGGAATGTTGAGAAATATTTTGATATCGTGGAATAGTTGGAAGGAAATAAAAAAACCTTCAACTACAACAAAAAATAAAAATCATATAAAATAAAATAAAACAAAACAAAACAAAACAAAATAAAATAAAATAAAATAAAATAAAATAAAATAAAATAAAATAAAATAAAATAAAATAAAATAAAATAAAATAAAATAAAATAAAATAAAATAAAATAAAATAAAATAAAATAAAATAAAACAAAACAAAATAAAATAAAATGAAATAAAATAAAATAAAATAAAATAAAATAAAATAAAATAAAATAAAATAAAATAAAATAAAATAAAATAGAATAAAATAAAATAAAATAAAATAAAATATCAAAACAAAATCTAAATAAAATAAGAGAAAACAAAAATAATATTAATAACAAAACAAAAATTAATCTATATATATAAAAGGCTTGGGTGACTGACTGATCACTCCCTAGCCCAAACGGCTAAAGCTAGAACCGTGAAATTTTGAACGTAGGTTTCTTTTATGACGTAGGCGCGCACTAAGAAGGGATTTTTGGAAATTCGGACTGCAAGGGGGTAAAATGGGCGTGGCGCCGCCCCATACAACTGGAATTTTAAAATGGCTGTATCTTTTAAACCATTATAGGTACGAAGTCGAGATTCGGTACGTATATCGGTCGTATAAGAAAAAATAATTGTTGTTTATAGAAAGTGGGCGGTGCCACGCCCTTTATTGAAAGATTGTTATACTGGCTGAATGAATGGACCGATTGTAATGAAATTTTCACTGTAAGGTACTGTCCGCAGGGCCTCTATCATAGGCTACATGAAAACAAAATTAGACAAAGGGGCGTGGCACCGCCCACACAAACCGGGCAGTGCCACGCCCCTTTTGAAAAAATCGTTTTCTGGGCAAAATAAATGGACCGATTGCAATGAGATTTTAACTGTGTAGTACTATCCGTAGGGCCCCTACCATAGGCTAGATAAAAACATAATTAGAAAAAGGGGCGTGGCACCGCCCAGACAAACCGAAATTTGAGTTAGTCATATAGCCCGAGCCATTAGGGGTATGAAGATGAGATTTGCTACATATGTTACTGGTATAAGAAGGATTAGGTCTTGCTGCAAAATGGGCGGTACCACGCCCCTTATTGAAAAGTTGTTATACTGACCAAATAAATGGACCGGTTGTAATAAAATTTTCACTGTGAGGTACTGTCCGCAGGCCCTCTATCATAAGCTACATGAAAATAAAATTAGACAAAGGGGCGTGACACCGCCCACACAAACCGAAATTTCAATCGGTCATATCTCAATAGCCATTAAAGGTAAGAAGATAAAATTTGCATTTGGTACATGGCGGATAATGTATCTTTGGGAAATAGGCGGGGCCACGCCCCTTCTGGATAAACTGTTTGTCAGTCATATAGTCAATAGAATGATTGTAATAAAATTTTCATTATCTATATATTTCAAATTGCTTACTGGGTGTAAATAGGAAGATGAAGTTTGGGGTGGTTGTTCCCCTTTTCAAATAATAGTCAGCTTAGAAGGGATTTTTGGATATTCGTACTTTTAGGGGTATCGCAGAAATTGATATGAACATGCTCGCTATCAAAGTGGATTGAAGATTTTTGTGATATCCGATATTTCTTACCTTTTAGGAGTAAAAATTCCGAAAGTGATAAACTGGTACTAAACGGCTAATGGCATAGTCGCAAAAATTCAAGTGGATATTTTAGTTGTGCGATGTGAAATAATTTTTTTAAATTCTGGTACTATGGACCAAACCAACTGCCTAAAAGTAAAGTTACGAAAATGTAAATAGAATTGCTGTCTATAGAACTAGAGAGCCAACAGAAGAAGTTGTAGAAATTCGAACATTTAGGCGTAAACAGGCAGAAAGGGGATAAAACTGGTACCATCACCCAAATAAAAAGGCTAAATCCATAATTGTATATGATGATGATTCCTATTGAATTAGTGAAATTAGTACTTTTATTTATAATAAGGTACTAAAGCGGTACAATCACTCAGACTAATGGGATAAAGCTACAATCACATAAATGTGGTGTTTGTTCGTCTTATGATGATTTTACCTGTATTGCTTAAATTCATAAGAAGATACATTGCAAGTATGGGTGAAGCAACGCGAGCCGGGAAAGCTAGTAGCTTATAAAAATAAAATAATAATATAGTTAAACCCTAAGTCAGATATTTTTTAACTCTCCAGTTATTGATTATGTATTAATCTTTGCCTCCATTTACGGTTTACGGCCCAACTCTTCGAGATTGGATTTTCGAACATATTGTATAACTGTAGTAAAGGTTACTGCCATCATAGGTAAAAAGTTCAAATTAATATCTCTGGGCATATGGTCATCTTGTATGGGCGTTACGGTACCAACTGAGAATCAAGGAAAAAGCTTATATTAATTCCCACAAGAATCTAAAAAAAATCATAATTTTTAATGGATTGGGTAAACCTCCCGGTTTCTTAGGTTCCAACTATAAACACAATATATGGAAAGCAAAATATTCTCAAAGTTTTTAGGAGAACTTTTTTTTGGAAATTATTGAAAAATAAAACTTTCGGAAAATTGGATAATTTGTATAGGAATTACCAGTTGTGGAAGCACAACGTATCTGATTTTTATTCGAAAGTTAAATTTCAATAAACGTTTACCTTGGGCAAACAATGACTGAATTCAGTGTACTTACAAGAAAGATGTAAAACTACACTCATACCGCTTTATACGGCCCCTCTTTTTGCGGCATTTAGCTATAACGGCCTTTTTCAATTCTGGAATACCTTCGCTTTACGGCGGACATTACCTCGCTATACGGCTAAAAGCAAATAGGAGATTCACCGTTTTTCTACGAAGAGTGAGAGACTAACAAAAGCATTCACTCACAAGCGCAGCTAGTGTTGATGCAGCAGTCTCTTGTTTGTACTGATCGTAAGTAGACGTAGTTTTCTTGCACATTTTTCCGTTTTTGAGTAATAATAAGTGGTTAGGTAGGTATAAGTAGGTATGTATGTAAATATAAGTAGGTATGAAATTTATTACCTCGCTTTACGGCCAACATTTTGGGAACGTATCTAGGCCGTATATCGAGGTATGGGTGTATAATTATTTGTATATGATATTTGTATAGGATATACTAGAAATATTTAATGTCTATTATAATATAAACAAACTGACTAAATTCAAATATCCTCCGGTTGTCCGTTTGGAAGTTATGGAAGAGATGTTATTTTACAAAATAGAAAAAATAGGTAATATTATGTGGGATGTTCTATAAGGTGTTGGCCTATATAGTCCAAATGCATTCCTGAGTCAAATTTCCGTAAGCGTTTTTCTTGTACAAAATTTGACTGAATTCAGTGTACTTACAAAAAAAAGATATGCATGTAAAACTATGAGGGTGATTTTGGTCATTTGTATAGGAGGTACTTGGAGGTGTGTGGCATTTGTTTCGGATTTCTAAGGTTTTGCCTACTTTTATAAGATTATTAAACTGACAAATATCCTACAGTTTCCCGTTTGAATGTTATAAGAGAAATATAAATTTTGCAGAAATAGCTAATTTTGTATGGGAGGTACCAGACGAGGTGGGGCCATTCTCCCGTAGTTTCATTGAAAAAACTATTAACGCTGGTAAATTTGTGTATGGATCAGTGGAGGTTATCTCGGTTTATCGTGCCCACCAGACATCCAGCCAGAATTTGGTCAGATAGACGGACACTGCTCAATCGATTTAGAAAGTCCTGGTCTTAAGATACTCATTTCTTTTAATCGTTATCATTTTTCTCGTATCAAATGATATATACCCCTATCCCTAAGGCTGAGGGTATAACAATTAATATGCATTCTTAATAAATTTGTTAAAATATTTTTTCTCTTCTCTTGAGTTTGAGTGAGAGAGATATAAAACTACTGCGTCGTTTATTCTCTTTTTGCAGTTTATATCTTTGGTAAAATTCTTGTGAAAAAGCGAAATTGTACTAGGTAATTTTGCCGATATATCCAGCAATGCATACCCTAGTTCACACACCTACAAACAAATATTGTATTATAGGGTGAAATATTGATAAGACAAATACTTAACTCTGATGACGACATCGGGTAAATAAACTAATTTTTTTTTTTTTTGGTAAAAACTCACATGACACGAAATATTCACTCATACATTTATGCACTATAAACTTTAATAACAATATAGTTTATAATGTACGAGGGTCGCATGTAAATTATCAAACCAAAATATGTCTGATCGAAGTCAGTGAAAATCACTCCACAATTAAATACAGAAAAAAAGTACCAATGACTCGAGTGTTTTATTTGCTCAGCTTTATTTACTCCTCGAAATATACACATAAAATGTGAACAGCAACTGAAAATATTCTCTGGTTTGCCTAATACTCTTTAAAATTAAGTATTACAATTTCCGTGCCAGACATAGTATTTATCATTGAACTCTTGTGTGTTTTTGCAACCACTTTGTGTGAACGTGCCCTTTTCTATGACTGCAGTCGTAAATGTTTGCCAAGATATGTAATCGCTAAACTGTATATACAACAAGAGTCATTCATTCATTCATTTCTCTCTTCATGCCAAAGCGAGTAGTTACAATTTAATTAACGATATCGTAAGATTATAAATGAAACACAAAGGCAATTAAATACGCGCGCAGCAAATAAATAACCCCAAGTGTCGTTCTTTACATTTGTTGATCTATTAAGATAATTATATCTTATTTTGAGGCGTTTATATCTGCTTTCCCAATAGTTTAAGTCAGGATACAAAAGTGTGTTTACGACTTTAGCTACACATACACTGGTAGAATGATTCCAATGCAATGTGACCGTAAATAGGACACCTGTTGGAATAAAGGTTAACTCGCAGCTTGTTAGCATTTTGACTTTTAAAGGATTGAAGCACTTACAAATCTTTTAATAATTTTATTGATAGAAAACTGCTGTTGAATTGCATTTCTACTATGTATGTTTAGTATAAGTTCAATATGGATTGCTTCTATGATTAGTATTTGCTGACTCAGTCATTCACATTCAATGGTGGTAGATTCTCAATCACTCATACTTAACATATGCTTTACTTTTCAATCTATTACACAGTACAACATTTTTAGCTCATTGATTTGGGTCCCAATTCTGAGAACTGCACGTGAAAATAGCCCCAAAAAGAAGAAGTTGTGCATATTTCGTTTTTTCAAGTTACATGCCATAATAATTTTTTATCGATTTGAAGTTAGTAAGTATCGTATAGGGGAATTTGTCACGTTTTAGGCTCTTTTGTTTGACATAACTCGAGAACCACTAGTCCGCTTTAGCTGAAACAAATTTACAAAAAATTAAGAATTACAATTTCTTTAATCTGTTCATATAACGTTTCCCTGGATTTTGAACTGGGTTTCTTTTGTAGCAGTTAAATTAAAACCGTTGTACTCCGTGGCGTATGATTTATGTGGAATATTACTTATGATAATCATACGCCACCATATAGTATTTATGTTATGTCAAACAAAAGAGCTTGACAAATTCCCCTATACGGTACTTACTAACTTTAAATCGATATTAAATTATTATTGCATGTAACTTGACAAAACAAATGATGTAGAACTTCTTCTTTTTAGATCTACTTTCACGTGTAGTTCTCAGAATTAAGTCCTAAAATCATGTGTTGTCATACAATCATTATATGTTTGTTTCTTTAATTCCCATCCTTTATATTATCTTTACAACCTTTTATGTTCTGCATTCCATATGGCACAAACAACTATTTGATGTAGTCCTTACCCAGAATTTGCATATTTTCACTCACTTTGTTTGTTTCTGTGCCATTTGTTATAGTTTCCTTGGCACGGCGAGAACACAGTGACGTTTTCAGTCTTATAGTTCAAGGTCACAGTTCTCAGCTTTGTTTTGTGCAAACAACTCAATGTGAGTAAGAAAAAAATATAAAGATTTATTTGCACAGTTTCTTCAAGTTTTGTATGAGATTTTTTGTCGGCAGTATTCATTTATATAAAAATAATCTTGTAGTTAGAAAATTAAAATGTTAAATTAGCTTTAGTTCTTATTTGCTTATTTGGCAGAAAGTCATCTATCAGTCATCTATCAGAAAAGAATTCGAAGCGCTTCGGTTTTTTGTGCACAGTGCAAAAACCAATCTGGTGGGTGAGAAATTCAAAGTCAGGGTGAAGGAAAAGGGGAAAAGGTCAAACCCTTTAAGGCTTTTACTATGCTGGCCTAGTTCCTTCACCCTGACTTGGAATTTGTCAACCACCAGACAATGGGCGCGAAAATGTTGTTCGTCACATCAAGATAACAGCTCTTCACCTGGTCTATCCAAATAAGTTTTCGACCCCTCCTGCTTCGAAGACTTACAGAATAGATTGATTCGCTTGTGTCATTACCCAGGATTCTGCGCTGTAGAGCAAGACAGGTAGGATCAGTATTGGGTAGAGTTGAAACTTTGTTTGTCGAGGGAGGGCTGTGCCATTAAATTGCTTGCTTAGCGCTTAGTAGCTGCAGTTTGTGATCAATACTTATTTTCAGGCTTATTTGAATAAATTTAGTAATAACTAGCAGAAATGTTTAGTGTTGAGAATGTTTCATCATCTGATGAAGAAGAACATGATAGGAGCAATGTATTTCACATATTTCAGATTCACAAACGACATCAGCGATGCCATATTTGAAAAACAATAAAGATTCGACGTGACTACTACATACATAAGGGGGATTATTATTTTTATTTACGGCGGAACCAATATAGGCAGAATCCTTTGCCACCTCAAAATTATAGCTGTCAATGTTCACCCAGCTTTGTTTCTTCGTTTATGGCCCGAACCACTTCTGCCTACTGCTTTTCAATGTTCGACAAGGTCGCAGTAATATCGCGCAATCATTGGCCAATGATATCTAAATCATCGGCATAGGTGAGCAGCATGTGACTTTTGGTAAAGATGGTACCAGTCGTGTTTACTGTAGCCTTTCGCAGACTATCGTCTTGTCTAAAGCCTCGCTTGGTAGGAAAATAGCTTTGTAACAGATGATAAGTATCGATCTGCATTTTATGAGACTTCTCCAGAATTTGCCGTAGTGTGAATACCTGGTCGGTCGTGCATTTACCAGGTCTGAAGCCACACTGATAAGGTCTAATCAGTTTAGCTAGGCTTTAGTCTAACATAACAACACACAATAAGACAGGACCTTATATGCGATGGTACAAGGTTGCTCAGGCGATATTTTAACACACATTTCGTTTGCTTTTCTTAACCACAGGACATAGAACACTCAGATTCCTATTCATCCCTTGAGCCAAATCGTGATTATCAGCTGATGCATACATGTCGCTAGCTCCCGCCGGTCTTTAAAAGCTGTGCCGGCAGTCCTTTGGTTCCCACAGCTTTATTGTCGTGGAATTGCAGATTTGATCTCGTGTTGGGCTAGGCAGTGGACAATCTACTCTGTCGTCGAGAAGTGGCGTGATTTCGTAGCTTGAGCTGAATTCAGGAACGATTAGAGTACGGAAAAGAACCCTCCATACTTGCAACACCCTACGTGTCCGTGACCAGATTTCCATCCCTGTCCTTACAGGCGAGGATCTCTGTTCCAAAACCATTGCTTTTTTGCCTTTTGGTAGAACGTTCGGGCTTCACCTCTGTTCCTGTTTTTTTTTTTAGATATTCCGGCTCTCTCTTTTCTTTCTTAAAACCTTTTGAAGAGTCGTTTCATCTCCCTCCTCTTTTGATTATATCGTTCCGTCACTGCAAGTGTTACCATTAGCTGCAGTTTTGCCTTGTATGCAGCATCCTTTTAAATCAGACATTACGCGACATTTCTCTTTGGGATTGTCTGAGCGCTGTTTTTCATAACACAGTACAGTCGTTGCGGTAGTGGTCACAGAATTCGCAAATATGCTGCCAATGTGGGACCGGAACATCACAGTATGGAGGTTTGTTTAAAGAGTTGAGAGAGTTGGTGAGAGTAGGCATTGGATATCTCGGTGGTATGCAACTTTGCGATATCTAGCTTCCATTGAGTTTGTTTACGACCAATTTTACCACTACTTGATTGCGTGTATACTTAGCTGGCCCTAGGTGGTGAGGCACCGGCCGTGGCATAGATGTTAGAACACGCGACTACCATGCGGGAGATCCGGGATTCGATTCCCGCCTACAGTCATCTACATTTTTCTTTCATTGCCGGTGCCCTCGATATTGTCGACAGCAACTTCGCAGTATCAAGTGTCGAGTTTATCGGCATGTATAATAAAAAGCTTCTCAAACAGTGAGGTTCGCATTCGTCGAAAAAAGGAAGTGCCATTGTTGTGAATCTTAGAATAGAAAGCGTGTTAATTCACAACAATGCGAGAAGCTATCCAATACCTCAATCATGGGGTGTAAAGGGAAATTAAGTTTTTCAGGTGGTGATCCCAATCAATATTTGCACTACGGACCACACGCACGTCCGTAACCCTTAAGACATGCCTTCCATCGATTACCATGTGATCAACGTGGTTTCTTCCCTTTGATCAGAGTATACCAAGGTTGCCTTAAAAATATCTTCATGGAGGAATCCGGTTCCACTCACTACCAACCATGTTTCTTGCTGACGCGAAGCTAAAGAGTCTAAATCAATATTCTGACAGCTGAACCAAGAGACCTATTTTAGCATTTAAATCTTCCAGAACAATTGTAATGTTATGATCAGGGCAGGTCATATATTTCCTCATGGCGCTCATAGAATGCATCTTTAATGTCCTCGTCTATGTCTTTTGTCGGGTCGTGTCAGAGCGTGTAGACAAATCAGCGTGATGTAAAAATATTTCGATAGTGGTTATTCGGTCACTTACGTGTTTAATCCGCAAGACCAGATATCGAACAATGAACCCACTTTATAATTCGTCTCTTTATGCATGGCAGCTATAAAATATGTCACAGTTCTTTCATCGTGGGTGCATCCTGTGGCCCGTCCATCGCATTTCCTATATGACGGTGAGCCTTGTATTTGTGGAGGACATCCGTTAATTTGGTAGAGGAACGCACCATTTCTGTAGAAAGTTCGGACATTCCAGGTTCATGTTCTTAAATCATGGTCCTTTTTCGTGTTTTCATAGTAGTTTTTTTTTTAGTGGCTATTTAGGCCACCACGCCCTATCCTAGTTTCTTGGGGCTGCTCGAGCTATTAAAAGAACCTTGGTGTTGATCTTCAGTAACTTCTGTTACCTACTCCCTAAGACGCAACGGTGGTAGTATGTCACCGAGGTTGCTCTCACAGTTGCTACTACTGAACGAATGTTTAGTGGCGTGATCCGGGGACCTCCAAAAAGGGATTCTGATTATTCCAAAGTGAATAACGACCAGAAAACTTTTATTAGAAAACTCACCATATAATTATTACTCTTTTAAAAATTTGTATATTGCCTCCAATCACTTAATCTATAATAAGGATAAGATTCTTTTTATTATGAATGACATCAAAACTAAATATTTATTATGTATCCATTAACCAGAAATTCTCCGTAATAAAAAAGATTGCCATATATTTAAATGTTGAGGTTTATTGAAAGTTTAGTGGGTTAATACACTTAACATACGATAGGTGGCATACATGTCCACTCAATACGTATGAGCAATAAATAACTCTATGAAATAAAGTATACGCCTCAACATAGTTTCTTTTGAAGTATTTGGCGTAGGCAATATATTGTCTGGTAAATTAAATTTGTCACGACAACAACAATTTTTTATTTTACACTTTTGACGTGTTTTCCCCTATATTGCAGCCAACCTTTAGACATTTTCGTTAGACACACCCATAACCCTGCCGACCTAAAATTGGTGTTAAATTCAACAACTAACTAACAGCCGTACGATAACATCTATCTGAGTCATGTTTCACACAAGTGATTTATCATCTCTAAACAGCTACAAAATACAAATACTCCAGCAATTTGCTACTTTACGCACTAAATCAAATTTAATGCTGATAATGTCATCATAGCCAATCGTTTGTTGAGAAATCGATTATTGTTCAATTTGCAATTCGTTCACGTGATAAGACGTGTACGTCAATACGACAATATATGTCATATTCCATCATTCCATTTCAATGTTCTTGATTGTCTAGCGAACACTTTACAATTCTTCTGTTTTTACTGCAATAAATATTTTATCTAATCTCTGAATGCCCAAGGGAGCAGAAGGAGGAGGAAGTGCAGGATGAGGGTACATTGAAAAGTAAACGGCGCCCTTGTAAGTTTTCATTTTAGCCCAATTTGCATTTATGTAAAAACTTGAAATGAAAAGCGAAAG
This sequence comes from Muscina levida, assembly GCA_964034835.1. Classification (NCBI taxonomy): domain Eukaryota; kingdom Metazoa; phylum Arthropoda; class Insecta; order Diptera; family Muscidae; genus Muscina; species Muscina levida. The sequence continues at coordinate 65,924,349 of OZ035883.1, forward strand.
GTAATGGAAATGCTCATTTACATTTCTATTTTACTTGTGCGAAGAGGTAAATGTGGGTAAAAGGGTGGTTTGTTAAGTATCGCTGAAAAATTAAAAACAAGAAACACGATATAATTTTAAATTCTGCACCTTTTGAGGAATTGAACTTTGACAAATATTTTACTTAAATGTAAAGTAGTCCCACACGACCGCTGTATCTTTTTGCTGTTAATTAATGATACAAAACTGGTTTGCAACACTAGACAAGATATCTTGAGGTGGCATTATAGGGACTAAGCTACAACAAAAAAAAAAAACAACTGAGAAACCGTGCTAAGACGACATGAAAAATAGCGTAAGCAAAAATTCCGTAAAAGAAGCGCAAGAGCTATTTTACACACACATAAACTTGTATAGACGACGTCACTCATACGTTTTACATCATGAACACACACACACACACACATGGTTTTTTACCTTCACTTGTCGCAAATGTTTACAAAGTATAACAGAAAATGCTAATAATGTGTTGGGGTAAGTATGTAATAGGTATATTTATAGGCTCCACGAAAAGCCCCCCAATGAAATAACCCCCAGGAAATAACCCCCAATGAAATAAACCCCAAAAAATTGGAAATAACACCCAAAAACAGTGAATGAAATAACATCCAAAAATTAATGAAATAAATCCCAAAGCGAAAACGAAACAACCCCCAATATTTGGGAGTTATTTCATATGAAATAACACCCAATGATGAAAATGAAATAACCCCCAATGAAACATACCCCATCAGCAACAAAAATGAAATTATGCCCAAAATTCATAAATGTCAGTTTCACCAAGGATTTCATAAAGTCAATATGGACCATCAGCAAAGTCGCAAAATTATTGAAATGAATCGAGTGGATAGTAGATCATTGTAGCCCTGCTCTATTTTTGCAGTTCGGAAGATAATTTGCCTTTTACGTTTGGCTTTTACACAACGACCTCCAGTGTTCAAAAGCAAATTAAACTCTTTGTTTTTATTGAATTCTTCCTTTTGAAGAACTCTTACAAATTTAAAAAAAAATTCCATTATTAGTGTGTGCTAACCGAATTTTGCATTTTGTTGATTTTCTATCCGTCAGTATGAACATAAATGGAAATATCTGTAAACATTCAAAAGATATTCTAATATATTCACAGGCTAAAAGTTTTAATGTAAAAGGCCTATTTTTATATAATTATATAATTATAACCCCTTAAAGCCAACAACTTTAAAATGAAACAACCCCCGAATAAAAAATGGAATAACACCCAAATTATACACGATATGAAACAATGCCCAAATTTAAAAAATTGGTTGGGTGTTATTTCATTGGAGATTATTTCATAATTTGAAAACCCCAAATGAAGAATGAAATAACTCCCAAAGAAAAATGAAAAATGGCCCAAAAAAATTGGGAGTTATTTCATATGAAATAACACCCAAAAATGTATGAAAAAATTTGGGGAATATTTCATTTCTCATTTGGGCGTTATTTCATTGGGGGGCTTTTCGTGGAGCCTATTTATATCTACTATACACATATGTATGTATGTAAGTATGGAATTTGTGGTATTTTGGGGAGAAAAAAAAAACAACAACACAAAATAAACACAGCCACAAAAAAGTCCATGTCGAATATTTTGCCGCCATTATAAACGACCTTTAAATATTATGCGGATGGTTTTATGTGTGTACACAACAACAACAACAAACGTGTCATACATACGGGGGGGTTCACATCTGTACATATGTATCACACCAGTCTTTTTGAAAGGGCAATGGAAAAAAAAACGAAACGAAACGAAACAACCCTTGAGGATCATAAAAAACAACCAAATACATGATGACATACATAAAATATAAATAAAATAAAGGGGTACAGTGCACAGCTAAGATATAAGTATAGATTTGAGAATAATTATCACTTGTGTGGAATATAAAGGGGTGGTAGGATAGGGGTTCCTATTAAATTTAATCGCTTTATTTCGATATGGGTATTTCCAGCGGACGGACGGACGATTTCATAGTAAAAAATTGCTATATTTTTAACTTTTTGTTTTTGTAATCATACAATGAATTTGTTAAATTTAAAAAAAAAACAAACTATATATATCGCTGAAAGTCTCGTCTTTCTAAATCCGCTGAGAAACTTTAAATCGGTTCATATTTATCCGAGTTATTGGCTTATAAGTGCGTAAAAGTACGAAAAACCGGTTTTACCCGTAACTCAAAATATTGGGGGTTTTATGAAATTTGAAAAACAGATTCTTGTTGTGCTCAGCAGCACCTACCAGAAAAATAGTATAATTTTCAAGATATTATTTTTTTGTGGCTCTATGCTATCTTAGAACAATGCGTGTGTCCGCAACGTGTGTCAGCAACGCACATTTAGATTGAAATAGCATAAAAGGTAAAAGTATTTGAAATGTGACGTACGTTGTTTATAAAACCCCAACATCTCTTCTTTATTTTACAAAAAAGAATATATTGGTCACATAAGAAATTTCGCTAAATTTCACAAATTTTCATTGACACTTCAAGTTGCTGTGGAAATTTGTGTGTAACCGAAACACACTTTGTGTTAGCCATTATTTTAAATTCAACAGTAAAGTTTTATTAACAGAACATTATAGTACTGTTCAAAATCTACATTTTTTAATATGAACATAATCTTCAAAATATTTCAACTTTTCGAGAAATTTACAAAATAAGAAAAAAATCGTGCGTCCGCAACGCCAGGAAATACCCATATATCTGTTAGTTTAAAAGGACTTTTGTAGTATAAATCGGAAAATTGTCCTATGGGCGAAAGGGGAGTGGCATTTCTTACGATCTGAAGAGATAAATTTTGACCAAAAACAGCGGGCTGAGGGAGAGTGGCAACATATTGTTTACCATCAGAGAGCAAAGTTTGATACACAGATTTTTATTTCCGGTTACGGGGCGGTTGGGACGTAGTAGGTAGCATAAGGGTTTTTGTCTAGGTCTAGAAAGATAATATTTGATACACAGATAGTACTTAGCGATAAATTTTCAGACAAAATATTGATTTGCTATCAGTGGGCGGATAGGGGATTTTTCTAGTTGGAGTTTTCTAACCGTTATTTACTTGGGAATAACCAGAATCTCTCTTTGGAGGTCCCCAAATAGCTCACAACGGCCAATAGATCTCGTATTCCCTAGGCTGAACATTCGATCAATGGTAGCAAATGTGAGAAAATGCACAATGTTGAGCAACCTAAATGACATGCTACCACCGATGCGTCTAAGAAGTAGGTAACAGACGTTACCGAAGCTCAACACAAAGGCTCTGTTAGTGGCTTTGGCAGCCCCAAGAACCTAGGATAGGGCGCGGCCCATACCAATGTGGACGACACCCGCAAATGATATAAGTACCATGATTTAAGGTTGTGAACTTGAAATGTCCTAACTCTATACAGAGAAGGTGTCTCTTCTATGCAATTGGCGGATCTCCTCGGCTGAATTTATCGCCATACAGGAAATGAGATGGCTCTGTTAGTGGCTTTGGCAACCCCAAAAACCTAGGATCGGGCGCGGCCAATACCAATGTGGACGACCCCCGTAAATGATGTAAGGATATGAACTTGAAATGTCCTAACTCTTTACAGAGAAGGTGCCTCTTCTATACAATTGGCGGATGTCCTCGACAAGGCTGAATTTACTGCCATACAGGAAATGAGATGGACGGGCACACGACGAAAGTACTGTGACATCTTTTATAGCTGCCATGCAGCAAGACACGAATTTGGTTGTGGATTCATAGTCGGCAAGAGAATTCAGCTGGTCTCGCGGTTTAGCCCTGTAAGTCACCGAATATCCACTATAAGCTTGAAGGCGATTTATTTTTACATCACGCTGATTTGTATACACGCCACGACGGAAGACATGGACGAGTACATGAAAGATGCATTTTTTGAGCCCTTAGAGAAAATATGTGACCCCTAGACTGTTTATGACATTAAAATTGTTCTGAGAGATTTTAATGCTAAAATAGAAAGGGACGATGCTCTTGGTTCAGCAGTTGGGAAATTCAGGCTACACAACATCTGCGATAACGGATTCAAAATGGCTAGCTTCGCGTTCGCAAGAAACATGGTAATGAGTGGAGCCAGATTCCCGCATAAAGAAATTCACAAGGCAAGCTTGAAATCCCCTGATCAAAAGACAAAAAACCACATTGATCACATGGTAATCGATGGAAGGCATGTCTGAAGTTTTATGGACGTGCGTGTGATGCGTGGTGCAAATATTGACTCGCATCACCACCTAATTGCAGCAAAGGTACGCACGCGATTAAGTAGTGCTAAAAACTCTCGAAACCAAATGCTAAGAAATGCTAAGCTGCATACCACCGAGATAGCCAATGCCTACTCTAACCAACTCTCTTAATTACTTTAAACAAACTCCCATTATTGTGATGTTCCCGACACACAGTGGTAGCATATTTGCGAATTCTGTGACCTCTACCGCAACAACTGTACTGTGTTATAAAAACCACTCTCACACCAGTCCTGGTACGATAAGGAATGTTGCGTAATGTCTGAGGAAAAGAATGTTGCATACAGGGCAGAAAAGATATAGCCAGGATAACGAAAACTACAGGGATAGAGGTGCGGTCCAAAAAGTTCTACCAAAAGGTAAAAAGCAAAGGTTTGGGAACAGAGATCCCCAACTGTAAGGACAGAGATGGAAATCTGTCACGCACGGGGATAAAGCCCGAAAGTTTTACCAAAAGGTAAAAAGCTAAGGTTCTGGAATAGGGATCCCCCACCTGGAAGGACATATATGGACACGCAGGGTGTGCTGCAAATATGGATGGAATATTTCGGTACTCTGCTCGTTACCGAAGGCAGCATAAATTTAAAAATCACGCCAACCATCAACGACGGAGTAGATTGTCCACCACCTAGCCAAAACGAGATCACGGCAATTGCACGGTTTAAAAACTGCCGGCAGAGCTTTTTAAGAACGGCGGCGATGAGCTGGCAACGTGTATGCAGCAACTCATGAATACGATTTGGCTAAAGGAATACTTGCCCGATGCTTGGAATCTGAGTGTTTTATGTCCTGTTCTAAAGAAAGGCGATTCATGTGTGTGTGTATCAACTATCACGGGATCAGTCTTTAACCCATCGCATACAAGGTCCTGTCGAAAGTCTTATGTACAATACTAAAAGCTCATCTTAAAAAAGCTGATTAGACCTAATCAGTTTGGCTTTATACTTGGTAAATCCACGACCGACCACATATTCACACTACGACAAATCCTGGAGAAGACCAAAGAAATGCAGATCGACACTTATTATCAGTATATCGATTACAAAGTTGCGATAAGACAGAAACTATTAGATGGCTAAGTTTAGTATTCCCGCGAAGCTGATACGACTTTACGGGATGACACCTACCGACACGAAGTCTTCAGTGAAAATAGGCCAAAATATGACAGAACCATTTGCTATCAAGGGAGTATTTGGACAGGGCGATATCACATCTCTTTTACATTAGAGATGGTCACAAGGAAGGCTGCAGTAAACACGGCTAGTACCATCTTTAACAAAAGTCACGTGCTGCTGGCGAATGCCGATGTTATAGATATTATACGCTGAGGACAGCGCGATGTTACTGCAACCTTTTCGAACATTGAAAAGAAGTCGGCAGAAGTGGGTCAGGTGATAAATGAGGACAAAACCAGAGTATTTGTTTCAACGTACAAATAATCTACTCATTTGGGACACTGCGTGATCGTTGGCAACTACAACTTAGAGGTGGTAGATGATCTTGTCTACTTTAATTCCGCCGTAAACAAAAATAATAATATCTGCCTGGAAATCAAAAGACGAGTATTAATCGCAAACCGCAGCTACTATGCGCTAAGCAAGTCATTTAACGACAAGGCCTTCTGTCGACAAACAAAGATCAAACTCTACCAGACACTGATACTACCTACCTGTCTTGCTCTACAAAGCAGAATTCAAGGTAAAGATACAAGCGTCTCTGAGAGAAAAATATACCCACAAATATTTCAACCCATTATCGTTAACGGCGTGTACGCTCGTCGTATGAACCATTAGCTGTATCACACCATCGACGTATGAATAATATTAATCATACGCACATTGTTTCAATACTGGTGGGTGAGAAATTGCATGTCAGGGTGAAGTTACTAGGTCAGTGTAGTAATACTGATTGGCAGTCTCTAAAATTCTGTTGAAGAATGAAATGAGAAATCATAAATGGTTCTTGAGTTATAGCTGAAAAACTAACACAGTACAACACATGATTTTGGGACTTAATTCTGAGAACTGCATGTGAAAGAAGCCCCAAAGAGAAGAAGTTCTGCATCATTTGTTTTGTCAAGTTTCATGCCTTTATAATTTAATATCGATTTGAAGTTAGTAAGTATCGTATTGGGGAATTAGTCACGTTTTAGGCTCTTTTGTTTGACATAACATAAAAACTATATGGTGGCGTATGATTATCATAAGTAATATTCCACGTAAATTATACACCACGGAGTACAACAGTTTTATTGTAACTGCTACACAATAAACCCAGTTCAAAATCTTTTGTTGAATGGAAACGTAAAACTGTTGCTTATGTTGGAAAACGTTACATTAACAGATAAATGGAATTGTAATTCTTAATTTTTTTAAATTTTTTCCAGCTAAATCGGACTTGTGGTTCTCGAGTTAGGTCAAACAAAAGAGCCTTAAATTATTATGGCATGTAACTTAACAAAACGAATAATGCATAACTTCTTCTTTTTGAGGCTACTTTCACGTTCAGTTCTTTGAGTCCCAAATCAATGAGCTGAAAATTTTTGTACTGTGTAATTGAACATCAAATTAATGAAAAAATATAAAAGACTAGTGGACCCGGCAATGCTTCGCCATTGCATACTTGACAAATACTTGTAATATGTTTGGCTTTCTTATTTGAAGGGCTAAGTTTAAGCGTCGATTTTGTACGCTCTTTAAACAATTTGTTAACCCAAATTACTCCTTAACGAAAATAACAATTATGCACTGCCGTCTACTACAAAATTTACCCTACTGACATCATTATCAGTATTTCCCTTCAAAATGTGTCAGCATCGAGTATATGAGGTTGTTTTTTCAGAATTTATCGACATACTTTTTTCTGACGAATTTTTGCCAAAATTTTTGATACAACAAACTGATTCCCTGTAAATACTCCTTAAACTTTACTCACTTACTTACTTACTTAATTTCCCTTTGCACCCCATGAATGAGGTATGGGATAGCTTCTCGCGTTGTTGTGAATTAACACGCTTTCTATTTTTAGATTCACAACTAACGGCACCTACTTGTTTATCGACGAATGCGAACGTCACTGTATGAGAAGCTCTTACTAGACACGACGATTGAATCGACGCTTAATACTGCGAAGTTGCTGTCAACAACATTCGAGGGGAGCCGACAATGAAAGAAAATTTTTATTTATGCCACGGCCGGTCCAACTTTACTCACACATTTCTGAAAATCATGTTGTCAAAATGCTGAAAAAGTGTCCGCAAATTAAATTCCGAAGTTAAGAAAAAACCACACCACCTTAGCCCACTGATTGAGAATAACAATTTCGTCTGCGAATTTGAACCTGAGGTGCTGAGTACTATCTGTGCGCCAAATTGTATCTCTCTGTGGCTAAATTACAGTTTGGCCATGCCCCCACCGCCCTCTGATCCAAAATAAGCATGACGTCTGCATATTCATATTCTTTTGTTGCCGTGTACTATCTGGGTGTAAAATTTTCTCTCTCTAGGACTAATATACAGTTTTGCCATGCCCTCTTCTCCAATGATCCAAAATAAAATGGCGATTGCACATTCACAATAGGGTTGCCGTGTACTATCTGGGTGTCAAATTTTTTTATTTAAAATACAGTGAGCATCACTTCGCCCACTGATCCAATATTTAAATTTCGTCTGCATATTCATATTCGTGATCTTGAATACTAACTATGTACCAACTTGTATCTCTTTAGGGCTTAAATACAGTTTTGTAAAGCCCACTCCGCCCACTGATCCAAAATTAAAATGTCGGCTACTTTCTTATATTCGTGTTGTCGTGTACTATCTGGGTGACAAACTGGAGCTATAAATTTGCATATTTATATTCGTATTGTCGAATACTATCCATGTATCAAATTTTATCTCTCTAGGACTAAAATACAGTTTTGTCACGCCCCTTCGCCCACGATGCAAAATTAAAATTTCGTCAGCATATTCATATTCGTGTAGCAGAGTACCAAATTGTATTACTCTGGGGCTAGAATACAGTTTGGTCACGCCCACTCCGTCCACTGATCCAAAATTAAAATTTCGTCAGCATATTCATATTCGTGTAGCTGAGTACTATCTGTGTACCAAATTATATTTCTCTAGGGCTAAAGTACAGTTTTGCCACACCCACTCCGTCCATTGGGTCAAAATTAAAATTTCGTCAGCATATTCATATTCGTGTAGCAAAGTACTATCTGTGTACCGAATTATATTTCTCTAGGGCTAAAGTACAGTTTTGTCACACCCAATCCGCCCATTGGGTCAAAATTAAAATTTCGTCCGCATATTCATATTCTTGTTGCCGAGTACTATCTGTGTACCAAATTATATTTCTCTAGGGCTAAAATACAGTTTTGCCACACCCACTCCGCCCATTGGGTCAAAATTAAAATTTCGTCGCATAGTCATATTCGTGTTGCCGAGTACTATCTGTGTACCAAATCATATTTCTCTAGGGCTAAATTACTGTTTTGCCACACCCACTCCGCCCATTTGCCCAAAATTAAAATTTAGTCAGCAAATTCAAATTCGTGTTGTCGAGCACTATCAGGGTATCAGCTTGTATCTATCTAGCTCTAAAAAAAAGTTTTGCCACGCCCACTCCGCCAACTGGTCCAAAATAACAATTTCGTCCGCATAATCATATTCGTGTTGCCGAGTACTATCTGTGTATCAATTTTTATCTCCCTAGCTCTAAAAATATGTTTTTCTACACCCACTCCGCCCATTGGGTCAAAATTAAAATTTCGTCCGCATATTCATATTCGTGTTGCCGAGTACTATCTGTGTATCAAATTTTATCTCCCTAGCTCTAAAACTATGTTTTGCTACGCCCACTCCGCCCATTGGGTCAAAATTAAAATTTCGTCCACATATTTATATTCATGTTGCCGAGTACTATGTGGTTTAAACAAATTTTTGTATACAGGTATTAGTAAGTTTCCTGCGAATTTTTGATGGACGCATCCACCACATGTAAAAACCCCAACAGTATTTGACACTTTCACCAGCTCAGGATACTGTATAAACAATATACTCTATATTACCGTATATGTACGTTTTTTTTTACAAGTTGACAAATTATGGGGGATTTTCTTCTCTTATTGCTCTAACGCACTTCAACCAAAAAGTTCAAGATGCTGACGCTGAAGTAAAATAAACAAATCTTGTACGTTATTTTCCCCCCTTCGATGCTGACGTATTAGACAGATATAAAGAATTTTTTTTTTCTTCATATTTAATTAATTCATAGTATAGCGTTTGATTTCAATACAAAAACACACCGTCAAAACATATAAATACTTAAAAGCCTTTAACCAACAACCATCTCCCCCTCATCCCCCTCCTTCTCCTTCTTCTCCTGCTGCTGCATAAATAAGTGCCATTATTTTGAGTGAAAAAAAAAAAAATCTAAAACATTTTCCACATGAATTCATTAAGATACCATCAATAAATATAGAAACAGAATATATAACACGAACAGTATTATTAATACAGTGGGGCCTTCTGTTTCATGTCATGGCAAACAATTTGCCATATCATATTTTTGAATATTTGATGAAATTAAAGGTAAATTAAGTTTACGATGAACCCCTTAATCTTAATCTACAATTAAAACATTTAAAGTAAAATATTTCTCAATGAATTCAGCCTCGGCAATATTATACGATTGATAATACTGCTCTAGCATTACGATAATGAATGTAATGTCTATATATCCATTTAATATGTATTTATGGATCTTAATTGCCTCGGAAATGTTGTGTACTCTCATCTAGATGTCTACAATATGTGTATATACCTTAATTAATCAACTTTATTTTGATATAAAACAGAAATGCAAATAATTATTCTTATAATGTACGACGAGGGTATGATAAGGTTGATAAGCTCCATCTGGTGTGTGGGTGTGTGGAGATTCATTAATATCAAATATTTGTAATAGGTATGTTTTATTAAAGTATTTTTTGGAGAAGGCATACAACAATGTTAATTACGATTTATTTTCAATTAAATTAATTAAAATTTAGAATAATAATATGTGTTGAAAGGAAGGACTTTGGATGTGAGTAAAATATCATTGTGAAAGGTAAAGTAAAGGGACGACAAGTCCACAATTGTGGACCCAATATTTGTTATAGATGAAAACTATACATTTCAGGTGAAAATCATGAAACTTGTTATAAATTTTTGCAAAAAATACTATTGCACACATTAAGGACGGTCGCACAGTGTTCCGGCTCAAAGACATTAATCAAAAAAATATTTTTTCTCAAAATATCAAAAAAAAAAATTTTTTTTCTTAAAATATGATAAAATTTATAGTGATCGATAGATAACAACACAACTCATATAAATGTTAAGGAACTGGTTTCATTTGACTCTCCTAGACGGCACCAGAGGACGCTAAAGTCAGTGAAATTTAAGCAAAAATTAATAATATAAAAATTAATTTAAAACTGACTTTTATTGCTTCAAGAAAATATTTCAAAAATTTATTTTTTTTAAGAAAGATTTAGATTTTTTTGGTATCATTCATTATGTTCAGAACTCGGCAAAAATAAAACATCTGTTGACAATGTTAACTAAAATTATTTTTAATAGCCAGCAAAAAATATATTTTTTTCTAAAAAATTTCACAAATTACAAAAGTTTGATCGAATTAAAAAACCAGTAAGAAAGTCTCAGTCGGGCAACCCGACTTACATATACCCTCACCCTCAGTAAAACATAAAATTTTTTATTTTATTGATATTACTAGCTTTCCCGGCTCGCGTTGCTTCACCCGTACTTACAATTAAGCTTCTTATGACTTTAAGCAATACAGGTAAAATGCCAAATGACGAACAAATATCCCATTTATATGATTGTAGTTTTAACCCATTGGTCTGAGTGATTGTATCGCTTTAGTCCCTTTTTATCTCTTTGAAAAACCCGATTTGATAGTTCTGTAATTCTATAGGGAGCAATTCTATATACATTTTCGTAACTCTACCTTTATGTATTTGATCTAGGTGATATCATCAGTTTTATGCCTTTTCGGTATTTTTACAACTTGTGAACGAATTTTAAAATTACTTCACATCGCACAATTTTTGAGACTATACCTTTAACTGTTTATTACCAGTTTTATCCCTTTTCAGTCCTTTTACCCCTAATTTCTAATTTCAAAGGGAGCAAGCCTATATAACTTATCATGATTACATTATTAGCCGTTTGGTCTGGGCGATAGTAAAATTGTTATCCCTTTTTCGATGTTTTTACCCAGAAACATCGGATTTAGGTGATGGTACAACTTTTATTCCTTATTGGTAATTTATAACCTATAAAAGTACGAAATCCGTTCATAGCTGAAGTTTACTCGAAAAAGGGAACAACCATCCCAAATTTCATCATCCTATCTACATACAGTAAACAATGTAAATATATTGATTATGATAATGTTATTACAATCGTTCTATTAATATGACCGACGTAACAATTGTTTCAAAAAGGGCGTGGTACTGCTCATTTCCCAGCGAGACGTAATCCCCCATGTACCATTTACATATGTAGCAAATCTCATCTTCAAACCTTTAATGGCTCGCGAAATATGACCGATTGAAATTTTGGCTTGTGTGGACAGTGCCACGCCCCTTTGTCTAAGTATATTTTCATGTAGCCTATGATAAAGACCCTACAGATAGTACTACAGAGTAAAAATTTTATTGCATTTGGTTCATTTATTTCGCCCAGATAACGATTTTTTCCAAAGGGGCGTGGCACCGCCCATTTTCCAGCGAGACGGAATCTTCTTTGTATCAGTAACATTTAAAATTTCGGTTTGTGTGGGCGGTGCCACGCTCCTTTGTCTAATTTTGTTTTCATGTAGCCTATGATAGAGGTCCTGCGGACAGTACCTCACAGTGAACATTTCATTACAATCGGTCTATTTATTTGGCCAGTATAACAATTTTTCAATAAGGGGCGTGGCACCGCCCATTTTCGAGCCAGAACCAATCCTTCTTATACCAGTAACATATGTAGCAAATCTCATCTTCATACCCCTAATGGCTCGAGCTATATGATTAACTCAAATTTCGATTTGTGTGGACGGTGCCACGCCCCTTTCCCTAATTATGTTTTTATGTAGCCTATGGTAGAGGCCCTACGGATAGTACTTCACAGTTAAAATTTCATTGCAATCGGTTCATTTATTTTGCCCAGAAAACAATTTTTTAAAAGGGGCGTGGCACCGCCCATTTTCCAGCCAGACGTATTCCCCTTTGTATCAGTAACATTTGTAGCAAATCTCATCTTCATACCTCTAATGGCTATTAAGATATGACCGATTGAAATTTCGGTATGTAGGGGCGGTGCCACGCCCCTTTGTCTAATTTTGTTTTCATGTAGCCTATGATAAAGGGCCTTGCGAACAGTACCTCACAGTGAAAATATCATTACAATCGGTCCATTTATTTGGCCCATATAACGATTTTCTAAAAAGGGGCGTGGCATCGCCCACTTTCCACTAACAAAGTATTTTTTCTTATACGACCGATATATGTACCAAATCTCGACTTCGTACCTATAATAGTTTAAAAGATACAGCCTTTTTAAAATTTCAGTTGTATGGGGCGGTGCCATGCCCATTTTACCCCCTTACAGTTCGAATTTCCAAAAATCCCTTCTTAGTGCGCGCCTAAGTCTTAAAAAAATCCTACATTCTAAATTTCACGGTTCTAGCTTTAGCCGTTTGGGCTGGGGAGTGATCAGTCAGTCACCCAAGCCTTTTATATATATAGATTACTCGATTTCTAAAGTGGGCGGTGTGGTACATTTGTATGGGGGGTACCGTAAGGGGCGCGGTTAGACTTACAGTTTTTTTCTCCAAAACTTTTTCCTGTTATAGCTTAACACTATACAGAATTTGGACAAGATCGTGTCGAGTATATTGGTATTTTTACTACATTTCTAAAGTGGGCGAAGTGCTACCAGAAGGGGCGTGTCTACACTTCCAAATAATTTCTCACAAACTTAATACTGCTTGAACTTTCCTAAATACAGAATTTGGGCACGATCTCGTTAGATCTATTAATAATATTAACCGATTTCTAAAGTGGGCGGTACCAGATGGGTATGGGAGGTACCATATGGGGCGTGGCTAGACTTCCAGTTGTTTTCTCCAAAACTGGATACTGTTATATCTTTACTAAATAAAGAATTTGGGAACGATCACGTTGGATTTATTGATATTATTGATCCATCTCTAAAGTGGGCGGAAATATACATTTGTATGGGAGATACCAGATGGGGCAGGTTTTTTCGCCAAAACTGTAACTGTATCCTTTTATAGCTTATCTAAATACAGAAATTGGTAACGATCCCGTTGAGTGTATTGATATTATTACTTGATTTCTAAAGTGGGCGGAACGATATATTTGTTAGGGAGGTACCAGAAGGGGCGGGGCCATGTAGCCCATTTGCAACACCGTAAGTAGTTTTGGGGAAATATCAACTCACGCAATATTTCAAAACATTTGGTTGAGTTTTTCGAAAGTTATCGTGGGTACCAGCCGGACAGCCAGACAAACAGACGGACATTGCTCAAACGACTTAATAAGTCACGAATCGAATTTGTTTCAAAGAAACCTAGGGTCTAAAGTGACTCCTTTTATGTGTTACACTTTTGGGTCGTATCAAATGATATATACCCTCCTACCCGTAGGATGAGGGTATAAAAAAATCCGACAATATCCAACTATTTTTTGTATTGTTTTTATTTAGTTAAAAGTGTTGTTAAAATGCCCAAATTAAACTTAAAGGCTATTTTTTGTCGCAGCTAAAAAAAAGTTTTAAAAAAGTTCTAAATTCAAACTTTCTATTAAAAATTTTATTAAATACACATTGTGACAAAATGAAAAAAAATTAAGGATTACCCTGTTATACCAAAGTTTCCTAACATTCTCAAAATCTTGACTTATTTATTTATTTCAGAAACTGGTTTTCGGATCTTTCCTCACTTATGAACCTATAACTCAGTCAATTCTTAACCGAGTTTTGATTTCTTAACGGTTTGGGAAAGATCTTTCCAACGATATATACATTTGTATAGTTAACTTGTCACATCTGTCTGTTTTTTCTCGAAATCGCAAACTTTTTTGTTTTTTTTTTAAACTATTTTTTTAAGTTTGAAGGAATTTTTAGCCACTATTTTATTAAGACACACTATTTTTTTTACTTTATTCCGAAAGTACATGTTGTTATGTGTAAAACGCATATTTGTTTGTAAAAAACAGTGAACCAGAGATACAGTTTTTCATGTTTTCCGAGGAAAGCAATTTTCTTATCACATACAAAATCAAAGTAACGACTTTATTTGTTGAAATTAGCTATGCGCCACCTATCGAACATAAATGGAACTGTTTGAGAACACCTCTTGTAACCGTTATAACAATGCATAGCGTTAAACTATTAAATATATTCATGCGAATTAAATACATATATTCTTATTTCATTTATACTATTGAAGTTTTCATTTTATTCGTTTGACTGCATTGAAATACTGTGTAGAACTTAATCACACAAATTGAGTATTGTCAGTTACAAATAAACGATTACTTTAAAAAGTCGGACATTTAGATTATAAACAGTCGCGTGTTCCAACCATGATGTCATGTTATATAATCTAGTTTCCTAGTTTTTTTTCATGTCCACATAAAGTCTGATTCATTAAGTGTTTATTTTCCAATTTTTTTTTATTACTGATCACAAGTAACTGGCCTCAAGCTGTCATCTTATTTTTATTGAGTATTGTATGACAATTCATCCTTAAAAGTCTTAAACCATAACATCTACTCCAAATTATTCTGCTGTATTATGAAAATCAGAGTTCGTTGAAAAATTTTTTTCGTTGGACGTTTCGAAAAAATCAATTACAGCATAGTCGCGGCCAACATTTGAAGGAAATGATGTTTAAAAAGTATATGCCAGAGATTGTTCTCTCGGCTCATAACTTTTTTTTTCTCAGCCAGTTCTATTTTACGTATTTTATTTTATATTACAAAACAAAACTTCTAAGTGAATCGCACTTTAGATGATCACTGACTTAAATGTATCCCAATATGCAATACCAGTAGGCCTTTACTGCAGCAGATTAAGATAGTTTCCTGAACAATAAGATAGAAAAAGGCAATTATTAAAAGCTATGTAGTTATTATACAATCTAGCTTTGACTATTGTAACATTCATAGGAATTAAAAGCAATTCATAGGCCAGAAAGTCAATTCTCCTTCAGTGTGTAATTAATGACCTTAAGGCTACGCCTTTATACGTATCAACTATATGAAAGTGATAGGTTATTATTGAGCTGGCATGAAACTAAAAAAGAGTATAATACACAACAGAGATTAACGATGTTAACTATTGAAAGACACAAAAAGGAACGGCTGATGAAGCGTTTTTCATTTAGGGTTTGCAAATAATATAACAAAAACTGATGATAAATGTCAATTGGATATTCCACAATTTGCAGTCATTTATAGCAGAGAAGTGACTTTTTGTATAAGGCAGAAGAAGACAGTAATTATGCCTCCTCATGAAGGCAGGCCAGCCACCCAGCCACAACAAGCAACATAAAAGTTGTGACATCTATTACGAATTCGGATATAAATTTGTGATTGGCAGGATACTTAGGAATCTTGCCTTGCGGTTCAATCATGTGAGAGACCGATTAGTTACAATGGCGTTATACTTTTACGTCACGGTGATTTGCGCAACTGTTTGGACGGAAGAAAACAACCAAGGACACTAAAGATTTATGTAAAAACGCCTGGACATAGGTAATAAGGCAAAGGAAGCAAAAAATTACAAGGCTGCAAATTCCCGAAATAGACAATGTCTATTCCAATCAACTCTTCCAATTACTGAAAAAACCCCACCACGAGTTGTGGGAGAGCTTCTCACGTTATGGCGAATTAACACACTTTCTATTTTAAGACTCACAACAAACGGCACCTACTTGTTTATAGACGAATGCGAACGGCAGCTGAAAGTTGAAAGAAAATGTAAATGACTCAGACAGGAATCGAACACTGGATCTTCGCGTGTTGTAACCATCGTATCACTGCCGGCCTGAGGAGAGAGACGAAATGTCTTTTGATACGGAAAATTCGTCTACGAAGAGAAAGAGAGAGGGAGGATATCACAAAAGTACAGGAATAGAGATGAAGACAGAAATTTCTACCAAAAGGTAACAAGTAAATTAACTTAATTTTCCTTTACACCTCATAAATTATGTTATGGCGTTTTCAGATTTTATAGACGGATTAGAACGTCAGCTGTTTGAGAAGCTTTTACTAGGCATGAAAATGAAGTTGCACAATAAAATGTAGATAACAGAGCCTGGAATCGGACCCTGGATCTTCCGCATGATAATCGCGTGCTCCTTTTATCATGTCACTGCAAATAACTGCAGTGGCATTATATTCCGCAACGACCATGTTTGTGCATAAAAAATCAAGCTCAATCAAGTTGTTGTCCGGTGAAAAAGTCGCGTATTATCAGAAAGCTCTGAGTGAGCGATATAAGGAGAAGGAGGAGAAACGAAACGTCTACGCAGGAAAAAAGAAAGAAAATTATACCAAAACGTAACAAGCAAAGGTTAAAGAACTACAACCTTTACTTACTAGTCTGGTAGAACTTTATTAGCGTTTACCAGGTAAATCAATAACTGACGATAAATTAACACTTTAGCTAATCCTGAAGAAGACTCAAGAAAAGCAGATCGACAAATACCATCTTGTTATCGACTATAAAGCCGAATTTGCCAGTCCAATACGTCAGAATATTATAAGATACCATGGCTGAGTTTGGTATCCCTTCGATGCTGATACAACTTTTCCGGATAACACTAACCGACACAAAGACTTCAGTAAAGATAAGCAAAAATCTGAATTATTTTGTAAAACTCGAGACTTTAGATAGCGGGCGATATCCTGTCATGCGATTTCTTTAACAGCCTAATGGAGATGATCATGTGGAAAGTTGCACGACTGACACCATCTTAAATTAAAGTCAAATGCTGCTTGCGTGCCCGGATGATAAAGATATCATTGGCCGAGAACTGTGAGATGTTACTGCAACCTTTTATAACATTGAAAAGCAATCGCCATAAGTGGATTAGGTGATAAATGAGAATAACACCAAATTATTTGTTCTAACGAAGAGAGAGTCTACTCATTTGAAACGTTGCGTGAACGTTGACAACTTTAACTTTGAAATGCTACATGATTAGGTGTACCTTGGCTCCGCCCTAAATTAAAATAATTATGTCAGTTTGGAAATCAAAAGACCACAAATCGCTGTTACAACTGTTGCAAGCGATTTAATAACAAAGCTCTCTCTCGATGAACAAAGATCCAACTTTACCAGACACTTATCCTGTCTACCTTGTTCCAAATTGCAATTTGTTCTCAAATAATAAAGCCCCCTTTTCGGTGAACAAAGATCCAACTTTACCAGACATTTGTCCTACCTACCTTGCTCTATAAATGTGTTTCGTAAGTCTTTGAAAATACAACATCGATGTATTACCGTTAGTCCTAATACAGAAAATGCACTCGCTGGAATATGTTGTGCTAATGGATGTAAAGTTTCAACTCGGAAAAGTCTTCGGCAAACAACTTAAATCGCGGCGCAGGGATTTCCTTCCAAACTCCGTTGGAAGGACCAGGTTGAGGAACTATTATCCAAACTTGGTGTGACAAACTATCTACGTCCAAAGAGCTTCTTTTCTACGTGCGGCAAAAAAAATCTGTTGTATCCGCCAATTAAGACCGGTCACTTGATTTCAAGCTTCTTATTCCAGTTTGATTACAAATTATAGAAAGTTATTTGCTTCTTCATTTACTGAGATTTGAAGAGGAAATTTGTTTTGTTTAATGCTAAATTCATTTTCATTGATTTCTTTTTATTATCTGAGGGGACTGCAGTACCATATAGTAGTTGCCTTCAATAGTGTATATATCGTAAGGGTACGCAAACAATATGTGTATTGCAGTCTACCCACTTGTATAAAAATTATAAATAGGTATTCGGCAAATAATGGAAAAGACCCAAGAGATAGAGATCGATACGTAACATCTTTTCGTCGACTACAAAGCTGCCTTCGACAGCCCGATACGGTAGAAATTACTCAAAGCCATGGCTGAGTTTGGTATTCCAGCGAAGCTAATGCGCCTTTGCGGAATGACGCTGACTGACTTGAAGTCTTCAGTAAAGATTGGCAGATACCTTACGGAGGCATTCTATGCCAGACGAGTCCTAAAACAAGGCGCCGGCCTATCGTGTGAACTCTTTAACATAGTGATGGAGATGAGGAAGGCTGCAGTAAACACGAGTGGCACGATATTCAACAAAAGCCACATGCTACTCGCATACGCTGATGATGTAGACATCATCGGTCGAAAACTACGGAATGTGACTGCAGCTTTTTCAGGTATACAGAAGGAATCAGCGAAAATGGGTCAACGAACAAAGAATCTAGTGGTTTGGGAAACTGCGTGAACGTTGACAACTATAATTTCGAGTTGGTAGATAATTTTAATTTTATCTACATAGGCTTCGCCATCAACAAAACAAATAATGTCAGCCTCGAGATCCGGAGAAGAATCCTGCATGCTAATAAATGCTACTACGGACCCTCTCTCGACGAACAAAAAAATTCAGCTATACCAGGTACTAGTTCTACCTGTCTTGAAGTATGGTTCAGAATCATGCGGATGAATGGTTCTGTCAGTATTCGAGAGAAAAATACTCCGTAAAATATATGGGCCCATCATCGTTATCAGAGAATATCGGCGTCGTATGAATCATGAGCTGTACGGGCTGTACACCGACATTGACGTGGTCAGACGCCTTAAGGTGCAGTGGTTGGGTTGGCTAGGTCATGTTGTACACATGGAAGAAAATGCTACAGCTCGAAAAGTCTTCGAAAATGAACTCGCTGGACGGCGCAGAAGAGGGCGACCAAAACTCCTTACAGAACTTGGTGTGACTATCTGGAGAAGAAGCACAGAAGACACAGTGCAACAGTGAAAAAAACACCCGAACGTGACTATATAGGTTCGATAGTACAACTGAAGCTGAGTAAAACCCTAGCTTAGTTTGGCTAGATTGACTACCAAAATTTTTTTTGGCCCTCGTAACTTTCTGAAATCCCTTGGATCCCTTGAAAAAAAGTGACATTAGTTTTTGGTCAACAGTTTGTACAGTTTTTAATCTAGCTCTTTCTCTTCTTAAGCAAAGTTGTAGCTAATAGTCCGCTTAAGAAATTGATATAATACAATTTTCCAAAAAAATTTAAATTTGTTCACTATTTTGAATATAAGTCGTAGGGAGTCCAGATTATTTATGCATTTACGCACGAACCGATTTCCACGGTTTTGCATTCGTTGGAAAGGAGTAGAGTATGCACTCTATTCAGTGAAATTGTAGTTTCGGTAACACCGAAAAACTTCTCTCAACAAACTCATGTTAAATGGCTCTCAAAACACACTATCTACTTTAATTAAATCAGTTTTTTAGGAGTTTGGGGCCATTGTGCAAAGTTTTTACTTGCTATCTTTACCAAAAACTTACTTATTGTATAACTGAACAACTTCTGTAAACAACCAATATGATCGGAATGCTCCACCCCTTTAATTGTTCACAAAAAGCGATAGGGTGTGCCTTATATGGCATTTTTTCGAATTTCTTAAAAAATATGTATTAATAGCGATGTTGGTCATCTAGCTTCATTTTACATTTGTTTTTGCTAAAATTACGAATATATTGTGAATAATTTTGTATCAATAGTTAGGCATTAGGGTGTGCCGCAATGAGGTTAAAGTTCGAATTTGTTCTCAAATCAGTTTACTGTCGCTGAGTATTTTCCTTTGGAGACAGACTAAGTAGTAATAAGCCGTTCAATAGCTGAGGACATATAGTTTCGCCAAGAACATATCATAAGAGTCTGCTGAGGTTGAGGTTTCGGGTCATAATAAAGATTTTAATATCCATTTCTTCTTTGAGTGTTTTGTTTATTTAAACAAAAAGTAACAAATGAATCACCCCTTAATAGTGTTATAATGCGTATACTTTATAGAAATGTTTGTATCTCATACGTATGTAAATCTATTAAGTTAAACGACTCGTACGCCATCTATAGTACATAAATTGTTTTATTTAACAAAAAAAATCCAAAGAACTTTATTTGCGAACTCAATTTTCTTATGCAAGCAATATTTATTTTCCACCAACGCTGCAACATCTAATAATACTTCATGTTAACCTCTATTCAAGGATTGTTTAATAGATAATAATGAAATTATAACCAGACTACTTATGTATAATTATCGCTATGGTTTTCCCAATAAATTTTTTTTAATTATTGTTGTCAACACTTGTTGTTTTGTTGTTGCTGTTGAAGTGCTGCTATTTCGAAACACCTGCTGGTTTCTAGTATTAAAGTATTTAAACAAACGAATCATTTACTTTCTATCCAAAACAATAGGTTAAAAGAGGAGCTTGCTATGAGCCGGCTGGACAAACAGACATATCGATGATGATGATGATGTAAACAATATCTACCAACCTGTGACATTTTGTAGTAGCAACAGTAGTAGCAGCAGCAGCAACAGCGACTCGTTCGATTATGCAAAAAATTCCAAAGGTAATTGAATTTAAGGCCGGCGTTAGTGTTAGCAGCTTAAAAGGTTTTAATTTCACACTGATTTCACAGATGATACAATTTTGTTTGTTTTTTTTTCCTTTTTTTTCCTGACGTTATTGGATTAATTCAATTATTTGTGTGAAATGCAAGTATACACTGTTAAACCTTTGTTTTAACTTTGTAAGTTAACAATTTAGGTTTTTTTATTTTTTATTCTTTTTCAACAGAAATATACAGATATTGTGGATATTTTTCTTTTCAAATCACTTTTTCTTCGCTTCAACGATATTCCGGCCACTTTTTTTTTAAAGAGAAAAAAGCAACGCGCTATTTAGAGACGAACACCGCCGTAGCAATGACAAAACCAATGTCATACGTACACTAAGATCTTCGCGAGAAAATTAATAGCAAAAAATTATATTTGTATTTATTAGACAATCACAAGAGCCCGAAGAAAACAAAAAACCATTGAATATTGTATAAATATATGTTTGTGTATTATATTCGCAAATTTGTATATAAAAATGGATATACAAATATTTTCGTATATATGTATGTATGTATGTAGGCGCACGTAAGATATCCACCACTGAATTTCACATATAAATTATTGAAAATAATTTGTGCTAAATATTGTCACATAGCCAGAAGAAATCGCGACGACATCATCATCAGCGGCAGCAGCAGCAGCATCATCGTCGTTTTCAGCATCACCATTTAAGCGTTTGCATTCACATTAGGGTGTTCACAGCACAAAAGGTGTGAATAGCCGGCAGAACCGTTTAATCGGGTTTAAATTTAAATATATCGAATATGCCGAGGTTAAGGTTTCGGATAACCATTTCTAGTTAGTGTTTTGTTTACATTTAAAAAAAACGTTACAAATGATTCACCCCTTAGTAGTGTTTTAAATCGTATACTTGTTTATATCTCACACCCTCGCGAATGGGTAGTCATCTTGGCGCGATGCGATGGCGTAAGAACGCAGATGTTCTGGAGTCACACTGGCATCTAGAGAAGCGGCAGTGACGTCAGTTAATACCGTAATCTCTGATGCCCGTGTGGCCTGAACTGAGTACGAACTAAGAACTACCCCTTCCCTGTCTCTTAGCGTCTGTTTTCCCCAGTGGGGCGGCTAAGGGACATACGTCCGTGACCTTAAGGGTCACTTGACCGCCATTCCTAAGGTCGTCGGTCCGTATTTCTACTAAATCCAATCAGCGTCTGTTCTCACAGTGAGCGGCTAATGGTCTGCGTCTGTCTCCAGTGGAGCGGCAGTTTGTTCGCATCTAAGATGCAATCTTAATTCTCGTACAAAGTTCTAGAGTCTCACTAGCATGAAGAGGAGCGTGGTAGTGAATATAGTTATTACCTACATAGTCTCGATTGCCAGAGGGGCCTATACTAAGTGCGAATAAAGAATTAATTCTTCCCCTGTCTCCTAGCGTCTGTTTCTCCCCAGTTGGGGCGGCTAGGAGACATACGTAAATTGATCCGTAAGGATCTTTTATTCGTTCTTACAAAGTACGGTACCTTAAATCCATAAACGTCTGTCCTCATATTGAGCGGTTAATGGTCTGCGTCTGTCTCCTGAGGAGCGGCAGGTTTTTCACGCCTGGCAGTTAGGCATAAAATGCAACCCCCAATTTTCGTCCAAATGTCCGAAAAAAAATCATGCCCTGGGTATCCGGTTAAGGGCTTCATAATCTCCGGATACCCGACTACTACAGCGTCGGTTTCAGGCTGTAGTACGTCGTCTGCTACTGACACCTCGTCTAGTGGAGTGGTGGCGCCAGGCTCCGCTAGTCGATTAGCTACTAGTGCGCTTAAAACTAAACCGACGCAGCCAAAAGGCAGTCATAATTCGAGCTTGGTGCACAGTGGTTCTTCGAAACCAGGTACCTCCAAGGCTCCCAAGGTCCTGATGGCATGTAATCCTGTCAAAACCCCTGCTTCAGGTGCTGATAAAGCAACGTTCGCTTAGTCAGCTTCCTTAGTGCCAACAGATGTGCAAGGAGAGAAGGCTTCTCTCCGAAGCACCTCCCTCGGTTCGGAGATAAACCGGCCGACAAGATCACGGAGCAGGAAAAGAGTTCTCTCCAGTGGGCACAATCCTATATTGAGGATCTAAAAGGTAGCGCACCTCCTGCGAAGGATGGCAATACTACACGGAAGTCATCTGACGTAGCGCCTAAACGGCAGCGGTCTGAGGACACTACCCTTCCGGGATCAAAGAAATCCAAATTAAATCCTGCACGGACACTTCATAGGTCATATAAGGATGTCGC
Organism: Muscina levida; assembly: GCA_964034835.1. NCBI lineage: Eukaryota > Metazoa > Arthropoda > Insecta > Diptera > Muscidae > Muscina > Muscina levida. The sequence goes on from OZ035883.1 coordinate 65,947,659, forward strand.
TAAAGACCACCTTATATGGGCGATTGTAGACCGCAACAACAGCGACGGCACTATTTCCTCTAGAAATTGGAAATCAGTTGTTGTCTCCCTCACTGTGGCGTTCTTATAATTCGTCCGGGAGCGACCCGGACCACCGCCGCAATCTCATGATGTAGGCTGGTATCAGGGATACATCAAACTTGTGGCTTGTGCAGATAAGCGCTCAGCGCAACTTTACAAAGCTGCTATTGAGTCGCTCGGAGAGGTTTTTCCTGGTGCGAGACTCGAAGCAATACATCTGGCTGATGTTCCACAGAGGCCACGATCTATTGCCAAGATCCCCGCTGAACCCTCCGACCCTATGGAAATCCTGGACTGGAAAGTAGTTAAGATTACTGAAGCGGTAGAGGATTGCAGGAAGGCCACTATTATCCTCAACAGTGACACGCTTCTGCCGCTTAGGAAGACACAAGGGAGGGTGTTTTATGGTTTTAGCTCCATCTTCCTGCGTGTCTATAAGAGCGACGACAGGAAAAAGTCCCTAGCTCAAGAGAGCTCCAACAACGCAGACGATAATACGGCGTTTTCATCTGCCAATGAAGAAACTAACTCGGTGTCCAGCCTGGCGAGCGAATTCCTTGGCAAGATAAACGTGGCATTAGATGAAGATGACCTCCTGGAATCTGACGACAGTCCAGAGGACCCCAACATAACTGTCGTCCATAGCGACCAATTGTAATGAGGATTACGCAAATTAACCTTCATCACTTAAAAGCGGCGTCAGCCTCACTTCTCCTCCTCCTACGGAGGAGATAATTTGCATCCAAGAGCCATGGATTAATCAAGACCGTATCTGCGGACTCAACAAAGAAGGCTACTGTACTCTGTACGCAGCCAGATCAGGTAAGACCAGAGCATGTATTATGGTCAAGAACACCCTTAAAGCTTTTATTCTAAGTGATTTCAGCGATAAGGACAATTGTACGGCGGTAATAGAGAACAATGGTCAGGTAACTTGGATTATGAGATGCTCCATGACACACAACCATGCAGATGATCCACCTGGCCCCACCGTAAGAAATGTAACGTCCCACTTAAACAATAGGAACGTTCCTCTGATCATATGTGCGGATGCTAATGCGCACCATACTATCTGAGGTAGCTCCGACATCAACCTAAGGGGTGAGTCGCTTTTCAACTTTATTATTGAGAACAAACTAACAGTAGTTAACAGGGGTAACGAACCCACTTTTATTGCCACTAACAGAAAAGAAGTTCTAGATGTTACACTTATTAACGATAAATACTCAAATATAGTCAGTAATTGGAGGGTATCAACAGATTGCTCGTTTTCTGACCATCTATATATCGACTTTGACCTTTCGCTCGAAGTGGATACAGAAGACAGCTATATTAATAGAAGGAAAACAAACTGGCTTATCTTTAATGGCGTTATAGAGCGCTCTATCGATTATAAGTCTACACTGGACTACACGGTTGAAATACTAATTAACGTCTTAGCAAGGCTAAGTCACACTGGTGGAATGCAGATTTTGCGGCAAAACGCAGGGAATGCAGGACAACAAGGCTAAAAGAGATGGCAACTGGAGCGCATATAAGTCTTCAGTTAACAGTTTCAAGAACCTGATCAGGAAGACCAAAAAGCAGTAATGTAGAAAGCTTTTCGGAAACTAGTCGGCTACGTAAGATTTTATCCTCCAAACCAACAATACCATCGCACATACCGAGACCAGATAGCACATGGACCGCTAACAGCCTCGAAACTCTGGAAATGCTGATGGAAGCACACTTCCCAGGTTGTCGGGAAAGTGACTACCAGTTTATGGAAAACTCGGTCGGCCATAACTTGGATATCTCAGACATACCGATTACTGAACATGGAATTCATTGGTCTATCAAAAATTTCCACTTTTTCACCGGGATCCGATGGAATTATTCCCGCGGATCTACAAAAGAACATCGTAGTATTGACGCCCTGGCTTCTGACTATCTTTAAAGCATGTCTGAAGCTGGTGTATATTCCAACGAGGTGGCCAACATACAAAATTGTATTTATCCCTAAAGGAGGTAAGGCATCCCACACTAAGGCCAAGGATTTTAGACCAATAAGCCTATCTTCCTTCTTACTCAAGACTATGGAGAGAATAATTGGTGCATATAACAGGTCATCTCTTAAACCGGAGGTCCTGTCCAGGGTTTAGCATGTCTACACGAAGGAAACAGCTTTACATTCGATAACCAGCCTCATTGAAAGATCCCTGAACTACAAGGAATACCCTCTCGCTGCCTTCCTTTAGGCGCATAGGATCCAGTTTAGGCGTATCAAATATTAATCCAGCGGTCATGACACTAATTGGAAAACTCCTTAACATAAGGTGAATTGGATACAGTTTAGGCGTATCAAATATTTCTAAGATGGCGATTGGTGGTACTCCACAAGGAGGGACACTCTCTTCACTACTAAGAAATCTCAACATCAATACTCTTCTAAGGAAGTTGCTGCACAACTATCGCATATGAGTATGATTTAGCACTAATAGTTACCGCCAGGGATCCTAATATACTCTCAGAGATTATGGAATCTTCGCTGAAATGGTGTCATTACTGTAAACTGGATGTAATCCCAAGTAACACGGAACAGGTGATTTTCTCTCGAAGATACAAAATCCCTCTATTTGCCGAACCACGACTAAATGGAGTCGAACTTACACTTTCTGATAATGTCAAATATCTTAAACCCATATTGGAAAGTAAACTAATTTGGAAACTGAACACTGAGATCAGGACTAGCAAAACGGCAACGGCACTTTACAGCTGAAAAAGGGCAATTGGCCTCAACTGGGGAATTATCCCCAAAAACGTAAACTGTTTATACCACTTTGTTATTACAACAATCTTATATAACGGATCGTTAGTTTGGTAGCCGGAGCTGGGGCAGGCTAATCAAAGACTGTATTTCGACCGCACGATTAGTCTGGTGACAATCATGATAACAAGGGCACATAGAACTCATGGTGGTGAATGAATCCTGATTCCCGCATAAAAATATTTACAAGGCAACCTGGATAGCCCCTGAGCAAAAGACAAGAAACCAGATTTATCATGTGACAGTCGATGGAAATATTGACTCGCATCACAGACTAGTTGCAGCTAAAGCACGCACGCGATCAAGTAGTGCTAAAAATGCTATTAACCAAAGGCAAAACAAGCTAGACATCACAAAACTGCATACCACCGAGATAGCCAATGCCTACTCCAACCAACTCTCTCAATTACTTCAAACAACCCCTGTAATTCTGATGTTTCCGACAGAATTTTGCGAATTCTTCGACCACTGCCGCAACGACTGTACTGGGTTATGAAGAACCAAGCTCCGACAAGCCCTGGTACTATGAGGATTGTCGCGCAATGTCTGAGGAAATGGATGCTGCATACAGGGCAAAACTGCAGCCAATAACAACGCTTGCGGTGACGGAGCGTTATAACGAGAAAAGGAGAGAGATGAAACGTCTCTTTAGGTGGAAAAAGCGTCTATAGAAGAAAAGCAAGAGCCAGATATAGACAAATATAGAGATAGAGGTGAAGCCCGAAAGTTTTACCAAAAGGTAAAAAGCAAAGGTTCTGGATCGGGGATTCCCAACTGTAAGGACAGAGATGGCAATCTGTCACGGACAGGGATGAAGTCCAAAAGTTTTAACAAAAGGTAAAAACCTAAGGTTCTGGAACAGGGATCACCACCTGTAAGGACATACAGGGTTTTCCAATGAGAGGTGTTATTGTGAATGGCCCGCTATTTCGGTAACTGTCACTTTTAAAGTTTTTATTATTTGATATTTGACAATTGGCATAGTGGTTATAACACGCGACTACCATGCGGGAGATCGCAGGTTCAAACCTGGCTCCAGTCATCTTAAAAAAATTGTTTCTTTTATTGTCGGCTCCCCTCGAATGTTGTTGACAGCAACTTCGCAGTATTAAGTGTCGAGTCAATCGGCGTGTCTAGTAAGAGTTTCTCAAACAGTGACGTTCGCATTCGTCGATAAACAAGTAGGTGCCGTTAGTTGTGAATCTAAAAATAAGCGTGTTAATTCACAACAACGCGAGAAGCTATCCCATACCTCATTCATGGGGTGCAAAGGGAAATTAAGTTTTTAAGTTATTTGACAAGTTCAAACTACGCCATTACTAAAAATGGAACGATACACGCTTCAACCACGCATTGAAATTATTAATATTCACTACAAAAATGATGAAAATCTTGCAGTAACAGTTCGCAAAACTAAAGCATTTTTTGTGGTCGTTGTGAAGCACCTTGTCGAACCGCAATACAGAAATTGGTGGACAAATTCGAGCTGTTGGGACAAGTAAGTGATGTAAAGAATAAAACCCGTGCACGTCGCTCAAGAACAACTGAGATTATTACAACTGTAGCCCAAAGTGTTGAAGAAAACCCCGGTTTGTCCTTTCCTTGGGTCTTAAGGCTTATAAAGTTCAGTTAACACAAGAACTCAAGCCGGCCGATCATCAACAACGACGTGTCTATGCTGATTGGATCCTTGAAATACATAAAAAAGATCCGGAATTCCATCGAAAATCATCTTGACTGATGAGGCCCATTTCCACCTCGGTGTCTACGTCAACAAGCAAAATTGACGCATCTGGGGCTCGAAAAACCCAAGAGTTATTGTTGAGAAGCCTCTCCATCCTTAACGTGTGCTTGTTTGGTGCGGTTTATGGTCCAGCAGGGTCATTGGACCTTAATTTTTCGAAAATTAGGTTAGATCAACAGTTACGGTGAATGGATTGCGCTACCGAGAGATGATTATTGAATTTTTATGGTCGGAGTTGGATGGTATTGATCTGGGCAACGTTTACTTACAACAAGACGGCGCTACGTGCCACACAAGCAACGAAACCATTGATCTTTTACGGGAAAAATTCCACAATTGGCCACCGAGATCTTGTGATTTAACACCTTGCGACTTCTTCCTTTGGGGCCACGTGAAAGAAAAGATCTACGCCAATATCCCAGCGTCGATTTAAGACCGCAAAGATAAAATTCGTGTGGCTATCGAGGACATAGGGCAGGCCACTTTGCGATTTGGTTATGGAAAATTTCATGAAATGAATATGGTCCTGTAAGCGTGCTCGTGGTGGCCATTTGGCTGATGTTGTTTTTCATTTTAAACGGCATACCTTTCTCTTTATTATGAAATAAACATCCGATCATTTATCTCAAAAAATTTAATTTTTTTTTTGAATACCAAAATAACACCTCTTTACATACAACGCAGTCATTCATTCATTCACATCAATTATTTTTTGTCATCATAGTCTGCATGTTAAGCAAATTTTTAGCGTACCATGCTAACCCGGTTTTATGCTGACACTGTAGTTTTGTGTAAACACCCTAATGCAAACAACACCAAAAAAAAACTACCAACAACACTCATACCCACTCGATTCAATGTGGTTCGATTCAGTGGTATTTAATGATTGTATGAAACAGGAATTTCTCGAATATTAAGACGCGCGTGAAAATATTAAACAAATTTCCACACGTCACACGTTTTGCTTGACAAATTTTACATATAATGGAATTTGTTGTTAATATCGATGCTTTTCGTTCTATCGTTTTTTTTTTTGTGTATTATATTTTGTATGTTCATTATACGGAATGCCTCACTAAACGACGATTAACATTTATAGGATTTCATAATGGTACGACTTTGATGCTTCTTTTTTCTTCTTTTCACCTTTTTCTCCTTCTTGGAACCCTTTGCAGGGAATTTATATGAAATTCCAGATAATTATCACAACTTGTCGTAGAACATTATCCATTTAGCAGTCGTTAAATTAGTTAAAATTTATTATAAACTTCCGGCTTAAGACGCGCGCGTTCTCTTTGCCGAACGCGGTTAGCAGTTGTTGATTGTTGTAGCTTTTAATTACCACTAATGCGCTCTGTACGTTTCAAATGTTGCAAATGCTTCCACTACACTTGTGACGCCAACTCATGTGGCTGTGCCGTTGTGGAAGTGGTAGTGTTGGTGGCGGTAATGGTGACAGCGGTGGTCTATAAGTGCTTTGCAAGTGTGTTAGTTTAGTTTGTCAATTGTTTACAAACGATATCTGCGGTATTATGGCAAACAACATTACTCTAATACATACAATAAATACTACAACTCTTTAGTAGTTTTAGCTCTGAATGAATGCTATGTCTAGATGTAAGTATGCGTGTGGGTGTGTGTGCGAGCGAATGCAAAGCGAGTACTTACTTACTGAGCTCATTATTATTATCTTCTTGCGTTTGTTTTGATTAGAGAGAAGAAAACGTACAACAAATACGAGTAGTAACATGTGCGTTCAAATGTAGGACAAACCAACTCATATGTACGTGAAGAATTGTCAAGGGAATTAAGGTAATCACTGAATCGGTTAACCGTGTTTTTTGTTGTTTTTGTTAGGTACATATATTTTTTTCTTATAAATTACAGTTAAAGCCACCAATTTGTACGTTAAATTCCTTAGTGACGGATGTTGGTTTCTCATGGGAGATGATTAAGAAATCACAAACATTTAAATAAATTGAAATTAAATTGTATGTCTGTGTGTTGTTTATAGGGCCCTATAGCATTCATCCTAATGTGTTTAACTGCTTGTTGAGTTGTTTTTTATGTGTCGTGAGTAGTTTCTTTTATAGTTAAATAATTGTACGATAGGTGGCGTTTACAATATTTTAATAAATGTGAAGATACATTTAAGAAATTAAATAGCCTAACTTGTAGAAATGTTGGTCGTATGTGATAAGGCTTATTTCGAACTTCAACATAATATGCTACGGAACTAAGAGGGACTAGAATAATCACTAGTTAATTGTATCATTGTATGCATTAAATAATTTTTGCTAATTACATGAGCATATTGTCATAAATTCTTGTGATTGGTGGGCTATGTAAAATTTGGAATTTGAACACCTCCCGTTATTTCGAAGCAGACGTTTATGAATGGGTAAAAGTTGTTATGCCGATTAAAAGTTTTGAAATATATAAGCTTTTATATATTAAATAGACATTTAAGAGACTTCCAATTGTCTCTGACATATCAACCTTACTTTTTAAGTCTATAACTTTTAAGTCCAACAAGGGTACTTTCTAATTTAATACAATAAAAACGCTTTTAAGTACAGTAAACGTGATTTAAAGTAAAAAAAGTGATTTTTGGTGCCACGAAAATACTTTTGGTACACTAAAATTCGATGTCAGTACATAACTTTTTGGTACAATTCCTTCAAGTACATAAAAGTACTTTTAGGTACAATAAAAGTACTTTTAAGAAAAAAAAGGATTTTTAAGAACAATAAAAGTACTTTTTAGCACAGAAAAGGTAATTTTTAAAACTTGACTTAAAAGTGCTTTTAATTGCAATAAAAGTACATTCAAGTACCACAAAAGTACTTTTAAGTACAATATAAGTTCTTTTAAGTACAATAAAAGTACTTTTAAGTACAATTAACGAACTTTTTTGTACAATAAAATTATTTTTTAGTACAATGAAAGTAATTTTTAGTACAATAAAAAAACTTTTAAGTACAATAAAAGTAGTTTTTAGTACAAAAAAAGTACTTTTAAGAACAATAAATTACTTTTAAGAACATGATAGTATTTTTTGGGACCGGCCGTGGCATAGTGGTTAGAACACGCGACTACCATGCGGGAGATTACAGGTTCAACTCCTGGCTCCAGTCATCTTAAAAAAAAAAAATTTCTTTCATTGTCGGCTCCCCTCGAATGTTGTTGACAGCAACTTCGCAGTATTAAGTGTCGAGTCAATCGGCGTGTCTAGTAAGAGTTTTTCAAACAGTGACGTTCACATTCGTCGATAAACAAGTAGGTGCCGTTAGTTGTGAATCTAAAAATAGAAAGCGTGTTAATTCACAACATAGTACTTTTTGGTACAGAAAATTTAATGTTCAGTACAATAAAAGTACTTTTTAGTACAATAAAATATATTTTTAGTACAATAAAAGTTGTTTTTAGTACAATAAAATAACTTTTAAGAACAATAAATTACTTTTAAGAACAATAATAGTACTTTTTAGTAATGTTCAGTACAATAAAAGTACTTTTTAGTACAATAAAATTAATGTTTAGTACAACGAAAGTAGTTTTTAGTACAATAAAAGTACTTTTAAGAACAAAATTGTATTGAAAATTAAATTTTCTGTACTAAAAAGTACTTTTAAGTACAATAAATGTACCTTTTAGTACAATAAAATTTATTTTTAGTACAATAAAGGTACTTTTATAGTGCAATAAAAGTACTTTTTAGCACAATAAAAATACCTGTTAATACAAAGAAAGTACTTTTTAGTAAAAAGTACCTTATTTGTACAAAAAGTATTTAAGTACTTTTTAGAAAAAAGTACCTAAGTTGTACTAAAAAGTACTTTTGTTGTACTAAAACAATAAATAATATTTTAAGTATAATAAAGTATTTTTGAGTACAATAAAGGTACACTTTAGTACAATAAAAGTACTTTTTAGTAAAACTGAAATAGTTTGTAATCAATGGAAAAACGTTTTGGAGGAATAAAATTAAATTTTGATAAATTAAAAATAATTTTTCTTACAATGTACTTTTGGGCACAAAGTACTTTTTTTCGTACCAGAGTAATTTTTTGTACCAAAAAGTACTTTTGGTCATAAAAAAGTTCTTTGGTACAAAAGAAAGTACTTTGTACCAAAAATTACTATCAACCAAAAAGTAGTTTTTGGTTCAAAAAAGTACTCTGGTACAATTAAAAAGTTGTTTGTGCAACAAAGTGTTTTTGGGCGAATAAAACTACTTTTTGACATAAAAAAGTACTTTGTGCCAAAAAGTACATTAAAAGTACTTTTGATACAAAAAACTACTCCGGTACAAAACATTACTTTGTGCAACAAAAAGTGTTTTAGGGCCAATAAAAGTACTTTTTGGCATAAAAAAGTACTTTGTCCCGAAAAGTACATCAAAAGTACTTTTTGGTACCAAAGAGTAATCTGGTACAAAAAAGTACTTTGTACCAAAAAGTACAATAAAAGTACTTTTGTACCAGAGTAGTTTTGTACCAAAAAGTACTTTTTGTCATACCCAAAAGTACTTTTGGTCATAAAAAAGTTCTTTGGTACAAATAGAAGGACTTTGTACCAAAAAGTACTATCAAACAAAAAGTAGTTTTTGGTTCAAAAAAGTACTCTGGTACAATTAAAAAGAAGTTTGTGCAACAAAGTGTTTTTGGGCGAATAAAAGTACTTTTTGACATAAAAAAGTAATTTGGTCCGAAAAGTACATTAAAAGTACTTTTGGTTCAAAAAAGTACTCTCGCACAAAAAAGAAGTTTGTGCAACAGTGTTTTTATGCCAATAAAAGTACTTTTTGGCATAAAAAAGTACTTTGGTACAAAAAAAGTACTTTGTGCCGAAAAGTATATTAAAAGTAATTTTTGGTACAAAAGAGTAATCTGGTACAAAAAAAGTACTTTGTGCTACAGAAAAGTGTTTTTGGGCCAATAAAAGTACTTTTAGGTATAAAAAAGTACTTTTGGTTTATAACTATGGTACTTCGCTCGCGAACCGAGAGCCACAACATTTCAAAAGGGCTCTCGAGCTGGCGATCCTAGAGCCCAAAAAAGTGCCAGATCCCGAGCCGGGAGCTCATTTGAAATTTTGTAGTTGGTGGGGAAGATGAAATACTTACTTACTTACTTACTTAAGTGGCCAATTACAATTTACGAAACGTAGTTCATAAATTTGAGGCCTGAAGTAATAAAGAATTCCACACGCTTCGGTCTTCTGCGTGTGTTCTCCAGTTAGTCCTACCAGATGATGGCACATCGCCTACCACTTGGTCCTTCCAACGGAGTTTGGGTCTCCCTGCTCTGCGCCGTCCTTCAGGTTCGCCTTCAAACACCTTTCTCGCTGGAGCATTCACATCCATCCTGGCAACATGTCCCAGCCATCGAAGTCGTTGGATTCTGACTCTTTTAGCTACGTCGATGTCGTGGTAAAGCTCATACAGCTCATGGTTCATCCGATGGCGAAACTGGCCTTCGACACAGATAGGTCCATATATTTTTCGGAGTACTTTTCTCTCGAATACTCCCAGGTTTTGTATGTCCGTTGTAGTAAGCACCCATGATTCAGCACCATACAACAGAACAGGTAAGATAAGCACCTGGTATAGCTGTTTCTTAGTATTCCGAGAGAAGGTGGTGTTACTAAAGTGCTGCCGAAGTCCGTAGAAACATCTATTGGCTAGCACTATTCTCCGTTTAATTTCTTGGCTGACATTATTCATCTTATTGACGGAAGATCCGAGGTAGGTAAATTCGTCGACTACCTCAAAACAATAATTGTCAACGTTCACGGTGCGTCCCCATCGAGAGGACTCTTTGTTCGTCGAAATCATTATTTTTGTTTTGTCCTCGTTGACCGCTAAACCCATTTTAGCTGACTCCTTTTCTAGCGATGAGAAAACTGCAGTAACATCCCGCAGATTTCGGCCAATGATATCTATATCATCGGCGTAGGCTAGTGGCATGTGGCTTTTGTGGAATATGGTGCCAGACATGTTGATACCAGCCTTTCTCATCACCTTCTCCATAACTATGTTAAATAGTGTACAGGACAGGCTATCGCCCTGCCTGAGACCTCTTTCCGTGTTGAATGGTTCAGACTGATCCTTACCAATCTTAACCGAGGATTTGGTGTTGTCTAAGGTACATTTGCAAAGTCGAATCAGCTTTGCAGGAATACCAAACTCAGACATGGCCTCATAAAGCCTATTCCTTATCGGAGAGTCGAAGGCAGCTTTGTAATCGACAAAGAGGAGGAAGGTGTCGATCAGCTTTTCATGAGTTTTTTCCAGGATTTGTCGTAAGGTGAATATTTGATCCGTCGTAGATTTGCCAGGTCTAAAGCCGCACTGATATGGTCCAATTAGTTTTTCTACAATTGGCTTTAGACGTTCACACAATATGCTTGAAAGGACCTTGTACGCAATTGGTAATAGGCTTATTCCACGGTAGTTCTTACATTCACTACGATCTCCTTTCTTGTATATGGGACATAACAGACTGAGACTCCAATCCCCGGGCATGCTCTCCTCTTGCCAGATGTTCTCCATGAGCTGATGCATGCTCCTAATCAGCTCCTCCCCGCCAGCCTTAAACAATTCAGCAGGGAGACCATCGGCTCCAGCAGCTTTGTTGTTTTTAAGGCGTGAGATGGCCATACGTATCTCGCTCTGGCTCGGAGGTGGACAGTTAATACCATCGTCATGGATTGGAGCGGGGTCTTCTGGAGTGGTGTCAGTATCCAGTAAATTTCTAAAGTGATCTCTCCATATCTTCAGAACGTTATCCGGGTCCGTCACTAGCTGACCATCGCTGTCCTTGCAGGAGGGCAACCCTGTTCCACGCATTCTCGCTTTCACTCTCTTGTAGAATTTTCGGGCTTCCCCTCTACTTCGGAGCAACTCAGTGCACTCGTCCTGCCTCTTCTTCAGCTCCTTCTTTTTTCTTCTAAAAAGACGCGTTGCCTGTCGTCTCTTCTCCCTGTGCCGTTCACGAACAGCTCGCGTTGCCATTGGCTGCAGTTTCGCCCTGTATGCAGCAACCGTCCCTCTCGTGGCATTGCGACATTCATCATCGTACCAGGCATCTTCTTGAGACGGCTTTGAGTACCCAAGTACGCTTCTCGCAGCCCGTTCTAAGGAGTCGGCTATATTTTGCCACTGCGAGGTTATATTGTCAGGGGTTGGAGCATTCCGCAGCAGTTGAGTTAGGTGGTTGGAGTAGGCGTTTGCTACCTCTGTGGTCCGCAGTTTACCGATGTCCAGCTTTCGTTGTGCCTGGTTACGTACGTTTTTCGCCATGCTTAGCCTTGTGCGTACCTTAACTGCGGTAAGGAAGTGATCGGAGTCAATGTTCGCACCCCTAATCACTCGTACGTCCAGAACACTCGATGCGTGCCTTCCATCGACTACCACATGATCAATCTGATTCCTTGTCAATTGATCTGGAGATAACCATGTTGCCTTATGAATATTTTTATGGTCAAATCTAGTGCTGCAAACTACCATATTTCTTGCCGCAGAGAAATCAATCAGTCTGATGCCATTATTCGACGTTTCGGTGTGCAGACTGAATTTTCCGATGGTAGGCTCAAATGCGGTTTCCCTGCCTATTTTAGCATTAAAATCGCCTAGTACAATTTTAATGTCATGGCTCGGGCTACGGTCATATACATTTTCTAGGCTCTCGTAGAACTCGTCTTTGTCCTCATCGCTTTTCTCTTCTGTAGGAGCATGGGCACATATAAGTGTTATGTGGAAAAACTTTGTTTTGACTCTTATGGTGGCTATACGTTCACACACCGGGTTGAACCTTGAGACTAGGTGTCGCAGTCTCTTGCCAACCACAAATCCACATCCAAACTCGTGCTTGTCCGCATGGCCACTATAGTAGATGTCGCACGTCTTCATGCGCGAGCACCCGTGTCCCGTCCACCGGATTTCCTGTAAAGCGGTTATGTCAGCCTTGTATTCTTCGAGGACTTCCGCCAGTTGGATAGAGGCACCTGGTCTATACAGTGTTCTAACATTCCAGGTGCATATCCTTAAATCATGGTCCTTAATTCGTTTGCGGTGGTCGTCAACATTTTGGGGGGTCCATTTTATTCTTTTCTTACTTCTTTTCATTGCAATAGTTTATACGTCGGTGGCGGGTTGCAAGCCCAGCGCACCACGTCGCAGTTTTCTCCTCTTGCCAGGATTTTATTACAGCCGCCCATTCTGGGTCAGACGCTGACCAGGGTACCGCTCACTCTGAGCAGACGTGCCTGGGTTTTAGGTTTCGCCCCTCACAGTTAGTCGTGCTCTGACGGGTGTCAGAGGCACGCTTCCAGGCGTCACCACGTGGAGGTACTCCGTCCGCAGTAGTACTACGAATACGGAGCTCTGTGAGTAGACTTGAAGTGCAATTGGCAAGGATCACTCTGGGTTTGCCAAGTTAAACCGATCAGAAGCTTTACCTTGCATCACACTCCCGATGAAATATCCACAAAAATTCCAGCAACTGCCCTAAAGTAGCCCCTAGAGGTATAAAATGTATGACTGACCCCCACTAATTTTTCCCTCCTAACATTTTTCCCAAACACACCTACCCCATATCTTGACCCCCTAAAGGTACACCCATGCAATTTTTAAATTTGCTCCCAATGCTGCAATTTCACCAAAGGTGCCCCTAAAGGAGTCAAATGTATGACCGACCTCCAATATTTTGCAAGACGAACAGTTTGTCAGAACATATCTACCCTTTAATATATATCGAGAGACAATGATTTGTAACTGTAGCACAACAATTGAGTGGTAGGGGGTTAAATCTAAAAAATCGTTAAAAACCCGAATTTATAGTCTTTCGCCAAAAAATTCATAACTCTTAAAATTGATTATGGATTTTTATAGTTGTAGTGTTGTTTTCTTTGAAAAAGGGTCAACAATATTCAAAAAATGCAAAATACACATTACTTATTTAAAAACTTTCAAGAAAGAACTTGTGGAGAATTTTGTTGTCTTTAACTTATGAAGATCAAGTAAGAAAAACTCAAAATATTACCAAAATATTAGGCGCACCTCCAGAAATTTAAAAAAAAATCCAAAATTTTTATAAAAGAAACGGCACCTAAGAAAATTTTTTATAAATCATTTTCGTGTTTAGGAGGTCAAAATCTATGGAAAAAGTGTTTTGAAATCTTGTTGGCACAGAAAAGTCGAAAATTTGTGGGCTACTGTTATTCTCAGGAAAGCCCCCTACAAAGAGAATTCGAAATCTAACGTTTAATACATTTTTCCCTTAACAAATACAAACAAAATTCAAAATTTGTTTAAATTATTTTCCGATTTCTATGCAAGTGGCAAAAAAAAAATCATCAATCATCTTTCTTGTTTTTTATATATATAATAATGCTCTGCCTATAAGCGAAAGTCGCAACTAATTAATGATTTATTTGAACATAATTTAATTTCCAGAATATAAGTCAATGTACTTTAAGTTAATGTCCAAACTCATATAGTGTGACACACACAATAAATTGAAACGAATAGAAAACTGGCATAATAGGTCACACTATCGTAAATATTTGCGGTAAGAAAATTGTTACCACAGAATACCTTTAATGGTGACGGGCGACGGAAAACGATTAAGTAAATTTATACCTTAAGTAGAGCGCAAAGCGCCTAGCGCTAACAACCACATTTTAAACAGAACTGAAAAAAAAGCGATAATCGATGTCAGTCACTAAGTCAGCGGCAATAATGTAGACCCACCAAAAAGCGCAAACCAATAAAATGTGCACAACGAATATGACAATTATTTATGTTATTCGTCCATTTCAAATCAAGGGGGGCGGCGGCGAGACAAAGCGCTACCATACCTAAGCCAAATATACATATGTACATCAGATAATACCCACTTGTAGGTAGTATATATTTGAATGCTAAGATTTGTTTTCTTTCTAATCGATATTTGATTTCAAGGTTAATTTTTGGTTGCTTGAATGATTTGTGACATATTTATCTGTCTGTCACACTTGAATTGAGAATTATGAACAAAAAAAAACATATAGAAATACTAGTATGATATGTATGTAGAGATAATAAATATAATACAATACAAATTTCGTATTGACCACCAATTGAATATTTTGAACAATAATTTTAAAATTTTCATTGTGGGTGTTGTGTTTCTTAACAGTACAAAGTTGAGAAATCGGTTTCGTGATAATGTTTTTAAAAACTATACAACAGAAATATAAAAATTGCTTGCTCGCATTACATTTTGTGACGTCAATTAAAAGTGGTAACAATTTATTACAACAAAGTTGGATGTAAATGATGCCATAAAAGTTAACTACTTGTTGATGAACAAATATACGTGAATGTATACTACAATCCCAATTGTTGTTATTAATTCTATATTTCTATGTTAAGAAGCACCTAATGGGTTAACCCAAAATTAATTATTATAAAAACACGAAAGAAAAGAAAAAACAAGAACAAGAAAACATTTTGCAAATTGTGATTAATTTTTGTTTGACTTTTTTTTTTTGTTTGCATGTCACTTGTGACTGGAATCAAGCCGTCACTCTATTTTTATTCAGTATTATTGATTTGCGGGCGTTGGGTGTGTGATGCAAGATAAAGCTTCTGATCGGTTTAATTTGGCAAACCCACAGTGATCCTTGCCAAAAGCACTTCAAGTCTACTCACAGAGCTCCGTATTAGTGGTACTACTGCGGACGGAGTACCTCCACATGGTGACGCCTGGAAACGTGCCTCTAACACTCGTCAGAGCACCGATAACTGTGAGGGGCGAAATCTAAAACCCAGGCACGTCTGCTCAGAGTAAGCGGTACCGTGGTCAGCATCTGACCCAGAATGGGCGGCTGTAATAAAATCCTGGCACAGTTTGCAAAACTAACGCAGTTTTTGGTCGTCGTGAAGCACCTTGTCGGACCTCAATACAGAAATTGGTGGAAAAATTACAGCTATTGGGACAATATAGTGATGTTAAGAATAAAACCCGTGCACGTCACTCAAGAACAACTGAGAATATTGCTGCTGTAGACCAAAGTGCTGAAGCAAACCCAGGTTAGTCCATTCCTCGTCATTCTTTGGAAATGGGCATTCCACAAACGTCATTACAGCGTATTTTGCATAAAGACTTCGGTCTTAAGGCTTATAAAGTTTAGTTAACACAAGAAATCAAGCCGGCCGATCATCAACAACGTCGTGTCTTTGCTGATAGGGCCCTTGAAATACATGAAAATAAACCGGAATTCTATCGAAACATCATCTAACTGATGAGACTCATTTCCACCTCGGTGGCTACGTCAACAAGCTAAATTGGGGCTCGGAATACCCACGAGTTATTGTTGAGAAGCCTCTCCATCCTCAACGTGTGACTGTTGGGTGCGGTTTATGGTCCGGCGGGGCCATTGGACCTAACTTTTTCGAAAATGATCGCTATCGAGAGATGCCGAATGATTTTTTATGGTCGGAGTTGGATGGTATTACTCTGGACAACGTTTACTTTTAACAAGACGGCGCTACGTGCCACACAAGCACACTTTCGATCATGTATATGATGACATCAACAATTGTACTAGGCGATTTTAATGCTAAAATAGGCAGGGGGACCGAATTTGAGCCTACCATCGGAAAATTCAGTCTGCACACCGAAACGTCAAACAATGGCATCAGACTAATTGATTTCTCTGCGGCAAGAAATAGGATAGTTAGCAGCACTAGATTTGATCATAAAAATATTCATAAGGCAACATGGTTATCTCCAGATCAATTGACGAGGAATCAGATTGATCACGTGGTAGTCGATAGAAGGCACACATCGAGTGTTCTGGACGTACGATTGATCAGGGTTGCGAATATTAACAGCGATCACTACCTTACCGCAGTTAAGGTACGCACAAGACTAAGCATGGCGAAAAACCTACGCAACCAGGCACAACGAAAGCTGGACATCGGTAAACTGCGGACCACAGAGGTAGCGGACGCCTACTCTAACCACCTAACTTAACTGCTGCGGAATGCTCCAACCTCTGATAATATAACCTCGCAGTGGAAATATATAGCCGACTCCATAGAACGTACTGCGAGAAGCGTACTTGGGTACTCAAAGCCATCTCAAGAAAATGCCTGGTACGATGATGAATGTCTCAATGCCACGAGAGAGACGGATGCTGCATACAGGGCGAAACTGCAGCCAATGGCAACGCGAGCTGTTCGTGAACTGCACAGGGAGAAGAGACGAGAGGCAACTCGTCTTTTTAGACAGAAAAAGAAGGAGCTGAAGAAGAGACAGGATGAGTGCACAGAGTTGCTCCGTAGTAGAGTTGAAACCAGAGAGTTAAGGTGAGAATGCGTGGAACAGGGTTGCTCTTCTGTAAGGACAGCGATGGCCAGCTAGTGACGAACCCGAATAACGTTCTGAAGATATGGAGATAACATTTCAGACATCTACTAGATACGGCCACCACTCCTGAAGACTCCGCTCTAATCCATGATGATGGTATTAACTGTCCACCTACGAGCCAGAGTAAGATACGTGTGGCAATATCCCGCCTTAAAAACAACAAAGCGGCTGCAGCCGATGGTATCCCTGCTGATTTGTTTAAGACAGGTGGGAAGGAGCTGATTAGGAGCATACATCACCTCATGAAGAACATCTGGCTAGAGGAGAGATGCCCTGGGATTTTAGTCTCAGTCTGTTAGTCTTCCCGGAAGAAAGAAGATCGTAGTGAGTGTAAGAACTACCGTGGAATACGCCTATTACCAATTGCTTACAAGGTCCTTCCGAGCATATTGTGTGAACGTCTAAAGTCAATTGAAGAAAACCTAATTGGACCTTATCAGAACGGCTTTAGAACTGGTAAATCTATGACGGATCAAATATTCACTTTACGACAAATCTTGGAATAAACTCATGAAAAGCAGATCGACACCTACCACCTCATTGTCGACTACAAAGCTGCCTTCGGCTATCCTATAAGGAAAAGACTATATGAGGCCAGTGTTGGGCGTTATTCAATAAATTTTTATTCGAATAACAAATAACAAATGAATTTTCAATTGTTATTTGTTATTTGGAATATATAGATTTCAAATTTCAACCGTTATCTTTTTATTTGTGCCACAAATAATTATTCGACATTTGTTAGTTGTTATTTGTCATACAAATATCATACAAATAAAATATTTTTTGATGTGAAAGGAAAAACGAATATTTCAACAGAGAAAAAAACGAAAAAAAGAAAAATTCTCATACATATGTATGTACGTACATTATTTGAAATTTTATTTGAAATTTCCGAATAACAAATAAAGAGATGACAAATTAATCTAAGTTATTTATTTTCCCAAATAAACAAATAAAAATTTGTAGTTGTTATTCCAAATAAAAACTAAATCGAATTTATTTGTATCTTTTTATTTGTTATTTAGAATAAATTTTGCCCAACACTGTATGGGGCCATGTCTGAGTTTGGTATTCCTGCGAAGCTAATTCGACTTTGCAGATGTACCTTGGAAAATACCAAATCATCGGCTAAGATTAGTAAAGATCAGTCTGAACCATTTAACATAGAAAGAGGTCTCAGGCAGGGTGATAGCTTACCCTGTACACTATTTAATATAGTTATGAAAAAGGTGATGAGAAAGGCTGGTGTCAACATGTCTGGCATCATATTCCACAAGAGCCACATGCCACTAGCCTATGCCGATGATATAGACATCATTGGCCGAAATCTGCGGGATGTTACTGCAGTTTTTTCATCACTAGAAAAGGAGTCAGCAAAAATGGGTTTAGCGGTCAACAAGGACAAAACAAAAATAAAGATTTAGACTAACAAAGAGTCCTCTCGATGAAGACGCACCGTGAACGTTAAAAATTATTGTTTTGAAGTAGTTGATGAGTTTACCTACCTCGGATCTTCCGTCAGAAATAGAAAAATAATGTCAGCTAAGAAACCAAGCGGAGAATAGTGCTCGCCAATAGATGTTTCTACGGACTTAGGCAGAACTTTAGTAACAGCACTTTATCTCGAGATATGAAGAAACAGCTGTACCAGGTGTTAATTTTACCCGTTCTGTTGTATGCTGCCGAATCGTGGGAGCTTACAACAACGGACATACAAAACCTAAGAGAATTCGAAAGAAAATCACTCCGAAAAATAAATGGACCTATCTGTGTCGACGGTGAGTTTCGCCATCGGATTAACCATGAGCTGTATGAGCTTCACCGCGATATCGACGTAGATAAAAGAGTCAGAATCCAACGACTACGATGGCTGGGACATGTTGCCAGGATGGATATTAATGCTCCAGCGAGCGAAATGTGTTAGAACGCCGACCTGAAGGACGGCGCAGAGCAGGGAGACCCGAACTTCGTCGGAAGGACCAAGTGGTAGGCGACGTGCCACCATCTTATAGGACTAGCTGGAGAACGCACGCTGAAGACCGAAGGGTGTGGAATTCTTTAATACTTCAGCCCTCAAATTTATAAACCACGTTCGTAAGTTGTAATGGGCCACTTAACTAAGCAATAATTGATTCGCGATATACTGGTGGTAATGTTGCAAAGAGTGATCGAAAGATGGACCTGGCCAATATTTGAATGAAATTATTTGTAATGTCAGAGATTGTTCTTTCGGGATATAATAAATATGCCTACATCCAATTTTATTTTAAGTGTTTTATTTAAGATTAAAACAAAAAGTTCTAAATGAATCACTCATTTTGTAAAATATCAATTGTAAATTGCCTTAAATACTTTGCAAGTTTTTATTGGAACAATTTAGGTGGATTTGGATTATTTCGGGTTGGGGTTATGTGAAGTCAAAAACATTTGTCGATTTGCAAACTTTGTTAGCGTAACTCGCTATATACCGGTGCCATTGTTGGAAGAAGGGATTGAAAGTTGGACCTTCCGAATAGACCACCTTTGGTGTAGTCACGACCAATATTTAACCGAAATTATCTTTTAAAAATGGGACCGGCCGTGACATAGTGGTTAGAACACGCGACTACCATGCGGGAGATCCGAGGTTTGATTCCCGGCTCCTGTCATCTACATTTTTCTTTCATTGCCGGCCCCCGTCGATGTTGTCGACAGCAACTTTGCTGTATAGTGTCGAGTCAATCGGCATGTCTAGTAAAAAGCTTCTAAAACAATGACATTTTCATTTATCGATAAACAAGTAGGTGCCGTTTGTTGGGAATCTAAAATTGAAAGCGTATTAATTCACAACAATGCAAGAAGCTATTCCATGCCTCATTCATGGGTTGTAAAGGGAAATTAAGTTTGTTTTTATCTTTTAAAATTAAATGTCAGAGATTGTACTTCCGTCCCACAATAACATTTCTTGCTTCCAACATTATCTTAAGCGTATTGTCTACTATTATAAAAATAGTTTATACATGAATCACCTTTACATCGACTTTGTTGTATGTATGAGTTAAGCTAAATTTATATGATTATATGATATTTGTATTGCAATTGTTTTTGTCAGTGTACTTTAAAACAAAACCTTTAATGCGTGAAAGTATTATAAATTCAAAGAGATACATATAGTATAATCGCCCATGTTATACAATATCGCTGCGTCTGCACCATAAAAGTAAATAATGAATTATGGAGTGTTCGCCAGCAAACAGGAATAAATCAAATGCCAGATAAAGTTAAATAGCTCACACATCACTTACAGAAGACGAGAAAAGGAAAACGAAATAGTCTTGTCTTGCTTTTAAATGATTGGCATAAATTGATAAACCAGTCCATGGGGGGGGACCAACAAGTCTACTGTTACGAAAGCTCAATCTACAAATGTGTATGCGTAGCACTTGTACGTAAGTGCCTTAGGGTGGCTCCACAGGGGCAAGCTTTTAATGTATGCCAGAGGAGTAGTAATAAATGATAAAAGTTAATTATATAACTGGAAAATATTCTTCGAACTTTAAATCTGATATCATAAAAATAATAAAGGAACTAAAGTTATAATTCCATTGTACAATTATACATTTTATATTAAGCGGAAAGTAAACATTTTATGTTGGCTTACGAGTGTCGATCACTTGTGAGCGAACGCAGCATCCATGCGGCATATTTTCCCAATTTATTTAAACTTTAAAGGGAAATTAATTAAGTTTTCATATATGTTGTTGTAGTGGCATCATTTCCATTATTATTACACCATAAAATTAAAAAAAGTATGACATAAAAATTTAAATTTTTAATTTATTTTTTATATATTGGATTTTTGTTTAATTTGAATTAAATTTGTAGTCAGCCTTGTGTCTACTCTGGATCTGTCTACTCAGATCTCTTTGTGATAACGTCGGGTAAAATATCACTTATTTGGTGTTTAATAGTGATTGTACGGCCGCGTCTAAAATCAACTTTCTTTTATTTCGCTTATTTTGATTACTATCTCTCATATTACAGAAATTACATTAAAAAGAGATTTTTTTCCTAGAGTTATTTGGCCACCCTAACGTCTTCATATAAGTTACAAAATTATGTGTGTCATGCGCGAATTGTATAAGAAATTGAAAAGAGATACTCATATCTGTACATGACAAACTTGAGGTAAAATAAACCCACGCATATTTCATTACATTGGGGGATTAGATGTGTCGTTCAGTATTATCTGGATCATAGTCAAATAAGCGAAGTGCAAGTTTATACAGGTGCATAGTCACCAGGAAATAATTGGTAAGAGATTGGCGTTAGGATATTAATGACACTTGCTTTAGAATTGTTACTTTTAAACATTTTATTGATTCATTGTTCAATTGATGCGTTAATTCGTTTGTTCCGTCAATAAGCACATATACTTATATATTCTCCAACGGAGGTAACGATATTGTCGAGATGTGGAGCGCTAAGAATCGCTGGGGGTCGCTTTACAGCAAACACAAAGTGCTTATTTTTTGACCCATCAAAGCTTAAAAGCGCAAAAGCAGCATAACCCAGGGTTACCGAACCCCTTAATCCGAAGTGTTATGTGTAGCGGGCTCATTGGATGGTTTGCAATCACGGTTATCTGAATGTATTCTAACGGAACCTCACTAATTTACCTGGGCGCTTTAGTAAGTAATAGGTTTAGTTACCAGGTCCTTACCGTGTTAACAGGGACTATGACACGGTGAACCTACTTTCCCCTACCATCGTGGAACTATGGGCGCCAGTTAAAAACAAACAAAAAACAAACAACAAACGTAAACGAACTAATATACAATATACTGATAACGAAAACGCTAACGCTAACACAACTGAGATAAGTCTAGCTAAGCTTTAAGCATCCACCCAGGAACAGCTTGATGAACTTATGCTACAGCTTGAGACGATTGAAGCACAACCAACTGTGATCAAACTGGCTGAGCTGCAAGCTTCCATCCAGGAACAGCATGAAGAACTCATGCTGCAGCTTGCTCCAAGATGTATAAAATGATTGGGTCCTGTACTCGGAAGTTTTGGTGGGTGGAAACAGTTCGGTCGGAAGTGGGCATGGAGTAAACGATCATTGTGTGCTCTCTATTGGAGTCCGCCGGTGGGACGGTAAGTCCACGTCTTCTTAATCATTGAATGCGGCTATGGACCTGAGGCCATCAACTTCAAAGGCGGCGAAGGGTAAGAAGCCGGGTGATTTCCTTAGCTTATCAGCTAACGAACCCATCAAAGGCTCAAAGCGGTCAAGGAAAAAAAAAACTTGGGAGTCAATCCTTTTCTTCAAGTTGGCTGTGGTGGAAAGAGCTGGCCCCGACGGAAAAATCAACACAGTAAACTAGGCTTGAGGAGAAGTTCACTCTGAGTAATGCCGATCCTTGTATAAGCTGGATGTGTACTGGTCGAAGGGAGTCAAAACTATTGACTGTGAAAATGAAAAGACGGTCAGCATGGTCAATAGTTGTGGTGAACACTGGCCTGGCGCCAGACTGGAAGTCGTTCCTAGATCTGTGCTTCCATTTTGGCAAATCACTATTGTGTGGTTCCAACACACATTAAGACGACGAAGCTACTGGCGAAACAGAACCCCTCCGTCAACACCAGTACTTGGGAGGAAATCTCCTCTGTGCCATGTTTTTAAAACAGAGGAATGGTCCCTACTGGTTGCTCAAGAGGGCAGGACAAGGGTTCGATTTGGGACTGTAAGGTTCCTTCATCCCTACATCACCAGTAAGAAGTAAGCCCAATGGGCTACTACCCTCAATAGCAAAAGTGCCGATGTAGCTCTTGTCCAACAACACTGTTGTTGTAACAGCTGGAAGAAGTAGCTGGGCTAATAATTCTTTATACCGATTATAGTACGATAATTGTTGGTAACTCTGCCTCGTTCCTTTGTAGATAATAAGGTTCGTGTCAAGGAATTGTTTATTTGTTGTTGTGAGTTTTAACCGCTGTATATCTCCAAAGATGGCGCCAGCTGATATTATGTTGATTTATTTTGCGATGTTGATAAATCTTTTCCTTTTTTCTTGGTCCTTGCGCAATTTTGTAGTGGAAACTTCTAGGATGAGTTTTGTTGGCTGTAGTTGTATTTCAAAAGTATTTGAAAAGTAATTTGTAATCGATGTTGGTTCGTCCTGTGCCCCGGTCTATCTACTTCGCTTCCACTAAGCTATCGAAGGTCACTTGTTGGAAATAGTGTCAGGGATTGGAAAGACCACAGTTGCAGTATTTTTGTGACGAATACGTCTGAAATGATTAAAACCTTTATTGTAGCTAGAAAGAGACTTAATATAATCCTTCCTCCAGATTGCAGTACTGGTGACATGACGATGGTCTGTTTGGAAGAAAAGCGTGGTAAGAAAGTGGTGCTGTCCACTGTATATATGCCGTACGAAGAGCTGGATCCGCCAGCTGAGGCTCTACACAATCTCACAAGGTACGCGGTGTCAAAAACATGTCATCTGGTCCTTGGATATGATATCAATGCTCACCATGTGCAGTGGAACCAGCAAGGATATAAATACGGGAGTTGAGCTAGTCTTGAGTTTCATTATTCAGTATGAACTTCAGATTTGTAATGTGAGGAATACCCCGAATTTAAGAAATAGAAACCGAAATGCTGTCATCGACATAACCCTGAAAAATAGGGACACTTTTATTGTAATTTTATTGATTGGAGGGTCTCTAGGGATTTCACCTTCTCAGACCATTTCAGTGGATTTGGTAGGAGAATCCGAAAAGACATATAGGAATCCGCGGAGTGCAAATTGGGCAGAGTTCAAGGCCCAAATTGCTACTGTGGTGTGAACTCTCTGGAGGGGCAATTGCTGATTGTAAATAGGAAAGTGGATGACTAAAGCGCTGAGCCTTTGATTTCCTAATTCTTGTCCTCTCACTTATCCGGGCAAGTGATAGCAGCCAGTGTGGTGGAGTAAGCACTTGGAAGCCCTGCGAACAGTTACCAGAAGGCTTTTAAACAAAGCGAAGAGAACTAGATTTGAGGAGGACTAGAACGCTTATAGAACAAGTTTCAACAATTACAAAAAATACATTAAAAGTTCAAAAAGAGCTACGTGAATTAATTACAGCGAGTCCATGCTCGGTGTCAATGATGCAGCCCGATTCAGAAGGGTTTTTTTCTAGGGACCCGAAGGTATTAGGAGAGATGGGTCAAGGACTTAAGACCTCACACTCTGAGCCCTTCTCAACATGCGTATATCGCAGGAAGATCAGTTGCGAGCGCCCTCCATGATATGATTGGCTTTACAAAACGCAGGTAACATCACTTTAGCTGCCTTCCTGGATATAAAAGGGGCTTCAATAATTTTATAGAAAACCATGTCGTCTACTCTGAACTCTTGTGGAAGCTGCATGGAAAAGTTAGCTACTAGAGGAACGCCACAGGAGGAGTCCTGTACCCTCATCTTTGTGTCCGTGTGATAAACGGTAATCGTTTATTAATGGGGCGAAAACTGTGGCATATGCGGACGATGTGGTCATCATTATAGGTGGGAAATTTATACCAACCATATATAACCTTGGACCGGTCGTGGCATGTCTAGTAAAAGCTTCTCAAAACAGTGACGTTCGCATTCGTCGATAAACAAGTAGGTACCGTTTGTTGTGAATCAAAATTAGAAAGCGTTTTAACTCGCAACAACGGGGGAAGCTAACCCATACCTCATTTATGGGCTGTAAAGGGAAATTAAGTTTTTTTTTTTAAGTTATATGTGACCTTATCCAAACTGCCCTTGGAAAGCTGCTATGATGGACTTACTTACTTACTTAATTTCCCTTTGCACCCCATGAATGAGGTATGGGATAGCTTCTCGCTTTCTATTTTTAGATTCACAACTAACGGCACCTACTTGTTTATCGACGAATGCAAACGTCACTGTTTGAGAAGCTCTTACTAGACACGCCGATTGACTCGACACTTATACTGCGAAGTTGCTATCAACAACATTCGAGGGGAGCCGACAATGAAGGTTGGAGCCAGGTTTTAACCTGCGATCTTCCGCATGGTAGTCGCGTGTTTTAACCACTATGCCACGGCCGGTCCCAAATGGACAAATACCTGTTATTTGGGTGAATCGTAAAAAACGGTATTGGTTCTCTTCACTTGTAGCTATAAGGTAAAGGACTTCAGGCGACCGAGAATATATGGGGTGGAATTGAAGGCCTCAACGCAGGCCGAATACCCAGGTGTTGTGACCTTGGACCTTCCAAATAAATCAACTACGGCATAGTCGCTTTCAATATTTTAAAGAAATTATCTTTTTAGAAGTAACTGTCACCGACTATTTTTTAGGGTCCTAATAAAGATTCCTACATCCAACGCTATTTTAATTGATTCTTTTAAAATTATAAAGCAAACTTCTAAATGAATCACGTTTTGGTAAAAATAATTTAATATTTTGCAAATTTTTTTTGAGACAATTTAAGAGAATTTGGATTACTTTTTTTATTGCGGTTCTGTTAAGTTAAAAGTTCTCTTTGATAAGCCAACAATACTCGCGTCATTCGTAAAATACCGGTGGCACTGCTGATAAAACAAAGTTGGAACCACCTACGGCATAGTGGCGTATAATATTTTAATGAAATTATCTATTAAAAGTATATGGCAGAGACTTGTCTTTCAGGGTATAATAAAAATATCATCGACACCTAATGTTACTTTAAGTATTTTTTATACAATTAAACAAAAAAGCTATAAATGAATCACCTCATATTTCGTCTTAACAAAATGCATTTAATATTTTTAAAAATATGCGAGTTTAATTAAAAAAAAAAATTAAATATTAACTTATTTTATGTTAGTTTTAATACTCACTATTATGAGTTAGGGCAAGATATCAAATTATTTATAAAATGTTACTATAAATCCATGCCTTGTGACTTTTTTTTTGTAAAAAAAAAACTTTCAAAACAAGATTTTGCCTATTTGCAACATTCGGCATACAAAGATAAATTGGAATCATTTGAAACATGGCATTAGCTTTAATTTAGTTCACTTAATTAATGAATTTTTTTTAAATAATTATTAAATTTATTAAGATATTCAGATTACATGTCATTTAAGACCTGCCTCGCCATGGAGGCTTGTTTGTTCATTCATTTATTAACATTCTAAAAAAAAAACACTAATATAATTAATTACAATTCTTGCCAAATTTGCATGCCCCAAATAAAAAATTGTATTAAATGGAGAAAAAATCCCATCAGTCTGTATAATTAATTGTTTATCACTTGTTAACACCACAGATTGAAGTCATCGAGTGTAACGTCAAATTGAATGTCAAAATATTTGTCAATTTGTTTACCCCAACGCAAATGTTTGAGGGAGTGAGAGCGACGAAACATTTGTCTTGGTCTTAGTACCTTTTGTCATTGGTTTCGCTCTGGCGAAGATGATTTGCTAAAGTATAAAATATGGTTAAATATAAACTTTTTTCTATGTTTTTTTTTTTTTTTTTTTTTTTTTTCGAAAGCGAAATTGTACATTTATTTATAAATGCTGCGTACATGTTTTATTTATGTTGTTGTTCCTAAACATAGCAAATACATGCCTACATAGTTTTATTTTGTGTGTGAACATTGAAGAGGTATGAATAAAAAATATGAAAATCATATTAACACCTACTCAATTCGTTTACGCATTAACTGTGTACGCCGTAAATTTTGAGAACAGTGTGCGGCAAAAATTTTTAGATGCTTTGTTGTACCGTATATTCATTAGATGTGAAGTGAATTTCATCTCATTTGTTAGATAGCGAGAATATTGAATATATCGCTCGCGACTTTAAACTGTCACTCCTAAAAGAGCGTGTTGTAAGCGTACTTCTTCTCTTTCTTCTTTAATGGCAGCAACAACAGAAATTTATCCATCAATAGCCGCACATAGAAAAGTATTCCAAGTGCTTTGGTCTTTTGCGCTCCGTAGATAGTTTGTCACACCAAGCTTAGTTACTAGCTCTTTTACCTGGTCCATCCATCGGAGTTTTAGTCGGCCCCTCCTGCGCCGCCCATTGGGTTTATTGCCGAAGACTTTTCGAGCCGGAGCGTTTTCTTCCATTCGTACAATGTATCCAAGCCAGCGCATTCTGTCCATTTCAACGTTCCTGACTACGTCGATATCGTTGTATAGCTCATACAGCTTGTGGCTCATTCGACGACGGTACTCGCCGTTAACGATGATGGGTCCAAATATTTTGCGAAGTATTTTTCTCTCGAAGACTCTCTGAATAGATTGATCTGCTTTTGTCATTGCACAGGATTCTGCGCTGTAGAGCAAGACATGTAGGATGGATTAGAGTCTAGTAGAGCTGGATCTTTGTTCTTCGAGACAGCGCTTTGTCATTAAATCGCCTGCTTAGCGCATAGTAGCAGCGGTTTGCGATCAATACCCGTCTTTTGATTTCCAGGCTGACATTATTATTTTTGTTTATGGCGGAGCTAAGGTAGACAAAATCATCTACCACTTCAAAGTTATAGTTGTAAACGTTCACGCAGCGTCCCAGACGAGGGGACTCCTTGTTCGTTGAAACAAATAACTTGGTTTTGTCCTCGTTTGTTACCAGACCCACTTCAGCCGACTGCTTTTCAATGCTCGAGAAAGCCGCAGTAACATCTTGCAATCCACGTCCAACGATACCTATATCATCAGCATACGCGAGCAACATAAGACTTTTATTTAAGATGGTTCCATTTCTGTTTACATGCATTCCTTCATGATCATCTCCATTACGATGTTAAAGAGATCGCAGGACAGACTATCGTCTTGTCTAAAGTCTCGCTTGGTAGAAAATGGCTCTAACAAATGTCAGTCAGTGTCATCCCGCTAAGTCGAATTAACTTCGCGGGGATACCAAACTCAGCCATAGCATCCAACAATTTCTGTCGTATCGGACTGTCGAAGGCAGCTTTGTAATCGATGAACAGATGGTAGGTGTCGATCTGCATTTCTTAGGTCTCCTCCAGGATTTGTCGTAGTGTAAATATCTGGTCGGTCGTGGATTTACCAGGTCTAAAGCCGCACTGATAAGGTCCAATCAGGTTCGCCAGAATGGGCTTTAGTTTTTCACATAACACACTAGACAGGACCTTGTATGCGATGGGTAAAAGACTAATCCCGCGATAGTTGGTACACACACTTGGATCGCCTTTCTTAGGCGCGGGACATAGGACACTCAGATTCAAATCATCGGACATGCACTCCCTGAGCCAAATCGTGTTTATGAGCTGGTGCATGCATGTTACCAGCTCATCGACGCCGGCTTTAAAAAGCTCTGCCGGCAGTCCGAGTGGAGATTGAAAGTGTTCGCTCCATATTTGCCGCACACACTGAGTGTCCGTGATCAGATTTCCGTCTCTGCCCTTACAGGTGGGGATCCCTGTTCCAAAAACTTTACTTTTTACCTTTTGGTAGAACTTTCGGGCCTCACATCTATCCCTGTAGTTTTCGACATCCTGGCTCTCTCTTTTCTTACACAGACGCTTTTTCCGTCTGAACAGGCGTTTCATCTTTCTCCTTTTCTCATTATAACGCTCCGTTACCGCACGCGTCGCCATTGGCTGCAGTTTTGCCTTGTATGCAGCATCCATTTCGCGACATTCATCATCGTACCAGGTCTTGTGTGAGCGTGGTTTTTCATAACTCAGTACGGTCGTTAGAATTCGCAATATGTTGCCACTGTATGTCGGGAAGATCAGAACTAGAGGGGTTTGATTGAAGTAATTGAGATAGTAGGTTTGGATAGGCATTGGCTATCTCGGTGGTATGCAGGTACCGTATGCTTTGTGATGTCTAGCTTCTTTTGCGTTTGATTACGAGTGTTTTTAGCACTAATTGTGTGCGTACCTTGGCTGCAACTAGGTGGTGATCCGAGTCAATGTTTGCATCGCGCATCACACACACGTCCATAACACTTGAGACATGCCTTCCATCAATTACCACGTGATCAATATGATTTCTTGTATTTTGATCGGGAGATATCCAGGTTGCCTTGTGGATATCTTTATGCGGGAATCTGGTTCCACTCAGAACTATGTTTCTTGCCGACGTGAAACAAACCAGACTGAATCCGTTATCGGAGATGTTGTTTTGTAGACTGAATTTTCCGTCTGCTGTACTAAGAGCATATTCCTTTCCTATTTTAGCATTAAAATCTCCCAGAACAATTTTAATGTCATGTGCAGGGCAGCGGTCATATATCTCCTCCAGGCGCTCATAGAATGCATCTTTAATGTCATCGTCTTTGTCTTCCGTCGGGGCGTGTATACAAATCAGCGTAATGTAAAAATATTTCGCCCGGATGCGAATAGTGACTATTCGGCCACTTACAGGGTTAAACCGCGAGACCAGTTGTCGAAGTCTTTTGCCGACTATGAAACCACATCCAAATTCGTGTCTTCCAGTATGGCAGCTGTAAAAGATGTCACAGTTCTTTCGTCGTGTGCATCCCTGTCCCGTCCATCTCATTTCCTGTATGGCGGTGATGTCAGCCTTGTATTTGTCGAGGACATCCACCAGTTGAATAGAGGCACCATCTCTGTATAGAGTTCGAAAATACCAGGTGCACATCCTTAAATCATGGTCCTTATATCGTTTGCGGGGGTCGTCAACATTTGGGGGGTTTTTATTTTTTTATTTTCTTCGTGTTTTCATAATAATTGTTTTGTTTAAAGAGAGTGGCTAATTAGGCCACCGCGCCCGATCCTAGTTTCTTGGAGCTGCCAAAGACACTAAGAGATTTTGTGTTGAGCTTCAGTAACTTTTGTTACCTTCTTTCTAAGACGCATCGTTGGTAGCATGCCGATTAGGTTACTCAACATGTCACCTTCTCACATTTGCTATCACGGATCAACGGATGTTCAGTGGCATTGCTCGGGGAATAAGTGATCTCTCGGACGTTATGAGCTGTTTGGGAACCCCCAAGAAAGCTTCTGGTTTTTCCCAAATGAATAACTATCAAAAATACTCAAAGTAGAAAATTCCCCATTCGTACTAAGTTTGCAATATTCCAAAAGTTTGCCGATAGTGACGATTATGGCCGACCTCGCAAGGCTATGGGCTGTTTGGCAATGCTTTGAATCAAACATAGCTTCGCGTACATATGCATTCCCGATCGTGTCGATGTGTGAGGCCTCGCGAGGGTATAGGTTGCCTGGCACTACCATAAACCCCACGAAATCTCAGGAAAAATCACCTAAATTCGTCAGCTGGTGTTTTATATGTATTATTACTAAAAAATAACACTTAACAATGTGACCAACTTGTAAAATACCCAACAACTAGTCACACACATTTACGTAAAATATAATTTAATGCCTATAACCATTAAGATTTTTAAGAAAAAAACCTGCGTAAAATTGCATATAGTAGATATTTGTCCACAAACCAAAAACTAAATATTTAAACATTCATCGATGGCCATAAATGTAATTGAAACGCACAAAATAAGGAAAGACACACAACAGCGCAATGTGACGTGACTCATCTCGCAATCAAATTACAAGATATCGAGATGCGCAAATACAAAAGATGTTAATTTCAAAAAGCTGCGACATAGACAGACGGACAGGCAGTCGGACATGATGTCGCAACCGCAAAAAGTGTTAGAAACCGTATGCTACCGACCAACCGCCGTCCTATCTACTACCAGCCAGTGATTATTATTGCCACCGACGACATTACAAGTGACTGCAGTAACACACACACACACACACAACATGGTGTTGCATACAACGGCGACAACAAATACGTCTCAATGATATGGTGGCATGACTGCAATGTAGTGTAAATTGATTTACATTTATGGAAGTTGCCACTTTAGCACGACATGTTGTATTTCATTTAATACTATGCCCGAAGGGGAGGCGAAACTAATCATTCAGGTTGTACACAGTGAAAAAAACAAGGAAATACATTTAATTGAAAAGAAAACAATAAAAGTTATTAATATTTTAGGCTTTATCGAATAGCAAATAGCACAATAAAAACGAATCAATACTAAAGTCAATGTAAAGGAAACTCGTATTTTGGATTGAATGTGGAAAACAGCCAGCATACGACGAATCTCCAGAACCGACAAGATCCCGATCGGTGAACATGGTTGGCCTGAGCAGGAGTGACCTAACCCTGGCCTGTGGAATTCTAATAGGCCATTGCAATATCAGGCACCTGACAGGCAAATGGGATAAATATCCAGTTTTAAACGGCGTGCTCTCGCTTACAAAGTAAGCGACAACGTCAGCTAGTGCCATTTCAGTTGCAATTACGTTATAAGCGGATTATTAAGCGTTCCAAAGGACACGCTTTATTACAAAGTATGTTACGTATCAGAAGGTGTCATTTCAATCGGTGTTATAATGAGTGGACAATATTTTGGAACATCTTCTTCATTTTTCTTCTGCCAAGCTCTAGCCCGTAGAAGGGCAAGTAACTTAGGGGAGAGTTACATAGAAAACCTAGAGTTTCACAGTCACAGTAGTAGTTGATTTTATAAGTTTCTTGTGGTGCCTTCCAAGGTTTACCTCTTTTCTTCTTTCTCTACCCATTAATTTCTCACGGACAATCACAATTGATCAGCAGATCTCGGTGTGTAGGTTGATCTGGTTTTTCCAGATTCTACAACCTAACCTAATAGTTTTCAGGTTGTCCAAAAAATCTTGCCCACGAAATAAAGGTGGAAAGAAGAATATCCTTCAACAAAGCCAAGAGAACGGAACAGTACAAGAGAACGGACCAGTACAAAGAGAATCAAAGACTCTTTAAGAAACTTATATAAATCCTTTATAGAGAAAATACAACGATGAACTCAGAAGAATTTTATTCTTGGCATGATAGACTGAATCTTAAAAGGAAACCTTGGACACCCTAACGAACACCTATCTCTCAAGTGAAGAGTACAAATCAGCAACTGATACATTTTCCAATTTTTGCAACTAAATACCAGTCATTGAAGGAAGTTCGATCAAAGAAGCCATCATCAACTTTGATCCGTATAAATCGTTCGGTCCGAATGATAGTATACCCGCTGAATAGTATATCCAACAAGCCTTGGAGATACTATTGCTGTGGCCGTAAGCTAAATTTCACGGCTGTGTGAAAGTGTCCTAGCTGTCTACCTAATATGGAGCACTGCTAACACTAAAACTCTTGAGAAGAACATATACGATGTCATCAAGAATAAATCGACCCGTACCTTCCCCGGAATGGAGAATTTTCTAATTTGAGTCTTTCAGATTGTTATTCACCTGGGAATAACCAGAAGCTCACTTTGGAAGTCCCCAAGCAGGTCACAACGTCCGAGAGATCATGTACTCCCCGGACAATGCCATTGAAAATCCGTTCAAAAGCGTCTGTGGAAGAAAAGAGAGAGCCAGGATATCGAAAACTACAGGAATAGAAGTGAGGCCCGAAAGTTCTACCAAAAGGTAAAAAGTAATGGTTTTGGAACAGGGATCCCCACCTGTAAGGACAGAGACGGAAATATGGTCACGGACACTCAGAGTGTGCTGCAAATATGGAGGGAACACTTTCAATCTCTACTCGTTCTCAAAGGCAGCACAAGTAACGAAATAACGCCAAACATCGGTAACGGAGTAGCTTGTTCACCACCGAGCCATAACGAGATCAGCACGGCAACTGCACAGCTTAAAAATAATAAAGAAGCTGCGGGAGCCGATGGACTGCCGGCAGAGCTTTTTAAAGTCGGAGGCGATGAGCTGGTAACATGCATGCACCAGCTCATAAACACGATTTGGCTCAGGGAGTGCAGGCCCGATGATTGGAATCTGAGTGTTTTATGTCCTGTGCTTAAGAAAGGCGATCCAAGTGTGTGTACCAACTATCGCGGGATAAGCCTTTTACCCATCGCATACAAGGTCCCGTCTAGTGTGTTATGTGAAAAACTCAAGCCCATTCTGGCGAACCTGATTGGACCTTATGAGTGTGGCTTAATCCCTGGTAAATTCACGACCGACCACAAATCCTGGATAAGACCCAAGAAATGCAGATCGACACCTACCATCTGTTCATCGATTACAAAGCTGCATTCGACAGTCCGATACGACAGAAATTGTTGCTATGGCTGAGTTTGGTATCCCCCGCGAAGCTAATTCGACTTTGCGGGATGACACGAAGTCTTCAGTGAAAATTGGCAAAAATCTGTCAAAGCCATTTTCTACCAATCGAGGCTTTAGACAAGGTAAAAGTCTGTCCTGCGATCTCTTTAATATCGTAATGGACATGATCATGCGGAAGACTGAGGTAAACAGAAATGGTGCCATCTTAAATAAAAGTCACATGTTGCTCGCGTATGCTGATGATATAGATTTTATTGGATGTGGGTTTCGAGATGTTACTGCGGCTTTTTCGAGCATTGAACAGCATTCGGCTGAAGTGGGTCTGGTGATAAACGAGGACAAAACCAAGTTATTTGTTTCAACGAACAAAGAGTCCACTCGTCTGGGACGCTGCGTGAACGTTGACAACTATAACTTTGAAGTGGTAGATGATTTTGTCTACCTTGGCTCCGCCATAAACAAAAATAATAATGTCAGCCTGGAAATCAAAAGACGGGTATTGATCGCAAACCGCTGCTACTATGCGCTAAGCAAGCGATTTAATGACAAAGTGCTCTCTCGAAAAACAAAGATTCAGCTCTACCAGACTCCGATTATACCTGTCTTGCTCTACAGCGCAGAATCCTGGGTAATGACACAAGCGGATCAATCTATTCTGGGAGTCTTCGAGAGAAAAATACTACGCAAAATATTTGGACCCAACATAGTTAACGCCGAGTACCGTCGTCGAATGAATCATGAGCTGTACAACGACATCGACGTAGTGAAGAGCGTTCAAATAGACCGAATGCGCTGGCTTGGACACGTTGTAAGAATGGACGAAATCGGCTCAAAAAGTCTTCGGCAATAAACTCGATGGGCGGCGCAGAAGGGGACGACCAAAACTCCGATGGATTGACCAGGTGAAAGTGCTGTTAACTAAGCTTGGTGTGACAAACTATCTACAGAGCGCAAAAGACCAAAGCGCTTGGAATACTTTTCTATGTGCGGCTGCCATTAAAGAAGAAGAAGAACTTGCAGACAGTAGACAATTTTAAATACATAGAATATGAAAATTTTATTACAATCGTTCTATTAATATGACCCACATAAAAATTTTTCCAAAAGGGGCGTAGCACTGCCCATTTCCCAGCGAGACGTAATACCCCATGTACTATTTACTTATGTAGGAAATCTCATCTGCATACCTTACGTGGCTCGTAGCATATGAACGAAGTTAATTTTGGCTTATGTGTGCGGTGCCTCGCCCCTTTGTCTAATTATGTTTTCTTGAAGCCTATGGTAGAGGCCCTACGGACAGTACTACACAGTAAAAAATTTAATTGCAATCGGTCCATTTATTTCTCCGAGATTTTCCAGATTTCGTCCTCATACCTCAAATTTTTTTTTTAAAAAAGCTATATAAAGCTATAGACATTTCTAGAATGTTTAAGGGAATTTGCTAAATTAGAATATGTTTCAATCATAAAAGGAAGTAAACGAAATTACTTTTCTGCCACCTATCGTACATTATTTGAACTACAATCCATATCTAGTTTTTGCTCGAGATCTTTATGTGATCAAAAATAGATGAAAAACTTTCCACAATAATATAAAAAAAAATTTAAGAAATATTCCTGACCCAAACTTTTGAAAAATTTAGAATCGTATCAGCATGGTTTGACCAGACTTACTTAATACATTTCACAGATATTTCCATTAAATTGACGTTATAATTTTTCCTTGTGTACAAGCGCAAAGACATGACACATTGTCATGCCAAATTTTTGCTAACACATATACTCTATGTATGGTGAGAAATATACATATGTACCTGTGCATATGCACATATTTATATACATGGATTAGGGTAATTCAAAAATTCATAAAGAAAATGGAAAAGTTGGACAGCTTCTAAAACTGCCACATACAATGGGAAGTTTCCCAATAAAATATATATATAAAAAAAAAATATATTAGCTTTTTCTTGTCTCATTTCTGGGATAATTTCCATAGACTTAATAAATGAAAAATTTTTGATAAAATTTTTTTACCAACAATTTTCATAAAAGAAAAATATTTTTTTTTATAAAAATTTTTTATGAATATAGGTGGTCAAACAATTTTTTTTATATAACTTTTTTTGTTAAAATAATACAAAGCAAAAATAATTTTTTTTTTTTGTTAAAAAAGTTTTTCTTACAATATTTATAATTTTTTTTTTCATTAATTGGGGCAATTGGAAAAAAACCTTCGTAGTTTTTATGACACTTTTAGAAGTTAACATTTACAAAGCAAAAAAAAACAACATATTTTTCTCCCCTACCTATATGGACCACCCTAATGTACGTATAGACATATTTTGTTATGTGGAAATGTTTAGGAGCTTCTTAATGTTTGTACGTTCCATACGAATGTCTTACGTGCTATCAGAATGTTTTGATCTTTTGCTTTGTTTGCTCTACGTTCTGCTGCTTAGCAGTGGTAGAAAATTCGCATTAAAATAAATCTTGACTTATGAACTAAAATGTTGGTCGACCTTGTCATAAATACAGAGAAAATTGAAATTTGAAAAATTACTGAATACAAAACAAGACTGACTGACTTGACTGATTGTTGGTTGGTAAATGCAATAACTAAGGAGGTATTGTTTGGTTGTTGTGAACTAAGTAAGACCTAAGCCACAGAGAGTTGCCAAGTTTTGGGCATCGATGACAATATTTTAAATTTTGATTTAAAAATCATCATCGGTTGGTTGTTAGTTTTAATTTTTATGAAATAAAATATTTACTTACGGTTGACTAGGTTTCATATACATTACATAGTAGAAAGTTATAAACTTACCTAAAAATAAAAAAGAAAGGAAATTTATTAAAATTGTGTCAAAACTTATTATAATAAAATAACTTGAGTAATGGTATTTTTACAAAAGGTTAATCTTAAAATTCCCTTTAGATCCTTAATAAAAAAAATTAAAAAAATAAGCAGGCAGAACTGTAAGGATCTTGTTTGTAAGGTAAAGGTAAATTTGGTCTCAACATACTAGGTGTCCAGCTCGTCTCTTTTAATTCTCGTATCCAATGACAACAAATACTTTTTTGTAGTTTTTTTTTTCGTTATTATAAAAAATTTCATAAAATTTTTTGCTATTTAAAGTTAAAATCTATTTGAAATTTATATATTTATATATATTTGAATATATTTGAAATTTTTGTATCGTAGTGGAACTTTTTTTTCCTCTTGCCAAAAACTATCGAAAAATCGATGGCAAAATATCGACAAATTGTTGTCCTTACAAATCGACCCGGACTAATGTCAGTAAAAAGAAGTAGGTGCAGAAAGTTGTGAATCAAAAACACCTCATTCATGGGGTGTAAGTCTCTGTTTATGTCTGCTGTTCTTATTAACGTATATTTAAAACACGCTTTAAGACATACTCGTCTGTGCAGTATTCTGATATCTCTGTCTATAGTACAGTAAATTTTTATTGGTTATAAACAGGGTTCGTATTGGCTCGCTCGCCGTATTGGAGCCGCTCTTTTCCTGAAAATTGGCTCTTAGCTCGCGAGGTAGGATCCCAAATAAAGTGCTGTCCCGCGAGCCGAGAGCTACAAAATATCAAATGAGCTCTCAGCTCGCGAGCCAGGAGCCACAAAAAGTACTTTTAATGTACTTTTCGGCACAAAGTATTTTTTTGTACCAAAGTAATTTTTTATGCGAAAATATACTTTTATTGGCCCAAAAATACTTTTTACTGCACAAAGTACTTGTTTATTTAAGAGAGTACTCTTTTGTACCAAAAAGTACTTTTCGGCACAAAGTACTTTTTTGTACCAAAAGAACTTTTAATGTACTTTTCGGCACAAATTACTTTTATTTTTACCAGAATACTCTTTTGTACCAAAAGTACTTTTAACGTACTTTTTTTGTACTTTTTTTGTACTTTTTTTGTACTTTTTTTGTACCAAAGTACTTTTTTATGCGAAAAAGTATTTTTATTGGCCCAAACTTTACTGGACAAAGTTCTTGTTTTTTGTACCAGAGTACTCTTGTGTACCAAAAAGTACTTTTAATGTACTTTTCGGCACAAAGTATTTTTTTTTGTACCAAAGTACTTTTTTATGCGAAAAAGTACTTTTATTTGCCCAAAAACACTTTACTGGACAAAGTACTAGTTTTTTGAACCAAAGTACTCTTTTGTACCAAAAAGTACTTTAAATATACT
Source organism: Muscina levida (assembly GCA_964034835.1). Lineage (NCBI taxonomy): Eukaryota > Metazoa > Arthropoda > Insecta > Diptera > Muscidae > Muscina > Muscina levida. The sequence continues at coordinate 65,985,017 of OZ035883.1, forward strand.
TTTCGGCACAAAGTACTTTTAATGTACTTTTCGGCACAATGTACTTTTTTCGTAACAAAATAATTTTTATGCGAAAAAGTACTTTTACTAGACCAAAAACACTTTTTACTGCACAAAGTACTTGTTTTTTTTTACCAGAGTACTCTTTTGTACCAAAAAGAACTTTAAATGTACTTTTCGGCCCAAAGTACTTTTTTGTACCGGAGTACTTTTATGTACCAAAAACTACTTTTTACGTACTTTTCGGCACAAAGTACTTTTTTTGTACCAAAGTACTTTTTTATGCGAACAAGTATTTTTCCAGAGTACTATTGTGTACCAAAAAGTATTTTTAATGTACTTTTCGGCACAAAGTACTTTTTTTGTACCCAAGTACTTTTTTATGCGAAAAAGTACTTTTATTGGCCCAAAAACACTTTACTGGACAAAGTACTAGTTTTTTGTACCAAAGTACTCTTTTGTACCAAAAAGTACTTTAAATGTACTTTTCGGCACAAAGTACTTTTTTGTACCAAAGTACTTTTTTATGTCAAAAAGTATTTTTTGGTACAAAAAATTACTCTGGTACGAAAAACAATACTTTGTGCGGATAAGTACATTAAAAGTACTTTTGGTACAAAAAAGTACACTGGCACAAAAAGGTACTTTGTGCCAAAAGTACATTAAAAGTACTTTTGGTACAAAAAAAAGTACTCTGGTACAAAAAAAAGTACTTTGTGCAGCAGTGTTTTTGGGCCAGTAAAAGTATTTTTTTCGCATAAAAAAGTACTTTGGTACAAAAACAGTACTTTGTCGAAAAGTACATTAAAAGTACTTTTTAGTACAAAAGAGTACTCTGGTACAAAAAAAATTACTTTGTGCCGAAAAGTACATTAAAAGTACTTTTGGGCAAAAAAGTACTCTGGTACAAAAAAGTTCTTTGTAAAACAGAAAATTTTTTTTTGGGCCAATGAAAGTACTTTTTGTATAAAAAAGGAACTTTTGGTAAATAACTTTGGTACTTAGCTCGCTTCACTACAAAAATGGCGAAAATCTTGGGAGTCACAGTTCGCAAAACTTAAACATTTTTTGGTCGTCGTGAAGCACCTTGTCCAACTGCAATACACAAATTGGTGGAAAAATGTTGGGACAAGTTAGTGATGTGAAGAATAAAACCCGTGCACGTCGCTCAAGAACAACTGAGAATATTGCTGCTGTAGCCCAAAGTGCTGAAGCAAACCCAGTTTGGTCTATTCCTCGTCGTTCTTTGGAATTGGGCATTCCACAAACGTCATTACACTGTATTTTGCATAAAGACTTGGGTCTTAATGCCTATAAAGTTCAGTTAACACAAGAACTCAAGCCGGCCGATCATCAACAACGTCGTGTCTTTGCTGAATCGGTCTTTGAAATGCATGAAAATGATCCGGAATTCCATCGAAAAATCATCTTGTCTGATGAGGCCCATTTCCACCTTGGTGGATACGTCAACAAGCAAAATTGTCGTATCTGGGGCTCGAAGAGGGGGCTCAGGAGAATTTGACCATTGAAAGGAAACCTGGTTCAAAAGAAAAAAACGTCCATATTGGAAAGGCCAAGAAAATTTAAAGTATATAAGAGCACCAAACACATCTGGTAGAGCTGCAGCCCGGTTAGCTCAGTGCTCTGACTTGTTGGGCACGGGAATTTAAATCGAAAATAGTTCACAAGTTCAAAAGTATTGGTTAGAACTATAAAAATAATATTTTTCTATTATATGTAATACTAGTGGGCCCGGCAATGCTTCGCTATTGAATATTATTTGAAAAAAGGGCGTAAAAGTGGGCGTGGTCGAAAAAAGTACCCTATAAATCATGCCAGAGTCCCAGTTAAATACTATAAATATTTCAGGGAGATCGGTCCAGAGGTTTGGTCTCCTATAAGGTACAAACAAAAAAAATAAATAAACAAACACACATTCCATTTTATAAATATGGATAATATCAACCAAATTAAAGATAACTCTAAGATCAACTTTATTACTTCATATATTACAAACATAAATACAATATTATAAAATACTTTTTATATTCCTCAGCGAAAAGTTAATAGTATTTTCAATTTCAAAATTGAATACTTTGTAATTTTTATTTTGATAATTTCGGATAATGCGATTTTCCTTATTTTATTACCCATGTAACAAATTTTGTATTAATAACTTTAAAAATAAAATTCTTTACATTGGTTTGAAAGTATAAAGGTTAATATTTCGTAAAAAAAAATTGGAAAATTTCATCGTTTTTTTTAAATTGTTCTAAAATCAAATTAAACTTATCTTAATTATGACTCTATAGGACGGCTAGAACATCCTTTGATCAGGTAGGAATGGTCTTTCTAAAAAAATACAAGTACCACCAGATGTCAGCTTTTGAATCTTGTAAGCAAGAAGCATATCTTGGCATTCGTTCTCCTTTTAAGATACCATATCGGTTTTTTGCGAGAAATTAATATCAATTAAAAGTCATGACATTGTATTGGGCAAGCCTAACTCATAACGAATTGTATTAATAATTCAGCTGTCAAGACAGCAATGTAACAACTGTCAAATTGTCACAACAAACTGTCACCGTAAATCAATTATTTATCAACAATGCACTGTGAGACCAAAAGGAATATGACTAACGAAATTTTCTAGAGTGTACAATTTATACTGCATTCACCACGTTACGGTGTTTTTATTGTTTTGTTTTTGTAATTTTTTCATTCTTCTTCATTTCATTCTAAAGTTAATCCATCATTTGTTGAAAATTTAAAACATTGTACAAGTTTTGTTAAGCATAAGATAGGAGCCAGTGCAGGAGCGTGGCAAGGTGCCACAATTACTGTTAAAGAAACTTTGATATTAGAAGTCTATGTAATGGAAACTCTTTACAACATTGCCACAAGAATTTCCTGTCGCAAAAAATTCCAATCTGTTGTAATTTGTAACTGGTAGCAAGCTACAATCCAATGAAAGCTTGTTGCCAACAACGTGATGTGAACAATAATAAGTTTATATCTCATCAATTGCAGATCATTGACTAATGTGGCACGAGCAGCAGCAACAATGTTCTAATCAATATGTAGTACAATACATCACCTTTGCCAGCCACTGTGCCACTGCCACATATGTAGTTAACTTAATTGAATGATGTGCAAACACAATAATGAACACACATACAATGACAAATGTTTGATTGTTGTTTCATAATTGTTATGTGAACTTACCAATTTGAGGGACAATGAGTTGGACATGTTAATTAAGAAAACTTTCTAAAGATGTACAGATGTAAAAGAGGCTAAACAACAAACAAAGATAGGCGGGATTTGTTTTTTTGGGAAACCTTTATTTTTTAATTTAAAATCGTTTTTTTTAACTCTAATTCAAAATTTATTTAATTTTTTTTTAATTTTTTAGTTTTTATTAATATTTTTTGAACATGTGTTTTAACACCAAAAAAATAAACACTTTGTCTCTTAACCACACGCTATTCAATACTAAATATTATTAACAATTTTTTATTTTTGAGAAAACACACACATGAAAATTTTCTCAGTAAAACTCAATCGAATAGATATTTTTTTTTTTTGTGCTTTACACGCTCTCCTCCATAACACTCATCATTGACGGACGGCGGATGTCGTTCGACTACCGCTGATGTGTTTTCTATAACAAATTCACGATAAATATGAAGATGATAATGATGACGATGACGATGATGATGAGCAACGGAAAAAGTGAGAAAAAGTAGCAACAACCACAACAGCAACAACAACAGCGACAATAAGCTTTAACAACAAAACAAATAAAAACAACTACAGCAAAACGTCCGTCCACACAGACATATCCACTCGAAAATATAGAGTGTGGTCAGAGAGCCGGGACTCGGCCACACAAATCAACATCAACATCGTCGTCATCTCAAGAATCAATTCCATCCGCTAGCCATTTCATCTCATCCTCCCTCTATCCCTTCGCGGAATTGTACAATAAACACAAACAAACTAGACAATACAATTAATAATAGCTAGTCAACATCATTACAGGTAAGTCTCATGTGACGCGGTGTTAAGGGTCCTGTTTACAGGTCACAAAATGAGAGAGAGAGAAAGAGCTAATAGTAAATGCTGAATTAAGTTGCGGATACAATTGACAAAAAATACCATTAAATTTATGAAATTATGATATGATGATATTCTCTCTATGCGAGGGCTGTTACAGAAGTTGTGACAAAAATAAGACAAATTTTTCGAACAGCAATTATATAAATTTTACAAATTTTATGAATTATGAAATTTTATACATTTTAAAACTTGTATAATTTTATAAAATTTGCAAATTGTGTACAAATATAAATTTAAATGTGTACAAATTTTATAAATTTCATGAATTTTATAAATTTTACCCATTATACAAACTTCATGAATTTCATACATTTTTTAAATTTTACATATTTAATTAATTTTATACTTTTTGTAAATTTTACAAAACCCATTAATAATTGACATATAATAAATTACATAATTTTATAAATTTTACAATTTTATTAATTTTATTACTATTAAATTTTTTTTAGTTTAATGAAATTTAAAACTTTTTAATAAATTTTACGAATTTGTTAAGGTTATGATTTTTTATTTAAATTTGATGAATAAACATTTTTACAAAATTTTCACTTTTATGCATATTACATGTATTAAAAATTTTATTAATTTTACAAGGCCTACAATTTTTATTTATTATAGAAAAATTTAAAAATTTGAACTATTTAAAAAAATAATTATAATAAGTTTTCATAAATTTTACTTACGGAAATTAGGGCGTTTCACAAAAAAATTTTTGCAACTATTGAAGCGGAATATTACAGCTTGTGATCTAAAAGAATTTCGAAAATATTTTGGCATTTTTTGAAGATGGGTATGGGGTCGCTGAAATGGATTTTATCAAAAAAAAATGAGGTTATGGAAAAAAAATGTTTATATAATTTTTTTCTGATGCTTTTTGTTCATACAACTAAACAATTCTCTTCCTAAGGGTCCGAACCCACGACAAAAAATAATTGGTATGAAAAATTATTATATTAAGGACCACTTTTATAGTCTTAAAAGTGAAAAATTATTTTTCCTAGATTTCAAACCTCGATAACTGGAAAAGTTTTCAAAATTTTTTCAAGATGTAAAATGCGTTAGAAAGATAATTTAGATACCTTTATTTTGGTATATATAAGTTTATATCTTACTTGTGAAAAATTTTTATTTTTAAATTCACACTATTTAAATTTCAAAATATTTGAAGTAGGCCCTTTTTAAAATGTAACAATGCATAATTTTGTTACCTCAAACAGTAAAAGGGTTTTTGATAAATTAAAATTGCCCACTTCCTTTTGTTCGAAAGATACACATTTATGAAAAAATGATGATGATTTTGTTTCTGCAAAGAAAAAACTAAAAAAACTATGTGTTGTGAATGATTTATCAGAAAGAGGCGTGGCGTCAGCTACAATATATAACAATAAAACATACAAAGAATGAGGATGATTTTCAAAACTTATTGATTAGCGTTGATAACAATCGAAAAATAATACCTTATGTTAACAAAAATTTCATTGAAGAAGCTCTTAAGAAACCAATTTGAAAATACTTCCACAGTTGTTCCACATTTAATGGTTAATGTATTGTAATTTTAGATACAAATTTACTTTTTAATTTTAATTTGTTCATTAAATATGTTGATTTTGTTTATTTAATATCTTTTGATTTAGTATGGGAATACAAATGTATTGATGAATTCAATTTTTGATATTTTTATTAAAGCAATGTATTTTAGATGTTTTTTTGTACTTAAACAAGAACGAAACATAATGAAATTCTTTTAATTTTCATAAAATTTGATAAATAACAAAAATTTTCTCAAACTTTAATTTTTTTCTTATATTTTTCCAACAAGTAAGAATAAATCTATGTACCGAATGAAAGGTAATTTAAAGACCTTTCTAACGCATTTTATATCTTGAAAAAATGTTGAAAACTTTTCAAGTTATAGAGGTTTGAAATCTAAGAAAAATAATTTTTCACTTTTAAGACTATAAAAGTGGTCCTTAATATAATAATATTTCACACCAATAATTTTTTGTCGTGGGATCGAATCCTTAAGAAGAGAGAGTTGTATAAACAAAAAGCACCAGAAAAAAATAATATAAATATTTTTTCACCATAACCTCATTTTTTTATAAAATCTATTTCAGCCACCCCATACCTATTTTCAAAAAATCCAATATTTTTTTCGAAATTATTTTAGATCACAAGCCTTAATATTCCGCTTCAAGAGTTGCAAAAATCGCTAAAAACGCATTTGGTGAAACGCCCTAATGGGCATGTCCCAAAGCTCTACCACAAGTGAAATATACAAAATTCAAAAATTAAATGATTGTACTATGTAGTAATAAAACTTAAACGTCTTATTCTTCTTCTTAATTGGCAGCAGCAACTGAAATTCATCTATCAGTGAAGATAACAGCTCGTATATCTGGTCCATCCAACGAAGTTTTGGCCGTCCCCTCCAGCACCGCCAATCGAGTTTATTGACGAAACGCTTTCGAGCTGGAACATTTTCATTTTCTATTTCGACGCGCTTGACTACGTCGATATCGTTGTACAGCTCATACAGCTTTTGGTTAATTCGACGACGATACTCGCCGTTAACGATGAAGGGTCCAAATATTTTGCGTAGTGTTTTTCTCTCGAAGAGTTTCAGAATAGATTGAACCGCTTGTGTCATTACCCAGAATACTGCGCTGTAGAGTAAGACAGGCAGGATCAGTGTCTGGCAGTGTTTAGCGCATAGTAACAGCGGTTTGCCATCTATACTCGTCTTTTGATTTCCAGGCTGACATTATTATTTTTGTTTACTGCGGTGCCAAGGTAGAAAAAATCATCTACCACTTCAAAGTTACAGTTGTCAACGTTCACGCAGCATCCCACATGGGTGTACTCTTTGTTCGTTGAAACAAATAACTTGATTTTGTCCTCATTTATTACCAGACCCATTTCCAACGACTGCTTCTCAATACTCGAAAAGGTTGCAGGTACATCCTATATTTCACGGCCATATTTCAAAGCATGTAACTTTTGTTGAAAATGGTACCATCCCTGCTTACTTCAGCCTGTCACATGATCATCTCTATTACGATGTTAAAGATATCGCATGACAGATTGTCGCCTTGTCTAAAGCCTCGCTAGGTAGAAAATGGCTCTGTTAGATTCTGGCCAATTTTCACAGAAAACTTCGTCAGTGTCATCCAACAAAGTCTATTAGCTTCCCGGGGATACCATTCTCAACGCAAGCATCAATTTCTGCCGTATCGGACAGTCGAATGCAGCTTTGTATTCGATAAACCGATGGTAGGTGCCGTCCTGCATTTCTTGGGTCTTCTCCAGGATTTGTCGTAGTGTGAATATCTGGTCGGTCGTGGATTTACCAGGTCTGAAACCACACAGATAAGGTACAATTCGGTTCGCTAGGATGGCACTTAGGCTTTTACAAAACACACTAGATAGGACCTATGTAAAAGGCTCATCCTGCGATAATTGGTACACACAAATGGATCACCTTTCTTATGCACATGACTTAGAACCCTAAGATTCCAATCAACGGGCATGCACTCCCTGAGCCAAATCGTGTTTATGAGCTGGTGCATGCATGTTACCAGCTCATCGACGCCGGCTTTAAAAAGCTCGGCCGGTAGTCCATCGGCTCCTGCAGCTTCACTGTTTTAAGTCGTGCAATTGCCGTGCTGATCTTGTTTTTGGCTCGGTGGTGGACAATCTCCTCGGCCAGCGATGATTGTCGTGATTTTGTCACTTATGCTGCCTTCGGGAACGAGCAGAGTTCGAAAGTGTTCCCTCCATGTATGAGCACACTCTGAATGTCAGAGACCCGATTTCCGTCTCCTTCCATACAGGTGGGAATCCCTGCTCCAAAACCTTTGCTTTTTACCTTTTGTAAGAACCTTTGGTCTTCACCTCTATCCCTGTAGTTTTCTTCAATAGATTTGTTTTTGACTGAAGAGTCCTTTAAACTCCCTCCTCTTCGTATTATATCGCCCCGTCACCGCACTCTTCGCCATTGGCTGTAGTTTTGCCTTGTATGTATCATCCATTTTTTCAGACATTTCGCGACGTTTATCATCGTACCAGGGCTTGCTTGAGCGTGGTTTTTCATAACCCAGTACGGTCGTTGCGGCAGTGGTCATAGCTTTGGCAATATGCTGGCACTATGTGTCGTGAACATCGGAATTAAGTGGGGTAAGTCTGAAGTAATTGAATGAGTTGGTTGGAGTAGGCATTGGCTTAAGCTTAAGATTTGAGGTAAAAGGGGAATCGTGGGGAAAGAGTTTCCTCCATTTCTCATGTTTGAATATTAACGGTCAAATTCAAAACTATAATTGGTGCTAGACATTTTCGGCTGATATATACTTCGCATGTACATGTTTGACATAATTGTAGATATATATACAGCTGATGATGTACCATTGTGCATCAGCTCGTCACAAAGGGGTCTGACGATGAACTCGTCATGGAGTTCGAAACGCGTCATCCTAGTGCGTGACACACTGAATTTGACCAAAAATATCAAACAATAAAAAACACTTTTCTGATCGTAAGCCGAATTTGATGTATCATTTGATAGACTTTAACGTAAATTTAATATATCGAATAAAATAACAAACAAACAGTTTAAAATTATAATATAAAAATCCAGAAAATAATTAATAAATATTACTGCTGTGCACGTGTCGACGTACATTAACATATTAGAAATGATTTTTAACGAAAAATTTATTTCTTTTATTGTCGTGCTAATAACAAGCATCGACACAACCTCATGGGACGAATGCTCAAGCGCCACTGAAAGCATTTGTTTGTTTTCGTTCAATGTGTTTGAGAATACATGTGTGGCTCTCTCGCTCATGTGGCCCATGGGCTACCGCTCGCGGTTGACTGATCTAAACGTTAAAACTAATTTTGTCATTTTCAAAGTCTGCACTTAAAAATCTATTAATTATGAATTTTGTTACTAAAAATAAAAATAAATTAAAAACAAATCCTCCTAAAAAACTGTAGTTGCAGCATAAATCATGATTCCTGGAACTTTCAGGCCATTCCCCTACCCAGCACTAGTATATTCATCACTGTTTTAAAATATATTGCGTACAAATTTTGTATGAACCTTTCTCTAACGTTAAGCACACAAAGTTCATGATACTGCTCCTTATTACGGAGCTGAATTATTAACAACAAAATGACACACTGCTTTAAAATGATTTATGAAACACGAGAAATCACTTGAAGCATGCATCAGGTTTACAATAAGTTTTATACACGTAAAACTTTTTATTTACAAAGCAAAAACAAAAAATACAGCAGGAGAAAAAGAACTTAATGTCCTAAAAACGAGGACAACAACACGCAATGCCTAGATTAGTTTAAACTAGGGGCTAAGGTCGGCAAATAACTTTAAAATTTTAGCACAATAATAAAGAATCTTTACATTTTATGTGTCACTGTATAATGAGGGCAGGTGAACACGATGAATGAGTAATCTATTTCAATAGTAAAATACATATCTCTCATTTCATGCAAGAGCGGCATTACAACATGAAGTGTGATAAAATAAACTAAACTACATCATTAACTAAAAATTCTAGCTTTTTGCGTGATGCCGGTCTTGCACCAAATGAGCGATAAGTAAAGTTTGTCAAGGTAGCTTTTTTTATGAAAACACGAAGAAAAGAAAAAACAGGAACCCCCTAAATGTTGACGACCCCCGCAAACGTTATAAGGACCATTATTTAAGGATATGCATATGGAATGTCCGAACTCTATACAGAGATGGTGCGTGCCTTTATCCAATTGGCGGATGTCCTTGATAAATACAGGAAATGAGATGGACGGGACACGACGAAAGAATTGTGACATCTTTTATAGCTACCATGCAGAAAGACACGAATTTGGATCTGGTTTCATAGCCTGCAAGAGACTTCGACACCTGGTCTCGCGGTTTTACCCTGTAAGTAACCGAATAGCCACTATTCGCATCCATGCGAAATATTTTTACATTACGCTGATTTGTGTACACGCCCCGACGGAAGACAAAGAGGAGGACATTAAAGATGCATTCTATGAGCGCCTGGAGGATATATATGACCACTGCCCAGCACATGACATTTAAATTGTTCTAGGAGATTTTAATGCTAAAAAAGGAAGGGGAGATGCTCTTGGTTCAGCAGTCAGAAAATTCAGTCTACACAACAACACCTCCGATAACGCATTAAGACTGGTTAGTTTCGCGTCGACAAGAAATATGGTAGTGAGTGGATTCAGATTCCCGAATAGATATCAACAAGGCAACCTGAATATCTCCCGATCAAATTACAAGAAATCAGATTGATCACGTGGTAATTGATGGAAGGCATGTCTCAAGCGTTATGGACGATATAGACTCGGATCACCACCTAGTTGCAGCCATGATACGCACACGATTAAGTAGTGCTAAAAACACTCGTAATCAAACGCAAAGGAAGCTAGACATCACAAATCTACATACCACCGAGATAGCCAATGCCTATTCCAACCAACTCTCTCTCAATTACTTCAATCAAACCCCCAAGTTCTGATGTTGCCGACACAGTTGCAGCATAATGCGAATACTATGACCACTGTCGCAACGACCGTACTGGGTTATAAAAAACCATGCTCAGACAAGCCCTGGTACGATGAAATGTCTTAGGAAATGGATGCTGCATACAACGCAAAACTGCAGCCAATGACGACGAGTGCGGTGACGGAGCATTACAATGAGAAGGGGAGGAAGATGAAAAGTACAGGGAAAGAGGTGAGGTCCGAAAGTTCTACCAAAAGGTTAAAAGCAAAGGTTTTTGAACAGGGATCCCCACCTTTAAGGACAGAGACGGAAATCTGGTCACGGACACTCAGAGTGTGCTGCAAATATGGAGGGAACACGATTTGACTCAAGGAATGCATGCCCGATGATTGGAATCTGAGTGTTCAATGTCCTATGCTTAAGAAAGGCGTTCCAAGTGTGAGTACCAACTATCGAGGGATTACCCTTTTACCCATCGCATACATGGTGGTGTCTAGTGTGTTATGCGAAAGACTAAGGCCCATTCTGGCGAACCTGATTGGACCTTATCAGTGTGGGTTTAGACCTGGTAAATCCACGACCGACAAGATATTCACACTGCGACAAATCCTGGAAAAGACCTAAGAAATGCCCATCGACACCTACCAACTTTTCATCGATTACAAAGCTGCATTCGACAGTCCGTTACGAAAGAAATTAATAGATGCTATGGCTGTTTTGGTATTTCCTCGAAGCTGTACGACTTTGCAAGATGGAACTGACTGATACGAAGTCTTTAGTGGAAATTTGCAAAAATCTGACAGAGCCATTTTTTAACCAATCGAGGCTTTAGACAAGGCGATAGTCTGCCCTGCGATCTCTTTAACATCGTAATGGAGATGATCATGCGGAAGACTGCAATAAACAGGAATGGTACCATCTTCAACAAAAGTCACATGCTGCTCGCGTACGCCGATGATATAGATTTCATTGGCCATGGAATGCGAAATGTAACTGCAGCCTATTCGAACATTGAAAAGCAGGCGGCGGAAGTGGGTCTTGTTGATAAATGAGAGCAAAACCAAATTATTAATGTTTCAACGAACAAAGAATCCACTCGTCTGGGACGCTGCGTGAACATTGACAACTACAACTTTGAAGTGGTAGATGATTTTGTCTACCTTGGCTCCGCCATAAACAAAAATACTAATGTCAGCCTGGAAATCAAAAGACGAGTATTGATCGCAAACCGCTGCTACTTTGCGCTAAGCAAGCGATTTAATGACAAAGTGCTCTCTCGAAGAACAAAGATCCAACACTACCAGACTCTGATCCTACCTGTCTTGCTCTACAGCGCAGAGTCCTGGGAAATGACACAAGCGGATCAATCTATTCTGGGAGTCTTCGAGAGAGAAATACTACGCAAATTTATAAATTTATAAATTCATAAATTCATAATTTTATAAATTCAAAAATTCATAAAAACATAAATTCATAAAGTCATTGATCCATAAATTTGAATTTATGAATTTTATGGATTTATAAATTCATAATTTTATAAATTCATAATTTCATTAATTCATAAATTCATAAGTTCATAAATTCATAATTTCGTAAATTCATAAATTCATAAATTCAAAAATTCATAAATTCATAAATTCGTAAATTCATAAATTCATAGATTCATAATTTCGTAAATTCATATATTCATATATTCATAAATTCATAAATTCTTAATTTGATAAATTCATAATTTCATAAATTCATAAATTCATAAATTTCATAAATTCATAAAATCATAAATTTATAAATTCATAAATTCATAAATTCATAAATTCATAAATTCATAAATTCATAAATTCATAAATTCATAAATTCATAGACTCATAAATTCATAAATTCATAGACTCATAAATTCATAAATACATAGATTCATAAATTCATAAATTCTTAAATTCATAAATTCATAATTTTATAAATTCCTAAATTCATAAATTCATAAATTTATAAATTCATAAATTCATAAATTCATAAATTCATAAATTTTTAAATTCATAAATTCATAAATTCGTAAATTCATAAATTCATAATTTTATAAATTCAGAAATTCATAAATTTATAAATTTATAAATTTATAAATTTAAAAATTTATAAATTCATAAATTCATAAATTCATAGATTCATAAATTGATAAATCCATAAATTCATAAATTCATAAATTCATAAATTCATAAATTCATAAATTCATAAATTCATATATTCATAAATTCATAAATTCATATATTCATAAATTGATAAAGTCATAGATTCATTAATTTATAAATTCATAAATTCATAAATTTATAAATTCATAAATTCATAAATTCATAAATTCATAAATTCAAAAATTCATAAATTTATAAATTCATAAATTGATAAATACATAAATTCATAAATACATAAAGTCATAGATTCATAAATTCATAAATTCATAAATTTATAAATTCATAAATTCATAGATTCATAGATTCATAAATTCATAAATTCATAAATTCATAAATTCATAAATTCATAAATTCATAAATTCATAAATTCATAAATTCATAAATTCATAAATTCATAAATTCATAAATTCATAAATTCATAAATTCATAAATTCATAAATTCATAAATTCATAAATTCATAAATTCATAAATTCATAAATTTATAAATTTATAAATTCATAAATTCATAAATTCATAAATTCATAAATTCATAGATTCATAGATTCATAAATTCATAAATTCATAAATTCATAAATTCATAGATTCATAAATTCATAAATTCATAAATTCATCAATTCATAAAGTCATAGATTCATAAATTCATAATTTTATATATTCATAAATTCATAAATTCATAAATTCTTAAATTCATAAATTCATAAATTCATAAATTCATAAATTCGTAAATTCATAAACTCATAAATTCATAAATTCATAAGTTCATAAATTCATAAATTCATAAATTCATAATTTTATAAATTCATAAATTCATAAATTCATAAATTGATAAATTTATAAATTCATAAATTCATTAATTCATTAATTCATAAATTCATAAATTCATAAATTCATAAATTCATAAATTCATAAATTCATAAATACATAAATTCATAATTTTATAAATTCATAAATTCGTAAATTGATAAATTCATTAATTCATTAATTCATAAATTCATAAATTCATAAATTCATAAATTCATAAATTCATAAATTCATAAATTCATAAATTCATAAATTCATAAATTCATAAATACATAAATTCATAATTTTATAAATTCATAAATTCATAAATTGATAAATTCTTAAATTGATAAATTCTTAAATTCATAAATTCATTAATTCATTAATTCATAAATTCATAATTTTATAAATTGATAAATTCGTAAATTTATAAATTCATAAATTCATAAATTCATAATTTTATAAATTCATAAATTCATAAATTGATAAATTTATAAATTCATAAATTCATTAATTCATTAATTCATAAATTCATAAATTCATAAATTTATAAATTCATAAATTCATAAATTCATAAATTCATAAATTCATAAATTCATAAATTCACAAATTCATAAATTCATAAATTCATAAATTCATAAATTCATAAATTCATAAATTCATAAATTCATAAATTCATAAATCCATAAATTCATAAATCCATAAATTCGTAAACTCACAAATTCATAAATTCATAACTTTATAAATTCATAAATTCATATATTTATATATTCATAAATTCATAATTTTATAAATTCATAGTTTCATAAATAAATTCATAAATTCATAAATTCATAAATTCATAAATTCATTAATTCATAAATTCATAAATTCATAAATTCATAAATTCATAAATTCATAAATTCATAAATTCATAAATTCATAAATTCATAAATTCATAAATTCATAAATTCATAAATTCATAAATTCATAAATTCATAAATTCATAAATTCATAAATTCATAAATTCATAAATTCATAAATTCATAAATTCATAAATTCATAAATTCATAAATTCATAGATTCATAAATTCATAAATTCATAAATTTATAAATACATAAATTCATAAATTCAACAAATTCAGACATTACACAAACTTTATCAAATTTTTAAAATTCATTAAATTAATGACTAAATTCAAGAAATTGATTATTAAATTCATAAATTTAATGATCATATTCATAATAATTAAATGCATTAAACTAATGATCATATTCATAAAATTAATGATTAAATGCATTAAACTAATGATTAAATTCATAAAATGTATATAATGCTTTAAAAATTAATTATTAAACTATATGAATTTACAAAATTTTATGAAAAATTTCTGTTTAATACAAAAATATAGAAATATATATTTGTTATTAATCAATCGCCCATTTTTTGTCCACTAGTGCATCGCACAACCTTCAAATATACCAACAGCTTAAAATAAACGTTTAAGTACATATTTGTGTACTTGTTAATGTACACTTATCAGTTATTCACCAAATTGTTCACATCTTATTTAAAGATATGTTTGTTCAATCTAACCGTTGTTCATCTTCACACTCTTGGTATTCACATCAATTAGAAAAATTTCCAATAGTCTTTCGACTTGAATTTCATATGGAAATTATAAACGACTTTATTTGTGTTTTACTGAAGCGGATGAGGCGCCTAAGTTTAAAAATAAATTTATTTATCATCAGTATGTTAATCAAGAGAATTTATAGGAATACAGTAATGAAAATAATTAGGCGTTCAGATGTCACCTAAGAAATATATACGAAAAACAATGAGGTTGTCACAAAAAAAAACAAAAAACTCAAAACGGGTCGTTAAAACCCGGTTAGGGCTTTGGTTTGGTGGAGAGAAACATCAGCATGTAGGTTATTGTACTTTGAGTAAGTTAACTATTTATTTTGTATTAAATCTCAACAATCGCCTTAAGATGTCTTAAGTTTTGAGTCGAAATATTGACAATTAAATTTGAAAAAAAAAATGTTAAGGGCAAACAGTATATTTTCTATGTAGACCTGAAAGCCGATATGCAAAACATTATTATAATATAAGGGATAGCTTGACAACTCTGTGACTTGCTAAACTTGTAAAGGGTTTTCCAATGAGAGGTGTTATTGTGAATAGCCCGCTTATCCGGTAGCTGTCACTTTTGAAGCTATTCTTCTTTGACATTTGACAAGTAGAAACAACGCCATTACTAAAAATGGAACGATAAACGCTTCAACAACGCATTGAAATTATGAAAATTCAATACAAAAATGGTGAAAATATTGCAGTCACTATTCGCAAAACTAATGCATTTTTTGGTCGTTCTAAAGCAACTTGTCGAACCGCAATACAGAAATTGGTGGAAAAATCAGAGCTGTTGGGAGAAGTTAGTGATGTGAAGAATAAAACCAGTGCACGTCGCTCAAGAATAGCTGAAAATATTGCTGCTGTAGCCTAAAGTGCTGAAGCAAACCCAGGTTAGACCATTCCTCGTCGTTCTTTGCAATTGGGCATTCCACAAACGTCATTACACCGTATTTTGCATAAAGACTTGGGTCTTAAGGCTTATAAAGTTCAGTTAAAACAAGAACTCAAGCCCCGGCCGATCATCAACAACGTCGTGTCTTTGCTGATTGGGTGCTTGAAATGCATGAAAATGATCCGGAATTCCATCGAAAAATCATCATAACTGACATTTCCACCTCGGTGGCTACGTTAACAAGCAAAATTGTCGCATCTGGGGCTCGGAAAACCCAAGAGTTATTGTTGAGAAGCCTCCCCATCCTTAACGTATGACTGTTTGGTGCGGTTTATGGTCCGGCGGGGTCATTGGACCTTACTTTTTCGAAAATGAGGTTGGATCAACAGTTATGGTGAATGGATTGCGCTATCGAGAGATAATTAATGATTTTTTATGGTCGGATTTGGATGGTATTGATCTGGACAAGGTTTAATTTGAACAAGACGGCGCTACGTGCCACACAAGCAACGAAACCATTGATCTTTTACGGGAAAAGTTTCCGGAACGCGTTATCTCTGGAAGAGGTGATCACAATTGGCCACCGAGATTTTGTGATTTAACACCTCGCTACTTTGTCCTTTGGGGCCACATAAAAGATAAGGTCTACGCCAACAGCCCAACGTCGATTCAAGACCTCAAAGGCAAAATTCGTGAGGCTATCGATGACATAGGGCAGCCACTTTGCAATTTGGTTATGGAAAATTTCATGAAAAGGATATGGTCCTGTAAGCGTGCTCGTGGTGGCCATTTGGCTGATGTTGTTTTTCATTATTAACGGCATACCTTCCTCTTTATTATGAAATAAACATTCGATTATTTGTCTCAAAAAATTACATTTTTCTTTGAATACCAAAATAACACCTCTAATTGGAAAACCCTTTAAAACTGCAAAACTGCATTTCCCTGAATGATATATGGACACATGAAAACCAAATTAATAATAGTTTACAACTTAAAATAGCTTCAGGGTTCTTTTATATAAGGAAGAGATATAACTTCTGCTTTGATCTTCCCAGCCAAGAGCTGGCTAAATTAAACATTCGATTTCGTACTCGTATTGCAGACATGTAAATAAGTTTCAATCTACATGTATAACAAATCAGCATCATAAGCACGTTCAGAATTTCAATAATGACGCCCTCAACATTTTAATAAAAGTTATACAAACAAAAACTAAAAATTTTTATAAAACTTTTGCAGCAACTTTTGTTGGTCTCGCTTCTATTAATTTTAATGCACAAAGGTGTTTCCTACCTATGCATAAAGTCAGCATCTGAATCTAAAGTGTAAAGTGTAATATAATAAGAAATCTTTTGAAAATGTTTTTGTTGCTGTATCTGCTCTCTAGTGTCTATTGTTTTAAACACCTTAAGATGTTAACTAACAACATGTATAATATATATTCTTATATATAGATATATATATATGTATATATTTTGTCATCTGCTGAAGTGTGTAATGTTGGCAAACTAAGTATATTCTACTGCAAAATATAAGTGATAACTCTTCACCATCAAGTTTCTTTGGACCCACTACCAAAATCAACTCTTTATCACTCATAAAGATGTCCTTTGACAACAACAACAGCAGCAGCAGCAGCAACACTCGAGACAGTGACAGCCATCATTTAACAAGAATAACTATTATGCTGGCTTAGTTGCCCTGTGATTTAAATTTATTTAATTAACTCCTACAACGCAAACATGATAAGGATATCCATAATTCTCCCTCTCTCTTTTGTGATACGTCCTTCTTTTCCTTTTTTTCACAAATGACCAATGGGTGCGATTGAGTGATAGGTAGAAAGAGGACCTTCTGGGGAAGGGCGAAGTCACTCTTTGCAACAACAGTTTATTCATTGTATTGCCAGTCCAATCCGCCTGGTTACTGAGGATATGTAGGAAGTGCCAGTGAGTGTTGTCTGTAGCCTTAGGCTATCATTTTGCTATGGACGCAGAAGAGTTCATCAAAAAATAAAAAATGGGTTACTTTCATAAGAGAATATTGAGGGATAAGGATAGGTGGTGTTGGTGGTGATGGTCAGTAGAGAAAGCAGCAGAATAGGTTTTTAATTATGTTATGCCACTACAATTTATTATAATGGACAATTTCTGAGTGAATTATGTAGCAGAGCTGAGATAAGTTATAACAAGTGATATATTGCTATAAAGGCTAAGGAGGGCGGTCAGAAGTAATAAAATAGACTTTACAGCGGTAATAACTATTAAAATGATAATGCCTACTTTATAAAATTATAATTCATATAATGGCTAGTGTTACATAACAAATGCAGCGAACACGCATTTTAATGCGACTTCTATACAACTAGACTTTTTTTGTATGAGTGGCCAAAATTGGGACTGAAATAAAATGTTATTGGACAAATCTAAGCAAAAAGAAGTCATTCCGAAGACATGACATTTGTACTACATTCAATCAAACATCAAGTACATATTTTATAAAAAATAAATACATGAAAAATATCATCACGACACATCAAATTTAATTTAAACTTACAGATTAGTTGGAAAAAATAAATGTTATTCCTTCAGAACCACTTTGAATTTTAAACAAGGATGATTTAGTACAAAACAGCATAACCCAGACTTAAAATTCTCGTTTGAAGATGCACAAATAATGAACTGGAAATGTATCACTAACAACGACCGGCATAAGGAAGAGGAGTTATTTTAAAAAAATTACATTTAAAGTGTATGCAGATAAATAAAAGCTGGTAATAAAATACTATCGCTTATATACTTTTAATGAACTTTAACTATTATAAAATACCTAAAAAGAAGTAGTTTTTTTTGTACACTAGAACAAAGAACTTATATAATTTCTCTTTCCAATCAATGAATGAGGTAAGGGAAAGATTTTTGGGTTGTTGTAAATTCACTTACTTCTTTAGCGAAGAATGCGAACTCCACTGTTTTAGAAGCTTTTTACTAGACATGTCGATTAACTCGACACTATACTGCGCAGTTGCTGTGACAACATCGAGGCACCGGCAATGAAAGGAAACTGTAGATGATTGGAGCCGGGAATCAAACCACGGATCTCCCGCATGGTAGTCACTTGTTTTAACCACTATGCCAAGGCCGGTCTATTTTATACCAAAAATTACTTTTATTATAACAAAAATTACCTGATTTGTACCAACAAGTACTTTTATTCCATCAAAAAGTACTTTCATAGTACCAAAAAGTACTTTTATAGTACTATTAGGTACTTTTATAGTACTATTAAGTACTTTTATAGTAATATTAATATTAACTATTATACTTTTATACTTTTATAGTGCTACTAAGTACTTTATAGTACTATTAAGTACTTTTGTGGTACTTAAACTTTTGAAGTAACAGAAAGTTTTTTTATAGTACCAAAAAGCACCAAAGTTGTGCCAAAAAGCACATTTATATTACCACAAAGTACTATTATAGTACCAAAAAGTACTTTCATTATTGTAACAAAATGTACATTATTGTAACAAAAATTACTTTTATTGTATCAAAGAGTATTTTTATTGTAACACAAAGTACTTTCGCTGCCTTAAAAAGCGTAACAACTTTAATTTTATTTACTGTTATAGTCCCAAAGGACTTGTGTTAAAAATACTTTTGTAGTACCAAAAAGTACTTTTGTTGCATCAAACAGTGCCAAAAAGTACTTTTATAGTACCACAAAGTATTTTCATAGTACTAAAAAGTACTTTTTAATAACAAAAAGTACATATGTAGTACAAAAAACTACTTTTATAGTATCAAAAAGCACTATTTTAGTACAAAAATTATTTTTTTACAAGAAAACTATTTTACTAACAAAAAGTACTTTCTTGCATAAAAAAGTACTTTTATGGTATCAAAATATATAATAAAAGTACTTTTCTTGTAATAAAAGTACTTTTATTGTAGCAAAAATTACTTTTACAGTAAGAAACCACAAAGTATTTTTATACTACCAAAAAGTACTTTTCAATAACAAAAAGTACATTTGTAGTACTAAAAACTACTTTTATAGTATCAAAAAGCACTATTTTAGTACAAAAATTAATTTTTTACAAGAAAACTATTTTACTAACAAAAAGTACTTTCTTGCATAAAAAAGTACTTTCATGGTATCAAAATATACTTTTATCGGATCAAAAAATACTTTTATTGTAATAAAAGTACTTTTATTGTAGCAAAAAGAACTTTTATAAGACCAAAAAATGCTTTTATAGTACCAGAAAGTACTTTTATAGTACAAAAAAATTATTTAATAATGACAAAAACTAAACAAAATGTACATTTATGGTATAAAATGTACTATTACTGTATTTAGGAGTACCTTCAATATATGCAAAGTACTTTAAATAAAAAATACTTTTAGTTTTATAAAAGTACATTTATTGTATCAAAAAGTACTATTATTGTACCAACAAATACAATATGTACTTTCATTGTAGCAACAAATATTTTCATTGTATTTAAACGTACTTTTGTTATACCAAAAAGTACTTTTAAATTTACAAAATAGTACTCTCGTAGTACCAAAAAGTTGTTGCATCAAAAAGTATTTTTTGTCGTTATAAAAAGTACTTTTACCGTAACAAAAAGTACTTTCTTATTAAGAAAAAGTACTAAAAAGTACTTTTGTCGTACAAAAATATACTTTTGTTGTACAAAACAGTACTTTCATAGTAGCAAAATGTAATTTTATGTATCAAACAGTACTTTTTAGGTATCAAAAAGAACTTTTTATGTATTAAAAATAACTTTTTATGTATTAAAAAGTACTTTTTATGTATCAAAAAGTATTTTTACTTTTTTTGTATCAAAAAGTACTTTTACTGTAATAAAAAAAAATTATTTTTGGTACTATAAATGTACGTTATTTTACTATAAAAGTAAGTTTTGATGCATAAAAAGTATTTTTGATGCAAAAAAGTACCTTTTGTTGCTATGAAAGTACTGTTTTGTACAACAAAAGTATTATTTTGTACAATAAAAGTACTTCTTAGTACTTTTTCGTAGTTTGAAAGTACTTTTGTGGTAGAAAAAAATACTTTTTGGTACTACAAATGTACTTTGTTGTACCATTAAATTACTTTTTGTTGCAATAAAAGTACTTTTTGATACAATAAACTTACTTTTTGTATAAAATATAAGAGTGTACTATAAAAGTTTTTTTTGGTGCTATAGTACATAGTTCTATTGTAAAAGTACTTTGTGGTACTATAAAAGTATTTTTAACACAAGTCCTAATATACTATTATAGTTTATTTTATACCACTAAAAACTATTGTTATAGTACCAAAAAGTACTTTTTCATTAAGAAGTTTTCTTTAGCGCTAAAAAGTTCTATTAAAGTACCCAAGAGTACTTTTATAGTTTCAGAAAGCACTTTGTTGCATCAAATAGGTACTTTTATATAACCAAAAAGTATTTTATCGTAACAAAAAAAACTTTTATTGCAACAAAAAGTAATTTTATAGTAACAACATGTACTTTTGCTGTATCAAAAAGCACTTTCATAGTACCAAAAAGTAATTTCAAAAATACCAAAAAGTACTTTAGTAATATCCAAAAGTACTTTTATAGTACCAAAAAGTTATACTTCAGAACAACTAAAAAGCACATTTAATGTACAAAAAAAAGTAGTTTTAGCAAAAAGTACTTTTACAGAAGCAAAAAGTACTTTGATAGTACCTAGACGTACTTTTGTTACATCAAAAGATACCTTTATAATACCAAATAGTACAATTGTTGCATCAAAAAGTAATTTTGCAGTATTTTATAGTACTTAAAAGGACTTTTATTGTAGCAAAATTTACTTTTTTTGTATCAAAAAGTAGTATTATAGTACATAAAAGGCTTTATTGAACAAAAAAGTACTTTTATACTGCAAAAAGTACTTTAATAGCAACAAAAAGTACTTTTATAGCACCAAAAAGTACTTTAATAGCCCCAAAAAGTACTTTAATCGTACTTTTGTTGCATCAAAAACAAAAACTTGTACAGCACTAAAAAGCATTTGTATTGCACCAAAAGGTACTTTTATGTGCCAAAATGAACTTTAATTGTAACAGAAAGTACTTTTTTGTAATACTTTAATTGTGCCAAGTACTGTTATTATATAAAAAAAAAGTAGTTTGGTTATACCAAAAAGTACTTTTATTTTTCCAAGAATTTTATTTTGTCACTTTATTATTTTATAGTACTAAAAAGGACTTTTATTGTACAAAAATGTACTTTTATTGTAACAAAAAGTAGTTTTATAGTACCTTAAAGTCTTTTTTGCACAAAAAAGTACTTTTATACTGCAAAAAGTACTTTAATAGTACCAAAAGGTACTTTAATTCTACCAAAATGTATTTTAATAATACCGAAAAGTACCTTTATAGCACCAAAAAGTACTTTAAGAGTACAAAAAAGAAGTTTAATATCATCAAAAAGTACTCTAATAGTATCAAAAAACACTTTAACTGTACCAAAAAGTAAATTAATGGTACCAAAAAGTACTTTTGTTGCATCAAAAAGAACTTGTACAGCACTAAAAGTATTTGTATTGCACCAAAAGGTACTTTTTTGTGCCAAAATGATTTTTTTATTGTAACAGGAAGTACTTTTTTGTAATACTTTAATTGTGCCAAGTACTTTTTTTATATAAAAAAAGTAGTTTGGTTATACCAAAAAGTACTTTTATTTTTCTAAGAATGTTATTTTGTCACTTTTATTGTAATCATAAAATAAATGTATCCATCTCGACCTTAAAACTCTATATATAACGCGGAGATGTAGCCATAAACATTGTTTACACACCTTTTATAGCCGTACCAATGCCGTATGCCTATTCAACAGCCATAAGTTCCCATGCAACAGCATTGCTCTCCGTACTGACACATTTTCACACCTTACCACCAATCACTCTCACTCTCCAACATTCTAATTTTATACATTTAACCACAAATCATATTTGTTTGGCACTTGTCACTTGCAACATCCTTTGGTTCGGGCGGCAGAGCTTTCATGTGAGCGCTTATGATGACATTAGGCATTACAATGTTCCATACTACAGCGACCCAGTTAAGTGGGTTGGTTGTTGGAGACACACACACGCACGCACACAAATTTTTGGCAGCAACACTTTTTGTAGGTCTGCCGCATGAGATACGCAGAGCTAAAGCTTCGACAGGATATCAGGATACTTCTACGTTTCTATGCCTAAGTAAAACGATAGACGGACAAAACAAATACATTTCATGAAACTTTGAGCCTGCTAATCATAACCTTTTAAAGACCACAATTTCCATTAAGGAATATTTTTAGAAATGGGCGTTTATGTTCAATACAGGAAGGATACTTGTGTACACACGAGTCGGGAGGTGAAGAAGGAAACAAGCGGTTATGACCAACAAATAACGACAACATCAAGGGCGTCTTATCAACGCCTTTAGATTGTTTGCATTCACCAGTTTCATTGTGTCCACAATCAAATGTATTGTTGTTAAATTCTAAGGAACTTCGTTGTAGGGTAACGTGTTCTTTATTAAGCCCTCTTGGTTATGTTGTTATCGACAGCAAACAAACAGGCCAGACAATGTTTTTTTCGTAGAATTTCAGTGATGATTTTGTAACAAGTTAAACAAAAAAAGACAATTAAGATACTGACGTCACACCAATATAAAAAACTATACCTTAGCATTCGAAGCAGGAAATTTAAGGGATTCATTAGCCTAAAAGTATGCTACATTTTTTGATTAATTTGTGGGTAAATAGCGTTATCCTGACTGCAAATGAATCGAAATTGACTAATTTATTCAAAGTAAGATATAAAATGTATACTAGGGAGGAGACGCAGAGTAGAACTCTCCTCCTACGCTTATATGAGTACCTATATTTGGAGTCATTGTAAAGGAAAAGCTTTATAAAAGTCTAAAAAAAAGTTCTACACGTATTTGCATTACTAAATAGAGGCTCATTGTGGGGGGGGGGGGACAAATCTAAAAAATAACTTGTTATTTTTCGCATGGTGGATAAAATTGCTATATTATTTATCAATATATGACCACTGTCCTGGCTACGACATTAAAATTGTTCTGGAAGATTTGAATACTAAAATATGAAGAGAAGGTGCTCTTCGTTCAGCAGTCGGAAAATTCAGTCTACACAACAACACCTCTGATTCAGACCGGTTAGCATCGCATCGGCAAGACACATGGTAGTGAGAGGCAACCTGGATGTACCCTGAACAAAAGATAAGAAACCAGATTGGTCATGTGGTCATTAATGGAAAGCATGTCTCAAGCGTAATGGACGTGCATGTGATGGTACGCACATGATTAAGTAGTGCTATGAACGCTTGTTATCAAACGCAAAAGAAGCTAGACATCACAAAGCCGCATAGCACCGAGATAGCCAATGCCTACTCCAACCAACTCTCCCAATTACTGCAAACAAACGCCCCTAATTCTGATGTTTCCGACGCACAGTGGCCGCATATTACGTTGCTGCTGCCAAATTTGCAGTGTTTCCCTAGTATTCATGATTTTAAGCTTTTCGAGTCTCTAATGGTAGCCATAAATCTTTTGTTCCTTTAATTTGAATATAAACTACAGAGAGAAAAAAATCCATCTTTAAGTTGCTGCCCAACAACCTGCAGACTCAGTAACACAAAGTGTTTTTTGTTTGATATACTTTTAAACGCTTCGCATTCACACGCCTCGCCTCCCCTTATGGCTCTTACCTAACACGTGCACATAACCGTTTGATGAGTATTGGTATTTTTAACTTTTATGGTTTCCCTTAAATCATTTCCAATGAACCATGCACCACCAAGGCGATACTTTACGGATTACGTTAAAGCTTTAACATTTATATGGAGCAACAACAAAGTAAATAAACTTTAAGCTATAAACGTGCAATTTTCCATTTTTTTTTTCAACGGAAGTTGAATGTGGTTTTCATTGACAATTCAATGGCGACTCGTGGGGCGCACTCTGTCGCCATATTACTGCTGCAGGACTTTTACAATAACATGCAGGACCAATTGCCGGGGTTAAATCGTTTTCACCTACATTGTACTCCCGCCCCTTCCCACAATCGATAGCAGCTAGCAATTCATTTACTCGAAAGAGTCTGAGAGACGCCGCCAGAAATAACTATAAACTTTTACAGAGTGTGATGATAAGTGTAAAACGGAAGAATGACCAGCAGCAGTTTACAATCTCCATTGTATACAAGGATATGGGAATATATGCGCTTAGCATCCAAATGCTATTTGCCCGTGACAGACTATTTCACTCACTGGCATACACAAAAATAAATATCAAGGAAATTAGTCCATAATTAAAGTTCACTTAAAGTTCAGAAAACGGATATTGCGCTTTAATAAGCTTTTTCACGATTTGCTAATGGCTACAATGTTTGTGCGCCAAACACAAAAAGGATAACCGGATATGAATAGAGAAAACACAGTGAAGTGAGTGTATATTTTCAAACATTAGCACACACACATATTTAGTATTCACTAAACGTTGAAATACTAAAAACTAACAATGTAAATATTTATATGTGTACATGGATTAGAACATAAAGGCTTTCACGAAAAAAAGGAAACTTCATTGTTATTCAATCCAGTATATGGAATACGCCTATTTTAGGTTTAAACGTAATAAAATATAGAGAGAAAAAAAGGTGATATCAACAAACATAGCGAAAATTTTAAATGTAATAAAAAGAAAACTATATAAAAAAGGATCTAAAATATAAAAATATTTAAAATATTACAAAAATAAAAATATTTAAAATATACCAAAAATATAAAAAACATAAAAAATTTTAAAAATATTAAAAATATAAAAAACACTAAAAAATTTTAAAAATTTTAAAGATATTTAACATATGAAAAAATTTTTAAAATACTAAAAATATTTAAATTAAAAAAATATATAAACAATTTTAAAATATCGAATATATTAAAAAAAAACTAAAAATATAAAAATTATAAAAAAAATCAAAAATATATAAAAATACTAAAAATATTTAACATGAAAAAATTTTAAAAATACTAAAAATATTTAAAATCATAAAAATATATAAAAAAAAATTAAACTATCTTAAATATTAAAAATATTTAAAATATTAAAAATATTAAAAACATTACAAACATTAAAAACATTAAAAATATTAAAAATATTAAAACTAATAAAAATATTAAACATATTTAAAATATTAAAAATACCAAAAAAAATCTGAAATAATAAAAAATATTAAAAATATTAAAAATAAAAAAAATATCAAAAAATTTTAAAATATTAAAAATACCAAAAATAATAAAAAATATTAAAAATATTAATAATAAACTGTTTGATTGTTAATTTTAGTCGATCGTGTTTTTATATATTAAATTTACGTTAAGTGTATCAAATGATACATCAAATTCGGCTTACGATCAGAAAAGTGTTTTTTATTGTTTGAATATTAACGGTCAAATTCAAAAAATACAACACTGGTGCTGGACATTTTCGGCTGATATCTACTTCGCATGTACATGTTTGACATAATTGTAGATATATATATAGCTGATGATGTACCATTGTGCATCAGTTGGTCACAAAGGGGTCTGAAGATGAACTCGTCATGGAGTTCGAAACGCGTCAACCTAGTGCGTGAAACACTGAATTTAACCAAAATATTTAAACAATAAAATAAAAAACACTTTTCTGATCGTAAGCCGAATTTGATGTATCATTTGATACACTTAACGTAAATTTAAAATATTAATAATATTAAAAATATTAAAAATATTAAAAATGTTAAAAATCTTAGAAACATTAAAAATATTAAAAATACCAAAAATAATAAAAAATATTAAAAATATTAATAATATTAAAAATATTAATAATATTAAAAATATTAAAAATATTACAAATAGTAAAAATATTAAAAATATTAATAATTTTAAAAATATTAAAAATATCAAAAAAGTATTAAAAATATCAAAAAAGTATTAAAAATATCAAAAAAGTATTAAAAATATAAAAAATATTAAATATATTAAAATAATTAAAATAATTAAAAATATTTAAAGTATTAATAACATTAAAAATATAAAAATATCAAAAAATCATCGGCCCATATTTCTTTGAGAATGTGGATGAAACTCCAGAAACGGTCTCCGGGGCTTTTTACGGAACAATGATCGACATCTTTCTTTGCGTGAAATTTTTGGTCTCATTTGGGCCACCCTGTACAAAAAATCTTCTACTTCTTCTTAATTGGCAGCAGCAACAGAAATTCATCTATCAGTAGCCGCACATAAAAAAGAATTCTAAGTGCCCTCGGTCTTTTTCGCTCCGTAGATAGTAAATCACACCTAGTGTAAATAACTGCTCTTTCACCTGGTCCATCCAACGAAGTTTTGGTTGACACCTCCTGAGCCGCCCATAGAGTTTATTGACGAAAACCTTTTGAGCTGGAACATTTTCATTCATATGTACAACGTGTCCAAGCCAGCGCATTCAGTCTATTTCAACGCGCTTGACAATGTCGATATCGTTATACAGCTCATACAGCTCGTGGTTCATTCGACAATGATACTCGCCATTAATGATGATGGGTCCAAATATTTTGCCAAGTATATTTTTCTCAAAGACTCCCAGAATAGATTTATCCGCTTGTGTCATTACCCAGGATTCTGCGCTGTAGAGCAAGACAGGTAGGATTTGAAACTGGTACAGTTGGATCTTTGTTCTTCGAGAGAGCGCTTTGTCATTATTTCGCTTGCTTAGCCAATAGAAGCAGGGGTGTCCGATCAATACTTGTCTTTATATTTCCAGGCTGACATTACTATTTTTGTTTATGGCGGAGCCAAGGTAGACAAAATCATCTACCACTTTAAAGTTATAGTTGTCAACGTTCACGCAGCGTCCCAGACGAGTGGACTCTTTGTTCGTTGAAACAAATAACTTGGTTTTGGCCTCATTTATCCCCTAGACCCACTTCCGCCGACTGCTTTTCAATGCTCGAGAAAGCAGCAGTAACATCCCCCAATCCACGACCAATTATATCTATATCATCGGCAAACGCGAGCAGCATGTGACTTTTGTTGAACATGGTACCATACCTGTATACTGCAGCCTTCCGCATGATTATCTCTATTACAATTTAAAAGTGAACGCAAGACAGACTATAGCCTTGTCTTAAGCCTCGCTTTGTAGAAAATGGCTCTGTCAGATTTTTGCCAATTTTCACTGAGGACTTCGTGTCTGTCAGTGTCATACCACAAAGTCATATAAGCTTCGCGGGGATACTAAACTCCGCCATAGCATCTAACTATTTCTGTCGTATCGTACTGTCGAATGCAGCTTTGTCGATGAACAGATGGTAGCTGTCGATCTGCATTTCTCAGTTCTTCTCCTGAATTGTCGTTGTGTGAATATTTGGTCGGTCGTGGATTTACCAGTTCTAAAGCCACTCTGATAAGGTCCAATCAGCTTGCCAGATTTAATAAGAAAAAAAGTCTTTCACATAACACACTAGACAAGACCTTGTATGCGATGGGTAAAAGGCTAATCCCGCGATAGTTGATACACTCACTTGGATTGCCTTTCTTAATCACAGGACATAGAGCACTCAGGTTCCATTCATCGTGCATGCATTCCTTGAGCCAAACCGTGTTTAAGTTTAAGTGCTAGTGCATGCATGTTGCTAACTCATTTAAAAAGCTCAGCCGGTAATCCATCGGCTCCCGCAGCTTTATTACTTTAAAGCCTTGCGATCGCCGTGCTAATCTCGCTTTGGCGAGGTGGTGGACAATCTACTCCGTCATCTATGATTGGTATGATTTCGTCACTAATGCTGCCTATGGGAACGAGTGCAGTTCGAAAGGGTTTCCTTCCATATTTGCAGCACACTCTGAGTGTCCGTGACCAGATTTACGTCTCTGTCCTTACAGGTGGGTTCTCCCTGTTCCAAAATCTTTGCTTTTAACCTATTGGTAGAACTTTCGGGCCTCACATCTATCCCTGTAGTTTTCGACATCCTGGCTCGCTCTTTTCTTACACAGACGCTTTTTCCGTCTGAACAGGCGTTTCATCTTCCTCCGTCGCCATTGGCTGTAGTTTTGCCTTGTATGCAGCATCCATTTATCAGACATTTCGCGACATTCATCATCGTACCAGGGCTTGTCTGAGCGTGGTTTTTCATAACCCAGTACGGTGGTTGCAGCAGTGGCATAGAACAAGGGGGGTTTGTTTGATGTAATTGAGAGAGTTGGTTGGAGTAGGCATTGGCTATCTCGGTGGTTTGCAGCTTTATGATGGCTAGCTTCCTTTGCGTTTCGTTTCGAGAATTTTTGGCACTACTTAATCGTGTGCGTACCTTGGCTGCAACAAGGTGGTGATCCGAGTCAATATTTGCACCACGCATCACACGCACGTCCATGACGCTTAAGACATGCCTTCCATCAATTACCACGTGATCTATGTGGTTTCTTGTCTTTTGATCAGGGGATATCCAGGTTGCCTTGGGGATATCTTTATGCGGGAATATTGTTCCACTCACAACTATGTTTCTTGCCGACGCAAAACTAACCAGTCTGAAGCCGTTATCGGGGGTGTTAGAAATATGAAAAATATTAACAATATTAAAAATCTTAAACAAATTAGAAATACAAAAAATTCATCATTTAAAATCTAAATCAATCATTGAAAAAACTAAAAATATTAAAATCACTAAAAATATTTAGAATATTAAATACTTGTATTTAAATATAGTTAATTTATTTTATTTATTATTTATTTAATTTATTTAAATAAATTAAACATATTAAATATATTAAAATGTAAATATTTAATATTCTAAATTAAATATATTTAAATAAATTAAACATATTAAACATATTTAAATATATTTAATTTAAAATATTAAATATTTATATTTAAATTAAATATATTTAAATATATTTCAATGTATTTATTTTATTATATATAAATATATTTAATTTATTAAAATATAAATATTTAATATTTTAATTATTTTTTATTATTTCAATATTTTCAATGATTATTTTAAATTTTTAATGATGAAGGTTTTTTATATTTTTAATATTACTTAAATTTTTGTTGTATTTTTAATTGTTATAATATATTAAATTTTTAGTTATTTAAATATACGCTACGTTTCATAGTATATTTCTCATACGTATACAACTAATTGAGCTCCACCTATCCTTCATTAATTGTACTACTTCTTATAAGTTTATATCCATGCCAATGCTATAATTTTACTCTTGCATGCTCTAGTGCACACATAATGTTTTGTTATGTTATGTATTATATTACAAAAAAAAAATTTTCGCCTTTTTAGCTCTTAAAATATGCCAATCTAATAGCTGAGCGCTGCGCTCTGCCACTGGTTTTAGTTACAACCACTCCAATGTATTTTACTCCTATACGGACATTCTAGTTGGGTATCTTGTTACTGACGCCACCATGTCCTTATCAGGATGTCTAGGATAAAGTGGCTACCGTAACTGTAGCTCGCCTAATACTAGTATTATTTACATTTGCAAGTATAAATATAATGATGACCTTGTTGTATCCTCTCCCCCTCCTGTTTGTTAGGTTTTTGTCTTTGTTTTTGTTTTTTCTTTTTTGGTCTTCTCAAACATTGGCATTGTTAGGGGCGATGTTGCTAAGGTAAAATGACAATAGGAATTAGGGAAGCAATATATGATTAAATAACCTACACTCATACACTTTTGGGGGAAAAGTGAAGTGAGGTGAATATTGGATTAGGTTTATGTGCTTTAGGATAAGATTCGCTTCCGGGCATTGTTAGGATTAGGTCACTGTGTGATTAAAGTTCATATTGGAAAATGATTTGAATGAGATGCGAGATGCTGGTATAATAAATATCACATATTGGGTTTTTGAACATAGAAGTATCTATTGGATATGATAATAGAAAGTATTCCCCTTGGAAATCGCTGTAGATGTCTTTTATTCTATTCTATCTCTTTTAGTCATATGACTGATTTAAGAGCAGAGCATTTGCAGATTAAAGTAAGTGATAGAAGATAAAGTATGGGATTGATCTTAAACAAAAGAGCCTAAAACGTGACAAATTCCCCTATACGATACTTACTAACTTCAAATCGATATTAAATTATTATGGAATGTAACTAGACAAAACGAATGATGCAGAACTTCTTCATTTTAGGGCTACTTTCACGTACAGTTCTCAGAATTGAGTCCCAAATTAATGAGCTGGAAAATGTTGTTGGGTCACCATATTTCGAACATTTAAAATTGTTACAAATAAAAAGTAAATTTTTCACCCATTCTGTCCCACTGTAAATAATAGATTGAGATCTACATTTTTTTGAAAAAAAAAATTATTAATTCTTTGTCATGATTGCAAAATTTCAACAAACCCGGAGTGAAGACAAAAAATTTATGTGATCGCTTTCCATGGAATTACTTCTTTATATTAATTTTTTTAATATTTTATGTACAATTTTTGTTTTAATATTTTCTTTTTAAATTTTAAAATATTTGTATATAATCTTTTTTAATTTCAAATTATTTTTTAATTTAAAATTGTATAAAAAACATTTAATACATGTTCCTTATTTTTTTTTTTTAATTTTATAGTTTTGTTTACTTGTCTTTTTTTAATTAATCATTTTTTATACAATTTTTTTAATCTATAATTCCTTAAATCTTTCATTTTTAATAAATTTCATTTTAAACAAATTATTTAAGTTTAAACCTAATTTATTTAGTCAAAAGAATATCTTAATTTTTTTCCTTTTGTTTAATACGAATATATATGGGAAATATATAATTTTTTTTATTGGAAACGATTTTCCTATTTCCTTATCCAATTTTACTAAAAGATTTCTTTTTTTCTAAAAGATTATCTGATCATCACTTATGTCTTCTAATTTTATAGTTTTGCTAATATAATATTTTTTTTTAAATTATTATTTTGGTAAAATTTAATACGTCTGATAATGTTATAAATTAAATTATTTAAAGTAATTTTTTCATATTTTTTTTGTTGTTTAGTGGAAATATTGAAAAATTAAAAATACAAACAAAACACTGACCTCGAGCATAATTAATTAAAACTTGGGATATTAAAATATATTCAAATGTCAAAGGTAAATATTTATATGATATTAAATTTAAATTTGTGACAATCTTTTTCGTGTTTTGCTGCCACGATGTTGGGTATTTCCTCAGATCCTTCGTATTTTGCAGCCCCACGTAAGGTGCCAATGTGACAATCTTCTTTCTAAGATTGTATGGGTTCATAGAAATCAATAACCTCTGTCTTTATAGAAAAATGCTCGTCTGGTACTATAATAAGCCTAGACAGAGACACTTTACTTTTGGAGTCAGAAAGCTAATTGACTATTCTTTGTCAATGGTGCTTCTTTTATACGATTTTTCAAAGGAGTTATGTACATGGTTGTATTATAACGTAGTATAAATACAGAGTTGTCTAATTGTAAATAGTAATGTATGAGATCAGCTGATCTTTAAAAGGATAGAGTTGTATTTACATGTACGTTAATTCATATGTTTCTTAGGATCTAAGCAAATCGAAAATATATTAAAATAAATAAAAGGATAGTTTTAAAATAATACGAATTCAGTATATCAAAGTAAAATAAATCTATTAATGAAAATGAGTGACTGCTTCAAATTTAAAAAAAAATCTAATACATTTTTAATAAAATTTTTAAAATTAAATAGAAAATTTTTTAAAATATTAATTTAAATATAAAATTAAAAAAAATATTAAGTTAGCTAAACTACAAATAAAAAAAATTATGATCAGATAATCCTAAATTATACAGATAACATTAAATTATACAAACATATTAAATTAAAAAATAAAAATATTTAATTAGCTTAACTATAAAATAAAAATAAAAAAATTTTGATGAGACAATCTGTTAAGCAAAATTGGATTAAAAAAAATTTTGATGAGACAATCTGTTAAAAAAAATTGGATTAAAAAAAAAAATTTAAAAATATTTTATAAAACTATAAAAAACATATATTAAAAATAAAAAGTTTTCATTGAAATATTTCATATTTGTTGAATTTTTTTTAATTTTGTTTTAATTATTTTTTTAATTTTTTTTATTAATATTACTTATTTTAAAATAGTTGCATTTTTTAAGTATGAAATTTCGCACGGACAGAAATATTCTTCAAAATTTTTGATTTCCTAAAAGAAGAAATCGTAAGAAAGTAGAAAAAATTAAATTAAAATATAAGTAAAACTATTAAAATATTTTAAAAGAAAAATATAAAAAAATATATAAATAAAAATATAAATAAAATATAATATAAAAAATATTAGTAAAACTAAAAAAAATATGAATATCAAAAAAAAATTTTTTTAAATATTTTAATTTATTCTCGAAATTCTTTTTCAATTTTATTTAATAAGTTTTTTTTAACTACATAATTTGCAGGACAGAAATATCATTAAAATTTATAATTTACTAGAAATAAAATAAAAAAATAAGTTGAATTATACAGATAAAATTAAACTATGCAAACATTTTAAATTAAAAAATAAAAATATTAAATTAGCTTAACTATAAAATTAAAATAAAATAATTATGATCAGATAATCTGTTAAGAAAAATTGGTTTAAAAAAAATTATTTAAAAACATTTTATATTTTTAATTTTATAGGTTTTTTTATTTAAATTCAATATATTTTTTGAAAATTTAATATTTGTATTGTATTTAAATATTTATTTTGCTTTAATAACTTATTTTCTTTAATATTTTTGTTAAATTTTATTTTAAAAAATGTATTAAAGAGACTGAACTAAAAAAATTAATTTTTAGATAAAATTTTTTAATTTTTTTTTGTTATTTAATTTCACAAAAAGTTTATCTGTTGTATCTGTATCTATTATAACTTGTAATGGTATTCCTTATAATGAGTAACCATCGATTATAACATAATAATGACGATTCCTCAAAGACGGTGATATACAATATTGACAAAATAAATATTCGAAAATAGAGCTTTTAGTGTTACTTTATTATGCACCACTATTAAACCCAAGACCCCCAATTTTACTATCTTTAAAATCCAAAAACTCACGACCACTTTTTCGTCCATAGCTGTGTAGGCACGTGCTATCTTGGACATATTCCAAAATCTTGCAACCTATTATTGATTTGTTTAATTTCATCGCGAATCTCATGAAATCGCACCACCACCACGTGCTGTTTTTATACACATGGAGAGCAGCAGGCTTAAAGTTAAACACAATAAAACAATCATTCGCTTAAACATTTTTAGCCAAAATACTTGTATAGTTGTATAATAACAAAAACAAAAATCATAACATAAACATTTCACCTATAGTATTTTTTACGTATTAAATCGAGTATAAAAATACTTTTATGTTCACACCTTTGTTGTGGCCATTATAACGGATGATTTGCTGATTCGCACAATAGTCGATGGATAGAGAGGCAGCAGAACTAGGTACACCACCGACCAACCGACACAATTAGTATAAACACAGGTGACAGGAGCAGCGGTAGCGGTAGCGGTGTCGACAGCAGCAGCGATTAATTGTGGCGCTATCAACTGAAATGTAACATAAACCGGATACTCTAAGTACACACAGAAAAGCCGCACAACAGCACACACACACACTGATGGACACAAGCCGAACGATTACACAAGGGAACAAAATTGAACTTTTTGAGTGTTGTTTGGAATTCGATAGCTGTTTTTTACTAATTTGGGGTCGCTGATTTCAAATCTAATCTCCATTTTTCTCCATCAGCTCGAATTTTTAAGTTACAGGTACTAATCGTATTTTCGACTTTTTTCCAAAAAATTATAGTTCAAAAAATCATAATTTTTTTTTTCATAAGCCGGATTTTAAAATTTTATTTTTTTATTAAAGATATCCTTGTTACCTTTGAAAAAAATCAAATTTTTTAATATTACAAAAAAAAAATGACTGAGTAACGGCTGTTTTATTCAAAAAAAAAAAAAAAAATTACACAAAAAATTACACATTTTAATTTTCTTCACGCTGAAAGTTAATCGGTTGGGCCAAATTGTTATTTTTATTAGCTTTATTGAATATCATATTAAGATAGCTTTCTAAAACATGTATGTACATAATAATCGATTGAAAATTGAATGAGTTATGCTAAATTCTGTGATAACAGATTTTTCGCAATTTTTTGTTTTTACCCAAAAAAAATTAAAATTTTGTATTCTTAAAAATCCTGACAAATTTGCAAATTTATTTATAGTTTAATTTTTAGTTTTGCCTCCTATTACAATATAATTTAACAGACCAAATTTAATTAATCGGCAGGTTTCAATTTGGAAGTTAAGGAAGAAATATTAATTTTCCAAAAATAGGTAATTTTGTATGGGAGGTACCAGAAGGGGTGATCCGATATAGTGCAAATTCATTCCTGATTTATATTTTCATAACCGTAAAACTTCCGCATAGTTTGACTGAATTCAGTGTACTTACAAAAAAGATATGTATGTAAGACTATTGGGGTGAGTTCGGTCATTTGTATGGGAGGTACCAGAAGGGGTATGGCAACGCTTTCGGTTTTTCTAGGGTTTGTCTACTTTTGCAAGATAAATAAACTGACCAAATTTCAATATCCTCCGGTAGTCTGTTTGGCAGCTATCGAAGATATATTAATTATCCAAAAATAGGTAATTTTGTATGGGAGGTACCAGAAGGGGTGGGGCTATTCCGCCCATTTACAATCCCATAAGTTCGTTTAGAAAAATATTAATACTGATAAATTTTCATAACGATCCGTTAAGGTTTGCTCGAGTTACACTTTCACAAACATATTAATAAATGTTATTTTTGTATGGAAATCGTGATTTTTGTAAATTTAGTTATCTCAGTAAATTGTTGACAAAATCAAAAGTTGTGCAGATATTTTAATGAAATAAAGCTCATTTGATTCACACTATATTAAACTAAATGTTTTAAGACAAACACTGTGATTTTTGTTGCAATAATTTTTGTTATGAATTTTTAAAAAACAAAATTTTTTTTTTTTTGTAAATTTTTTGTTTTATTTTTTAAAACTACAACGATATCTCTGAAACTACTAAGCCAAATTAAAAACAATGTAGGCACGGATTAAAGATAATTTTGTTGACGAGTTTAAGTTTTTTTTTTAATTGAATATGGTGAACCGTTTTCAAGTTATTTAAATATTTGTAGTGGAAGTGCCTTAGTTATGGACATAACGGTATATCGCGAAAAGTCGAGCTGATACAAAAAAACCAAGTGCAGATTTGGATTCAGCGTCCCAAATTACCTTTAAAACAATATTCAGTTCTTAAACAACAAATACCTTGTTCCCTTGTGTTATCGATTGTACGTACATGTTTTAGAAAGCTACTTTAATATGATATTCAATAAAGCTAATAAAAAGAACAATTTGCCCCCAACCGATTAACTTTCAGCGTGAAGAAAATTAAAATTTCCATTTTTGTTTTTAAATTTTTTTTTTTTTTTTTAATAAAAGAGCCTTTACTCAGTAATTTTTTTTGTGATATTAAAAACAAAACAAAAACAAAATTTTAAAATCCGACATGAAAAAAAATTATGATTTTTTGAACTATAATTTTTTGGAAAATAGGCGAAAATACGATTAGTACCTGTAACTTAAAAATTCGAGCTGATCGAGAAAAATGGAGATTAGATTTAAAATCAGCGACCTCAAATTAGTAAAAAACAGCTATAGAATTCCAAACAACACTCAAAAAGTTAAATTTTGTTCCCTTGTGTTATTATTGTTGTCAAATACGCTGCTAGCGAACAATGCGAATTAATTGTTTCTTAATGTTTTAGTTTAGTTCATAGTATATTAACAAACACTTTATTTAATATGTACATCATCACAGGCACAATAATATAATAATATGTAATAAACAAATGATAGTATTAGTTAGTAATAATAATAATAATAACAATGGTATCAATAGATATTACATGTATATACAAGATGCAAAATTCATATTCGTACCACATATATATGAGTGATACTTACTAATAAAGTCAGCAAATGAATCACTAATGGTAGTCTTATCCTCGTTAATAGAGTAATAAAGAAAATAATAATAAAAAACTATATAATACTGAATAATATGAACTGAAAGCTTATAAGCCGTATTTTTGGTCATTTTAGGTAAACCTCAAACCCCTGTGTTCAACAATCGGCTCCCAAGGCGCCCCATATTAAAAAGTGATGGAACCTGGACTGAATTCTCAAAGGATAACTTGGAAATCCTAACGTCCTAACTCACATCCCGAGTGGAAAGTCCAACTCTGCAACTGTCACATTTACCACATTCTGCAACCGAATACCAGGCATCAAAGAGGAAGACATCAACAACTTAGATCCTTATAAATTTCCTGGCCCAGCTGTAATTATACCCGCCGAACTTCAACAGACCTTGAAAATACTATTGCCATTGCTAGAGCCTCTTTTTAACGGCTGTGTGAAAATGTCCTACCTGTCAATAAGGTAGAGAACGGCTTGGGTGGTCGTCATCCTTAAGCCAGGAAAACCATCACACACAAAACGAAGGACAACAGACCAACAAGTCTCACTTCATTCCTTCTGAAAACTCTCGAGAGTATAATAGACGACGTGATCAAAAATTCAATCGACCCGTATCTCCTACCGAATGCTACTTATAGCTTTATGCAAATACAGGTAGCTATCCGTAAAACCTGGAGACTTAAACCTAAAGTAACACTTAGGATTTGCTCCATAGCCTGGTGGTATGTGCTCAGCAAAAATAGTAAGTTCAGACAAATAGATCGTATAATGGATCACTTAATTACCGCATGCATGAGATTGACCCCCTCTAAGACACTCTACACAGTACTTAATCAAACATCCTCTACGAAACCAGAAAAAAATAATAATATAATTGAAACTATAAAAAAATGTATTAAAAAGAAACAATATTTTTCTTTGAAATATTTCATATTTATTCGCGAAATTAATTTTTATTTTATTTAGTAATTTTACTTATTTTAAAGCAATTTTTTTAACTATTAAATTTAGCAAGAACAGAAATATTCTTCAGTATTTTTTGCTTTATAGTAGAAAAATGCTAATGATGTAAAAAAAATAAATAAACAATAAGTTAAAAAAAAAAATTAAAAATATAATAAAAATTTATTTGTTTTTTTGTAATTTTGTTTTTAACTGTATTTACATTATTTTTATTTTAATTTTGTTTTTAATTTTTTTTTTTTAATTTTTTTAAAAAAATATACCAAAAATAAAAAAATTAATATAAAAAAAAGGAATAACAAGAGTAAAAAAAATATAACAAAAATAAAAAAATATATAAGAAAATATATAAAAAAATATATAAAAAACAATATAAATATAAAAAAATATAAAAAATATATATATAAAACAATTAAAAAAAATGGACAAAGCATAGACAAGAGCTTGTGTGGATTATGTTGACGTGTGGTCTTCTTCTTGGGACCGGCCGTGGCATAGTGGTTAGAACACGTGACTACCATGCGGGAGATCGCAGGTTCAAAAATGGCTCCAGTCATCTTAAAAAAAAAAAAAAATTGTGCTTTCATTGTCGGCTCCCCTCGAATGTTGTTGACAGCAACTTCGCAGTATTAAGCGTTGATTCAATCGGCGTGCCTAGTAAGAGTGACGTTCGCATTCGTCGATAAACAAGTAGGTGCCGTTAGTTGTGAATCTAAAAATAGAAAGCGTGTTAATTCACAACAACGCGAGAAGCTATCCCATACCTCATTCATGGGGTGCAAAGGGAAATTAAGTTTAGTGGTCTTCGTTGATACCATTTTCGCACCGGTGTGTGTGAGCTTCACATTGATTACTTGAAGCTTTTAACACTTAAGGTTGTGATAATGAGTGGAGAAGTCACAGCAAACGGGTACGGATAATGATGTTTTGGCAACCATCGAAATAGCTATCTGCCCTGCCAGCTGTCAACATAATCCATTTCACACAACTCTTGTAAAACAAATTCTATTAGCGATAATAGAAAATAGATCTCAATCCGAACAATGAAAAATATATTCATAAAAAAAATATATATATATAAAAAAAATTTACAAAAAACAAAGAAAAATATTTAAAAATAGTATATAAAAAATGTATTAAATCAAAAATAAAAATATTCATGTTTGAATATTAACGGTCAAATTCAAAGAATACACCACTGGTGCTGGACATTTTCAGCTGAAAATACATCACTGGTGCTGGACATTTTCGGCTGATATCTACTTCGCATGTACATGTGTGACATAATTGTAGATATATATACAGCTGATGATGTACCATTGTGTATCAGTTTGTCACAAAGGGGTCTGAAGATGAACTCGTCATGGAGTTCGAAACGCGTCATCCTAGTGAGTGACACACTGAATTTGACCAAAAATATTTAAACAATAAAATAAAAAAACACTTTTCTGATCGTAAGCCGAATTTGATGTATCATTTGATACACTAACGTAAATTTAAAAATATATAAAAATATTTTTAAATATAAAAACCAACAAAAAATAGGAACTATTGTTTTCTCTTTCAAATAAACATTCTGTTTAGAAAAGAAAAATAATAAGTTTTTATTATGTTGTTCATTTTAAGGTAAGTCTTATCATAGTGAAAATTAAAATAAAATGTAGCAACAACCTTTGATGTTTGATTTAACTAGGACCATTTTTACAATTCCATTAGATATAACATAAACATTTTAGGGAAAAAAATTGTTTTGACCTGAAATGAGAGCAATTCGACGGCCTATTATTTATTGTGATACCTAATGTAGGTATAGCAATTGCAAATCAATTGTCAGGCTAATATGCATTTTAACCTCTTTGTCGCTGATTACACTGATTATCAAATCTGGATTCTGTTTGATACACTAATACACATTAAAAGTAAATCTTATCGCTGTGCCGATGCACCCAGCATCAGAAATAATTTGAACTTTAAAGAAATTTCAATAAATTTCAATAAAAGCGACACCAGGAATGGCGAATGAAATTTCGAATAGTTGGCTAATATTATCGGATCTACTATGTTACTATGTTCAAAACCGAAAAACTACAATTGTGATTCAAAATGAAATATTTCATTCACCGGTTATTAAAAAAAAGTGTTCTGAACAAATGAGAAAAAAATTTAATTTTCTTTAGATTTTGTTTGAGTTTTCTCTAGTATTTATAGTTCCTCCTTAAATTTAGTGTTTAAATATGGATTTTGCATACTGTACAACAACGATTACCAGCAATTATTTAATTAACGCGAACATTTTCGAACATTCATGTAAATAATTCGACAAAAAATAATAAACAATTGCAGTGTAACACAACAACAGCAGTGACAACGAACAGTCTATTGTACAAAAAAAAATTGTACAAAATTAAATAATGAAATGAGCGACCGACAACAGACTGTTAACTGATGACGAATGACAATTCAATATTGAATCGTAAACAAACGGAATGACTGTAGCGGCAGATACTTCTCTGCTATACTTCTCGTCAGCAGCATTGATTACATTAAGTGGCAAATTTGCAGGCTTAACTTATAGCCACAAGCGGTTAATTGCAAATTATTGTTTAACAAACAATTGAACAAATGTTAAGATACTCGTTCACTCAATTAGGGGTTTCCCGCCGCTTTTTTTTTTTGCAACAAATATTAGAAACGAATTAAATACTAATATATGTAACACACACACACACACACACTAGAACACACACTCTGTAGGCCTCCGAAAATAATTCGAAAACGTGAATTAAACTTTGACGCGAACCGAGAGCTCAAAACACAAGCGTTATTGTTGGAAATTGATTGGCAACTAAACGGAGACGACGTTGATGTTTGCTAACGTAGTTACCAGTAAAAGCAGCAGCCAAAATGCTGTCGTGATTCAAAGAGTGTCTGCCAATAGAACCCCAAAGCAAGCTCCTTCGCAGAGCGAATGAGGTGTGGGTGGGTACCCTGTGGCTGTGGGTAGATGGTGGACCTACTCACCGACCGACACGGATATACTCAAAGCATACCCAGTCTGGGGGGTGCAAAGTAGCAGCAGCAGGCAACGACAAAACCCCTTTCGTAACAACTGACAACGAAGAATTAACACAATTTCGCCTTCGTTCACGCACGTAACGGTCTCTTTGCTTTCGGCTAAAGCCAAGCAAACAAACGGCAACAACAAAAAGACAACATCTATGACGACACAATGACCTTCACCATCATTCGCATCATAAAAGTTCTATACTCGGCAAAATCACGGCAACACCGAAATGCTGGAAACACCAGAGAGAACAAGTGTTACACAATAAAAGAGAGAGGGAGAGGCGCCACAAATTGTCAGTTGTCACTTGTGCTAAGAGTTGCCACATTGCCTATTCCTTTAGCGCAAACATTTAGGGGGCAGAAAAGTTGCACGGAACAATCTTTTTCAATGTGACTCAAGATTTTGATAATGTTTGGGAATTTTCAAAAACAGATTCTTGTTGTACTAAGCAGCATCTACCAGAAAAATTCTATCTTTTCCGAGGTATTTTTTTGTAGAACTGTGTATTATGAAATTAAAAACTTAGTTTGCGTATCTTTGAAAAATTTTGGGTTAAACTTTTTTCTTACATTCTTTTTTTAGTAAAGTTTTTTTTCTTACTTTCGTTTTTTAGTAAGAAAACAAATTGTAACCCAACTTTAATAAAATTTCAAATTATTTCAATTAAATTTAAACAAAAAATTATTTCCATTTAATTTTGTTTAATCTAAATTATTTTTTAAATGCTCTTGTTTTGTTTAGTTGATCATTATTTTTTATAGTAATAATTTTCTGAATTATTAATATAAATTAAAATAGTTAATAAATTTAAAAAGATAATTGTTTTTGAATTAAATTCTGTTGGTTGGTACGCAGGCGTCCCTTCCGTAGAGCAGTGAACGGAAGCCCAATGCAACCCCAATATGAGTTTGAGTTGATAAGGTGCTCTCTTCCCTCTCTCGCCGTAATGAAGGAAATCTTTATATAGTTTTTTTTTTCATAACTATAATATAAAAATTCATGAAATAATTGACAAATATTACTGTCGTGCGCGTGGCAACGTACATTAACATATTTTTATTAATTTTAATCGATTCTATTGTCCTGCTAACAACAAGTATGGCTGAATGCATTTGTTTATATTCGTTTAACGTGTGAGCGAATGGGCTATTTAAGCCGATGATTGCCGCAGAGGAAATAATTTTTAAAATTGAATTTTTGTTTAATTAATTAAAATTTAAATAAAATTTTTTAAGAATTTTTTTTTTTATTAAAATATTTTATTTATTTTAAATTATTTTTTTGAAATAGTAGCGATATTTTGTGAAATTGTTGCTAAAGTAATTTTTTTTTTTTAATTAAATTGTTTTTTTTTTTTAAATTATGTAGTGCAATTTTTTTTATCTAAAATATTTTTTTTATATTTATTATTTTCTGAATCAAATTAAATTTATTATTTTTAATTAAAATAATTATTTAATTTAAAAAGATTATTTTTTTTTAAAATGAATTCAGTTGGTTGGTACTCAGGCATCCCTTCTTAGAGGAGAGAATCACTTAGGTCCCTATGGCCCAATTGTGGTACCCACTGGGCATTTGTAATAAACATAATTTTACTTAAAAATCTTATATATTCTATTAATTAAT
This sequence comes from Muscina levida, assembly GCA_964034835.1. NCBI lineage: Eukaryota > Metazoa > Arthropoda > Insecta > Diptera > Muscidae > Muscina > Muscina levida. The sequence goes on from OZ035883.1 coordinate 66,027,955, forward strand.
TAATTTTTTTTAATTTAAAACCTAATTTTTATTTTTTTCAAAAACATTATTTTCATTTATTAATTTTAGTTGTTTTTAATTGAATATTTAATGAATATTTCTACTGTTGAAAAATAAAAAATTATTATAAAACTTATTTTTTAATAAAAATTATGTTAAATAGTAAAATGTTTAATTTTTAATTATAAGAAAAAAAAATTATTTCTGTGATTCAAATTATTTTTTTTTTTTACTATTGTTTTTTGAATTAATTTTTATTTTCTTGTTTTGCCTATAGTAGAACTATTAAGGCTTGTGGTGAAAGTGGAGGAGTTACAGCAAAGGGTGCTGATGATGATAGTTTGGCAACTCTCGAAATAGCTATCCGACCTGCCAGCTGTCAACATAATTCATTTCACACAAATCTTGTAAAAACAAACTCTATTGGCACTAATTGTCAATAGTAAATGATCTTCAACCGAACCATGAACCAATATTTTTATTTTTTTTTTTTTTAAATTTAAATAATTATTTTTATTATTTATTTATTATTTTTTTTTAAATCAAAACTATATTTTTTGCTTCAAATGTTTCTTTCTTTTCTATTTTAAAAACTTTAAAGAGACTAAAACTTATAATTTTTAAGTAAAATTTTAATTAATTAACATATTTTTTTTATATGAAAACATTTCATTTTATTACAACTGTATTTTATTTTTTAATTAAACACAATTTCATTAAAAAAAAAATTGTATTTCTATTAATTTATTAATTATTTTTAATAGAAACCATTATTTTTTAAAAAAGATTATTTTCATTTATTTATGTATTTAATTAAAATTATTTTTTTTTATTAAAAAATATTTTTTTTAAATAAAATTTTTTTGTTTTTTTTTTCAAATAAAAATATTTTTTTAAATAAAAATTATTTTATTTTAATTAAAATTATTTTTTTTTATTAAAATTATATTTTTTATATTAAAATTATATTTTTTTAATAAAAATATTTTTTTTTATAAAATTTATATTTTTTATTAAAAATGTTTCTTTTCTATTTCTAAATTTTTCAAGAGATAAAAATTTATTTAAATAAAAATATTTTTTTAAATAGAAATTATTTTTATAAATTAAAATTATATTTTTTTTTAAATGAAAATTTTATTTTTTTTAAATAAAAATATTTTTTACTAAAAATGTTTCTTTATTATTTTAATAATTTTTAAGAGGTAGAAATTGTTAAGTAAAATTTTAAGTAATTAACATATTTTTTTAATATGAAAATATTATATTTTATTGCAACTGTATTTTATTATTAATTAATATTTATTAATAAATAATATTCATTTAAAATAATTTTTTTTTCAAAATATTTTTTTTTTTCAAAATATTTTTTTTTTCCAAAATATTTTTTTTATTCCAAAATATTTTTTAAACATTTTTATAATTTTTAATTAAAAATATTTTTTTTAAAATATTTTTTTGTTTGAATTTTTTTTTTATCAGAAATTTGTTTTGCGGTTAAAATTATTTTCTGGAATTAAGTGTTTTGTACTTAATTTAGTTTTGTTAATTAAAAAAAAATAATTTGTATAGATATAAAATCCTTGATTTGTGAATCCTTGAAAAACTATGGGTTATTTTGTTCTTATTGAAAAAATTTAAATGAATGAAATAAAAATTTTTTTTATAAAGTAAATAAAATAGTATTACTTTAAGAAAAATTACATAAATTTAATAAAATACAATTACATAATAAGAAAATTCCTTAAATAATTTGAAAAAAAAAATAATGTTTAGTAAGTTAAAAAAATAATATTTCAAAATTTTTTCAAAACATTTGAGTTTAATCATAAAAAAAAACTTACTTAATTTCCCTTTACACCCGATGAATGAGATACGGGATAGCTTCTCGCGTTGTTGTGAATGAATACGCTTTCTATTTTTAGATTCACAACTAACGGCACCTACTTGTTTAACGACAAAAGCGAACGTCACTGTTTGAGAAGCTTTTACTAGACCTGCCGATTGACTCGACACTATACTGCGAAGTTGCTGTCGACAACATCGATGGGGCCGGCAATGAAAGAAAACTGTAGATGACTAGAGCCGGGAATTGAACCACGAATCTGCCGCATGATAGTCGCGAGCTCTAACTACTATGCCATATAGATTTTATAAATTTCATGCAATTTTTCTTATAGTAATTGTTAAATTTTATATGTTAGTAATATATACTTTTTTAAATTACTATTTTTTTTTAAATATTTTAATTTTGATAAATTGTTATTATTTATTATTGGCAATAGGTTTTTATCAAGAGTTTTGAAATGTATTATATGACAGCAGCTTAGGCGTATGACGTCTATTGATGTCTCGTCAACGACCTTTGCTGTGACGTATTTTCCGTCATTACAAACCTTAAGGGAAGAAAGTATCTCAAAGCAAATGAGAACTGTACCAACGGTGCGAAGATGGCATCCTCAAAGCATAGAATATATATCAACATAACACATTCACATTTTTATAAATATTTTACATATTAATTTTTTTTCAAATATTTTATTAAATTTTTGTTAATATTTTTTTTTTTTTTCAAATTTATTTCCTTATTCATTTCATTTTAACGATTATTAAAAAACTAATATTTATTTTGGAAAAAAATAGAAAATTTAAAAATAAATAAAATAATACCAATTAACAGAAAAATAATATCAATTTAGAAAAAAAGTTCTTAAATAATATAAATTCAAAAATAATGTAAATTTTAATAAAATATTATCAGATAATCAAATTAATTTCAAAATTAAAGCTTACCCACCAACTAACGTTCGGTTTCGTCGTTAAACTGTAGGTCTTGTGGGAGTCCAAAGTTGCAAGCGTGTTAACTCACTTAGATGCAGTAGCTCTCCTATGTCTCATTAATGGAATATAAAGGAATATTTTAAATAGACTTTTTAGAATGTGGGGGTATTAAAGCTTTCCAACAAATTTTTTTTTAAATTAATACAAAAAATAGTTTTACGAAGAGAGCCATTTTCATATAGTTTAATACCGCCACGTTGTTACATCCTTATAAGTATACAATTATTTTAAAATAACTAATAACTTATCAAACGCCCAATATTTCGTAACTATTTGAATAATAATGCAAGAGGAATAATGTCCCCAAGTCATTACAAAATAAATGGTTATAAAAAGTCAGCAATGCAACCACATATGTACATCTGGCTTGTTGTAGTTTTTGGGAATCTTAAATTTCTAATAACTTACAGACAATTATTTTTCGTGAACTTTTATTCAACTTACCTAAAAAGAAAATAAAGAAATATAAATTATGTTAAATTTTTTATCAAATATTTTAAAGTAAATATTTTATTCATATTTTTATTAAGAAAATAATTTAAGAGTAGAAATAATCACAAAATATTGCACTCTAGAGAAATTTCTTTAAGTTCCACGGTTAGTCCTATTAAATTTATGTGGCAACACTATGTGTATCCTTAAAGCTTTGGCATTTTCAAGTGCAAAATTGCAATTTATTTAAATTTACACATAAAAGCTTTTTGCTCAAGTTTATGCCTCTCTCTATTAACACTATATGCTGTTGTCTTTAAAGAGCTCTCTCACATTTTAGGAGAAACGAAAGCTTTTATTTCAGTGGTACAATTTAGGGTGACCAGATAAATAAAATCTTTATAATTAGCTAATTTGCATAGATTAGCATTGTCTCTGCGAAATTTGCTCGGTGGGAGCTGGGTGTGCAAATAATTTGGATTTGGAGAACAAACAGCAGGAGGGTAGTAAGTAAGGTCATAATTAAACGATGTGTCAAGAATTTAAAAGAAATTCTTTACAAATACAAAGTAGTACGTTGTAATGGCACCGAAAACATTGTTTCGTTGAGAATGTTGATAGAAACGCAGTATAGGCGAAAAGAAAAAAAAGAATAAAGAAAATAAAAACAATAAATAAATACAAAAATGTATAAAAAAAAATAAAAATATAAAAAAAAAATAAAAATAATATAAAAAAACATAAGAAAAATTTAAAAAAATATAAACAAAAATAAAAATAATATATTAAAATTTTACGTTAAGTGTATCAAATGATACATCAAATTCGGCTAACGATCAGAAAAGTGTTTTTTATTGTTTGATATTTCCTCCATTTCTCATGTTTTGAATATTAACGGTCAAATTCAAACTATAATTGGTGCTGGACATTTTCGGCTGATATCTACTTCGCATGTACATGTTTGACATAATTGTAGATATATATACAGCTGATGATGTACCATTGTGCATCAGTTCGTCACAAAGGGGTCTGAAGATGAACTCGTCATGGAGTTCGAAACGCGTCATCCTAGTGCGTGACACACTGAATTTGACCAAAAAATATCAAACAATAAAAAACACTTTTCTGATCGTAAGCCGAATTTGATGTATCATTTGATACACTTAACGTAAAATTTTAATATATAAAAAACACGATCGACTAAAACTAACAAACAAACAGTTTAAAAAAATAATATACATAAAATTAAATAATAAGATAAAATTAAATAAAAAAATATAATAAAAAAAAAAAAAAAAAAATAGTTTAAAAAAATCTAACGAAAAAAAACAAAATTTTAATTAAACTACACTAAAGTTAAAAATGTAAAAAAAAAATTTAAGTTTAATAATATAGCATAATGTTTTTAACAGAAAGTTTGAAACAGATAAAGTTATAGGCAAAAAAAAGGAAGAAAAAATAAGAACTATAAAAAATAAAGAAATAATTAAAAAAAAAATTAAAAACATTTTAAACATATTACATATTTGTTGGTTAGTTTAAGTCGATCGTGTTTCTATATATTAAATTTATGTGATACATCAAATTCGGCTTACGATCAGAAAAGTGTTTTTTATTGTTTTTGATATTTTTGGTCAAATTCAGTGTGTCACGCACTAGGATGACGCGTTTCGAACTCCATGACGAGTTCATCTTCAGACCCCTTTGTGACGAACTGATGCACAATGGTACATCATCAGCTGTATATATATCTACAATTATCTCAAACATGTACATGCGAAGTAGATATCAGCCGAAAATGTCCAGCACCAGCTGATATCTACTTCGCATGTACATGTTTGACATAATTGTAGATAATTGTAAAATATACATAAAAAAAATTATTTTTGTGCGTTGATAAAGCCATCACTTGAGAACGCATGGTCTGATTTAAATAATTTTTTCCAAATGTTACTAACAACAAGAGAATGGTTTTTACAAAAAAAAAAATGTTGCCAAGCCGATTTCTACGCCCACCTTTTTCTAAAATTCCTATAAAACGCTATAAATATGTTATTTCTATAAAAATATCGCTCTATAGAAAATATAATAGGTTATAATTTTTTTTTAATTTTTGATAAAATGGGCGGAATGGGCGTTGGAAAATTTTTTTTTGAGCTAGAGATAAAATTAGTTGCACAGATAGTACTGCAGGTTCAAATTTTTAGACGAAATTTTAATTTTCGATCAGTGGACGGAAAAGGCATGGACAATCGTATTTAAGTCCTAGAGAAATAAAATTTGATATCCTGATAGAACTCTGCAACACAATTATGAATATGCAGACTAGGCTGGCAGCGAAAATTCAACTTTGGATTTTCTATAATGCCCGAGTGGAATATTATGTCAGTTGTAACAAAACGCATATGATTAAAATTTGAGCAAAATTGGACACGAAAACGGCTTGACCGATATTTTTGAAATTTTCACAGAATGAAGCTGTGTGGTCGGGGACCGGCCGTGGCATAGTGGTTAGAACACCCGACTACAATGCGGGAGATCCCGGGTTCGATTCCCGCCTCCAGTCATCTACATTTTTCTTTCATTGCCGGCCCTCGATGTTGTCGACAGCAACTTCGTAGTATCAGGTGTCAAGTTTATCGGCATGTCTAGTTAAAACTTCTTAAACAGTGACGTTCGCATTCGTCGATAAACAAGTAGTTTCGTTAGTCGTGAAACTAAAAATAGAAAGCGTGTTAATTCACAACAACGCGAGAAGCTATCCCATACCTCATTCATGGGGTGGAAAGGGAAATTGAGTTTTAAGTAAGTAGATGTGTGCCAGGGACCGGCCGTGGCATAGTGGTTAGAACACGCGACTACCATGCGGGAGATCGCAGGTTCAAACCTGGCTCCAGTCATCTTAAAAAAGAAAAAAATAAATAAAATTTTCTTTCATTGTCGGCTCCCCTCGAATGTTGTTTGACAGCAACTTCGCAGTATTAAGCGTCGATTCAATCGTCGTGTCTAGTAAGAGCTTCACAACAATGCGAGAAGCTATCCCATACCTCATTCATGGGGTGCAAAGGGAAATTAAGTTTTAAGATGTGTGCCAGGGTCCCAGGAAAATTTTTCAGAACTTGTTGCGAATGGTATTGATACTAGAATAGTTTCCTTTTTAATCGACTTTCTATTCTGTTTCTGGTTCTATATAACCGATTATGTACAACATGTTGCACCACAGATTCCGTAGAACAGAAAATGAATATTCGTATTCGAAATAAGTATTTTTTAGAGGGACTTTATTAAGAAAAACTCAAAAATCTGAGTTTAAATATATTTCGAACTAGCACCCAATTGAAAATCAATGAAATTTCAAAAAATAGCATATCTAATTCAGTTATGTAGCAATTCATTTCATAACAGGTTCCATGAGAACATGTTGGTTGTGGGACAATTTCAAACAAAAATAATATATTGTGCAACCGAAAGTGGAACTTGTTACTTATCAGTAAAAGCTGTTCTGTAATTGTTTCTTTGCAACAAAATATTTTGCTGGGGTGGAAGTGGGCTGTACCACGCCCTATTTAAAAGAAACCGTTAGAACTTCTTCTTTTTTAATGACAGCAACAACAGAAATATATCTACCAGTAGCCGCACTTAGAAAAGTATCCCAAGCGCTTCAGTCTTTTGCGCTCCGTAGATAGTTCGTCACACCAAGCTTAGATAACAGCTCTTTCACCTGGTCGAGTTTTGGTCGCCCCCTCCTGCGCCGCCCATTGAGTTTATTGCCGAAGACTTTCCGAGCCGGAGGGTTTTTGTCCATTCGTACAACCTTTCCAAGCCGGCGCATTTGGTCCCTTTGAACGCGCTTGACTACGTCGATGTCGTTGTACAGCTCATGATTCGTTCGACGACGGTACTCGCCGTTAATGATGACGGGTTCAATATCATGTGTAGGGTAGCGGTCATATATTTCCTCCAGGCGCTCATAGAATGCATATTTAATGTCCTCATCTTTGTCTTCCTTCGGGGCGTGTACACAAATCAGCGTAATGTAAAAATATTTCGGCTTGATGCGAATAGTGGCTATTCGGTCACTTGCAGGGTTAAACCACGAGACCAAGTCTCTTGCCGACTATGAATCCACATAAAAGATGTCACAGTTCTTTCGACGTATGCATCCCTATCGCATTTTCTGTATGGCAGTGATGTCAGCCTTGTATTTGTCCAGGACATCCGCCATTTGGATAGAGGCACCTTCTCTGTAGAGAGTTCGGACATTCCAGGTGCATATCCGTAAATCATGTCCTTATAACGTTGGCGGGGATGGGGGGTTCTTGTTGGCAAAAGTTGCAGAATATGGGGCGGCAGCCCAAAAAAAATTCCACCCTCCCAAATACGCCCCAAAACACGAAAATCGAGGTCAAAGTTGGCGCTAAGACCCGGGGGGCCAAAAAAAGGGGCCCCTTGGATTCTATGATTACCCCCCATGTGTGGGTACTCAAATGAAAGATATTTTCGAGACGAATCCAACGATGTTATGTTCCTACGGGTCTCCTGGACCGAGTTAGAGCCATTCCGGGATATACCAAAAAAAAAATTGAAAAAATGTGAAAAAATCATGGAAAAAGTTACAAAAATTTAAGGAAATAAATTAAAAAATTCTAAAAAAAAATAGAAAATTAAAAAACAGCGCGATTTAAAAAAAAAATTCTGAAAAACCCCGTAAAAAATTAAAAAAAAAATGGGGAAAAATCATGGAAAATTAGAATAATTTAAGGAAATGAATTAAAAAATTCTATAGAAAAATGAAATGTCATCAAAAATCTGTGAAAATTTTAATTTTTTTTGAATTTTTTAAGATTTTTAAAGGAAAATTTCAAGAAATATTTAAAAAAAATCAAGAAACAGTCCAAAGAGAAATATGTGAAAGAAGAAAATTGATTAAAAAAAGGATAAAAGTAGAAAAAATTTAGAAAAATTTGACAAATAGTTAAAAAAAGCTATGTATTGTTTTTTTTTTGACATGTCCCTTTAAAATATTATTTGTTTTTAAAATTAGAGTTGTAACGGTTGAGATGGTTGCAGTAGCGCCGAAGGCTAAATTTTTTTTAAAAAAATCGCGCGATTTTTTAAATAGAAATTTTTTGTTTTCGGGCGATTTTTTTAAAAATATTTTTTTTTTGGTATATCCCGGAAATTCAAATGGCTCTAACTCAGTCCAGGAGACCCGTAGAAACCTAAAAATAACATCGTTGATTGTTATGGATTTTTCCTCAATACGAAAAGTTTCTCGTTAAAAACCGAGGGCTCGATTTTGATTTCAGAATCATGGTTTGTAGGGCAAATTTTCTTAGAATTCATCGTAAATTACGATTTTGATAACCGCTTGGGGCATTTTTTTAACTTGATACAACCACCATGCCACCGGCTGTGGCATTGTCCATGGTTCGATTCCCAGCTCCAGTCATTTACATATTTTTTTATTGCCGGCCCCCTCGATGTTGTCGACAGCATCGTCGCAGTATAGTGTCGAGTCAATCGGCATGTCTAGTAAAAGCTATTCGAAAAGTGACGTTCGCATTCGTCGATAAACAAGTAGGTGCCATTTGCTATGAATCTAAAATAGAAAGCGTTAGAAACTATCCCATACCTCATTCATGGGGTGTAAAGGGAAATTAAGTTAATTTTTTATAAATTTTTTAATAAGCAAAAAATTCATGATTTTCAATATTCCTTTATTTATCTATTTAAAGCTAATAGTTTTATAATCAGATTACCTAGAATGTTATAAGCAAACTATAACGACTTGGTATTCTTTCTAATACATACAAACAATATGTATATAAAAATAGCTGTGACCTGGAATTGAGTTTCACACCCTTATCAACGTTGGTAGAGGTGTTCGTCACCATCACTCGGCAGTTGTTAGTGATGGTGTACCGCTTTTCTAAGGATGGACCGCGTTGTTGTCCAGTCAGCCGACAACACTAGCAAGCTATTGAAAGGAGCGACAACGAAATTGTTATCTCTAAAAATAAAATCAACTAAACTTACTCCCACAGAGTTTGTTTTAAAGCATTTACTGGAGTAGAATGTATGGGCAGACAAACAGACATTGTATAAAAAAAATGATGCGTGTTTATACATATGACGTTCACAAACGTAAAAGAGTGATGATGTAATAATATGTCGCACAGACACTAAAACTCTAATTACTTTTACATTTTATGTGTCAAATGCAAACAAATATATTTAAAATAAAATAAAAATATATACCTAAATAAAATTAAAAGTATATAAATAAACATTAAAAATATATCGTCGTCCGGGAATTCATGTGTTTCATACGCCATTTTGACAGTTTTGAGTTAATGATACTATCTCGTGTTATTGATACTAAATTTTTCAAATCTGCAATCTATTTTTGGCTATCTTTTCTAAAAATCGAGATATTTCGTGTCCACTTTGCTCTATATTCAATTGCTCTATATGAATTTTTGGCACATATTGCACATGAATCCCCGGACGACGTTATGTACATTTGTCGCGTTCGTGATGTCGTGCTGTACCTATTTCAAAAAAAAAGCTAAGAGATATTTCTCAATTCTCCTAAGTCTACAAACAAAAGCTATACTTTTACCTTAGTGGAAAATAAATCGCTACGGGTAACTATTTAAGAAGTTCAAAAGAACTTTTATTTTTTGTCGCGTCCGTTTCATTTTATAGTTGCTTATAACTTTGTACTAAGTTGTACGAAATCCTGCAAATATATTTCTTAATTTTAGTACTGTTTCAGGGCTTTAGTACACAAAAAATACAGATCGATTTCTACTGTTTCTTTTTAGTAAAGTTAAGCGTAGCGAATGTGATTGATTTTGGAGTTATGGAATTATTGGTTTTTATGCATAATTTTTTGTCTCAAATATGCGATACCATATTTTATATTAGGTATTGTTGGAGCGGAATATTGCGACAGTTGTTACAAAATAGCTATGGTTAACATTTTAACAAAAACGGACAACTTTAAGCCGGAAATGAGTTTATAATGGCCATGAGCTGGACTTTACTTGTTTGCATTTTTAGTACTGTATAGACACAAAACGGCTTGATCGATCTTTTTGAATTGTTTATAGAATATAGCTCATTTTTGATATATTTAGTGGAGGTGGCCCCACCCATTGGAACCTATTTTTAAAACCTCAATATCTGGAGTATTGTTTCTGAAAACGCCTTGAAAATTTGTGTGGATGAATTTGGCAGCAAAGTTAGGGTGATCCAATAAAAAATAAGCGGGATCGGATAAGTGGACGTGGTATAAAACTTAAAACTTTAAACGACTGTATCTCAGGAACTATAAGAGGTATAGAGTTGTTAGCACAATATAAATTACTGCCGGGGTGGAAGTGGGCTGTGCCACAAACCATTCAAATAAAACCGTTATAACAGCCATAATAATAGTTTGATCGTCCTGAAAATTTCACAGTATAGTAGAGATGTAACCACGCTATTTGGAGCTTAGTTTCAAAAGGAACGAGGCGGCGCACACACACGTTTGTAATTTGTAAAACAAAACATAGGATTTTCTAAAAACCTGACCTTTAACCTCTTTGAAGCACGGAAAATAGTTATCTGATCTTACTTAAATTGCCGTCATGTATTTTTTTCAAGTGGCAAAATATTCCGATCGAACATTTTAAAACTTCCGCCAAACAAAGAATCTTCATACATTTCGCTGCCGCCCTTATGTATATATATGAAGTGTTCTAAATATCCGACGAAATCTGTTTAAAATCGCTTAACGATATGTGGAATTTTTCATATATACGGTAATGTCACAAAAGCGGTATTTTCTAACGGCGGTATATATTTTACAATTTCGAATAATACATTTTCGTTCAAAAATATTTTGCATATATTGGGAAACTTTAACCTTATCCCTAATAATTTTATATATATTTACGGCCTTATTCATAAAAAATTTCTAAAGTATGTATGAAGCGTTCTCTAGCTAAAGTATTCTTCAGCTCTAAAAAACCTTTAATTAGAAATTGTATTCATAAACGTTTTTTATCAGTACTTTAGCATTATGTGTTCCGGTGGCAACGCCGACTGTTATTGGTCGTTAATGATGTATAAACAAATCTTTATTGTCGGATACAAAAGCTTTATAATCGGATACCAAATATGTATTTGCACTTACAATAAAATATGAACATTATTGTAGCTCAATTTTTCATTGACTGCGATTCTCATGACGATAAGAAAGACGTTAAAGTAAAAATTGTATTAAATAATTTTATTTTCTTTTCCTTATGTTGAAATAATATTCGGATACCGATTAAATTTTTTCCTTGTTTTGATTGTTTATACATCAAGAATATTATTTCATTGTTTACAAATTATTTTTGAAGAATTTTGGAGAAATATTTTTTAAAATGGAATTCATGAATGAAAAGTGTCTATTTAGATACTTTTCTATGTGCGCGATGATTAAGAAGAAAATTTCCTACACAACGAATGCACGCAACAACTCTTTCCAATAGGAAAAATGCAGAAAAACTCAAAATAAAGGTCTCGAATTTATGAATATAGAATAAACTGTACAAACGTCAAGTTATAGCATGCTTAAAGTGGAGACAACCCTACTTTAACTTATTGAAGATGTAAATCGTTTATGAATATTGTTTTCTCGAAATTTGCTTAAAAATGGCTTATAAATCTCTTATTTGTTTTTATGAATAAGGCCGCTATTAAAAATGTTCACTCCTTCTCCGACCACCAATACATTTCCTTTGAAATATCTGCTCAAATAACGAAGCCGATAGTAACCTTCAACAAGAGACGGATGAAATGGGACGTCTACAGGGAACACCTTGCAAGACCCCTACCGAATACAACTCATCTCACCATTGACAGCCCACAAAAGTTGGACAGCATGGTAGGTAAAGTTACAAAAGCCTTGGCCTTATGCACCAGGAAATCCTGCCCAAGACGAAAAGATGGGAAAAAGCTGAAGCCTCCATGGTGGAACGACGATATCTCTAGATCCCGTGCTTCCACCAGAAAATCCTTCAACAAGGCCAAGAGAACAGGTCAATGGGAGGAGTACAAGGAGAATCTAAGACTCTTCAAGAAACTACTAAAGAAGGCGAAAAGATCCTCATGGAGGAAATACACCAACGATGTCGAAAAAACCGCAGAGGTAAGTAGACTTAGGAAAGTATTATCCTCGAAAACCAGCGCCCCGGCATACATAATGAAAAATGATGGTACCTGGACTGAATCCTCAAAGGAAACCTTGGAAATCCTATCGGATACCCACTTCCCTAGGGGAGAGTCCAACTCCATAACCGTCGCACCTACCGACTTATGCGATAGAATACCGGTAATTGAAAGGAACATGATCAAGGACGCCATCAACGACTTCGATCCCTACAAATCACCCGGTCCGGACGACATCATACCCGCCGAACTTCAACAGTCACTGGATATACTATTGCCATGGCTGGAGGCTATTTTTAACGGCTGTGTGAAATTATCCTACCTACCAATACGATGGAGAACGGCAAAGGTGGTCTTCATACCAAAGGCGGGAAAGCCATCACACACCAAAGCGAAGGACTTCAGACCTATAAGTCTTACTTCATTCCTTTTGAAAACCCTTGAGAGAATCATGGACGACATAATCAAAAATTCAATCGGCCCGGATCTCCTTTCGAATGCTCAGCATGCTTACACAAAGGGGAAATCGACAGAAACCGCACTCCATGCACTATTGTATCCCATAGAAAAATCGCTAGACAAGAAAGAATTTTCTCTAGTTGCCTTTATGGACATAGAGGGAGCTTTCAACAACATCGAACCCCTCTGCATCATGACAGAGCTCAACAGCCTACATATCAACTCACATATTAGCAAGCTGATTCGCAACATGCTATTAAAGAGAACTATTACCTCAAAGCTGGGAAATCACACTCTCACTAGAAGAGTGACTAGAGGCACCCCTCAAGGGGGAGTATTATCGCCGCTATTATGGAATTTTGCCGTCAACGACGTTCTCAAACGGTTGGAGTCGGAAGGATGTACAGTAGTAGCGTATGCAGACGATATAGCACTCTGCGTCTCTGGGGGAAGTTTATCTTGTCTCGAACAAAGGATGCAGGACTATATCAACATCCTGGCAAACTGGTGTGCCAGTAGAGGGCTCAATGCGAACCCGGACAAAACAGAACTGGTACTTTTCAGTCGAAAAGAGAAATCGCCCGCTACATCCAACATCTATCTGGGCAACAAACAACTCAACTTCTCCGATACGGCGAACTACCTGGGCCTTATATTAGACAGGAAGCTTAATTGGAGACAGAACATTGAAAGCAGATCCAACAAAGCACTCATAGCTTTATATACATGTCGTAAAGCTATCGGGAAAACATGGGGATTTAAACCCAAGGTAACACTCTGGATTTACAATGCTATAGTGAAGCCAATACTACAATATGGCTCTATAGTTTGGTGGTACGCGCTCGACAAGAAGAGCAAATTCAAACAATTGGATCGTGTTCAACGGTCCTCTTGTCTCCTGATAACCGGATGTATGAGATCGACCCCCTCTAAGGCTCTCTACACGATACTCAATCTACTACCACCTGATCTGAGCTGCAAATGCTCCGCTCTCAAATCGGCTATTCGACTAAACGAGATTGATCATTGGGATCGTTCCATCGGACATTCAAAGATCCTGAACCATATCAACATCTTACTCGAAACTGACTACGTCTATACGAAACTAGAACTCCCTCCAGAAAGGAGTGGGCAGAGAACGAGAACGCAATGTATGGACCAATACACATCTTTACCGATGGGTCCAAACTGGATAACAAGGTCGGCTACAGTATCTACTCCGCGGATCTGGGCCTAAATATAAGATCGAGAATTCCAGACTTCTGCAGCGTTTTCCAAGCGGAAATACTTGCTATTAAACGAGCCGCGGACGTGATCAACGTGAGGAAGATATCACAGGAGGATATTCTCCTGTTCACGGATAGTCTAGCGGCGGTAAACTCGTTGAAGTCCTGTGACATCAAATCGAAAGTGGTCAGTGCCTGTCGGAAATCTCTGAACGAGATATCCAGGAATAACAGAGTTCTGGTTACGTGGATTCCCGGACACAGCGGAATCGAGGGCAACTGTAGAGCGGATGAAGAGGCCAGACAGGGCTCAGCCCTGCAGGAAAGCGACGTTGAACACGTAGCACTTCGCCCTATATCCACCTGTAAAAGTACCATTGAAAATCTAACGTTTAGAATTGCAAACGACAGATGGAAGAATGAAGAAACCTGTAGAAAGGCCAAAATGACTTGGCCAGAATACAACGCGAAACGTGCATCGTACCTGGTAAGTCTTGAGAGGGACCAGATAAGGAAAATTATTACCTTCCTGACGGGACATGGACCCATAGGCAGGCATGCGAGCAGAATGGGATTCGCAACGAAAAGCGAATGCTACTACTGCGGAAACAGTAGCAGTGAACCATCCACCGACCACATTATATGTGATTGCCCAGCGCTATACAGAAGGAGACTGGAAACCCTGGGGAAACCCTTCTTAAATGGTGTAGAAGAACTTGCATCGTTGGACATCGGAAGGATTAACAACTTTTGTAAAATTATCAACTGGACGGATTGGATCGGAACTCCGGATTCCCAATCGACAACTGGTAACGCGATCAGTCAGCACACGCGCTGATAGCATAGGTTGAAGGGATGGCACAAATGCCCAACGGGTGTCACAATGGGTCCATAAGGACCCAAGTGTTCTCCTTTGAAGAAGGAGATGCCTGCATACCAACCAACCAAGGCCGCTATTTTATAGTTTTTATTATTTCTTTTAATTTTTTATTAAAACTGGTAATTGTTATTTTTTTTATTTTTTATAATTATTTATTATTATTATTTTCATATTATTATTTTTTTTATTTTATTTTCTTATTAAAGCTTTTCTTTTTCATATTAATTACTGATTTATCTCTTTTTTTAATTTGTAGTTATTTTTTTTATTTTTTAATTTTTTATTATTATTGAACTTTTATTTTTTATAATTTTTTTAAGCTTTTATTTTATATTTTTTATTATTATTTTAATCTTTAATATTATATTTCTTATTACTATTTTAAGCTTTTAGATTAATAATTTTTTTATTATTATTTTATAGTTTTTGTTAATATTTTGCATTGATATTTATTTCTTATTATTCTTGATTTTTACTTTTTTTATTATTATTTTTAGTTTAAATTATTTAGTTTTTATTATTAGTTTTTTGGTTTTCATTACTATTTGTTACTTTTGATTATTATTTTATTATTGTTTTAGATTGTTTTTAGATTTTATTATTTTCCATTTTCTTTTATTATTTTTATCATTTAATATTTTTTTTCATATAATTTTGAAATTTGTATTATTATTATTATTTTTTAATTTAAATTATTTTTATTTTTATTATTTTAATTTATTATAAATTATTATTGCTAATTTTTTTTATTTCTAGTTTTTAGTTTAAAAATTATTATAAAGTATTATATTTTTTATAATTAATTTAAAGTTTTTACTATAATTTTTGTTTTTATTTTTTTTTTAATTTAATTTTTTAATATTTTATTTATTTTAATATTTTATTTATTTTAATATTTTATTTATTTTAATATTTTATTTATTTTAATATTTTATTTATTTTAATTCTTTATTATAATTTTGTATTGTGATTTTTGGCTTAAATTTTTTTTATTTTAAATGTTTTTTTTTATTTTTTATACGTTTTTATTATTGGTTTTTAGTTTTGCTTATTCAGTATTTTTTAGTATTATTGATAATTTTGTTATTGTTTATTATTATTGATATTATTGTTATTGTTTATTATTATTGTTTTTGTTTTCATTACCATTTGTTAATTTTGATTATTATTTTTTTTGTTCATTTTTATTTTTTTATTGTTTTTTTATATTTAATTATTATTTTTTAGTTTTTATTTTTATTTTTTAGATTTTGTTATTTTCCAATTTCATCTATTATTTTTAGTAATTATTTGTATCATTGTTTTTATTTTTTTTTTATTATTGTTATTTTGAAATTTGTATTATTATTTTTAAAATTTTATTATTATTATTTTTTAATTTTAATTGTTATTTTTATTATTTTATTTATTTGAATTTATTATTATTAATTTTTGCTTCTTTTTTATTTTTAGTTTTCATTACTATTTGTTATTTTTGGTTATTTTTTTTTATTTTTTCTATTTTCATTTTTTATCAATATTAATTATTTATTTTATATTTTATTATTATAATTTTTTTTATTTTATTTTCTTATTAAAGCTTTTCTTTTTCATATTAATTACTGATTTATCTCTTATTTTAATTTTTAGTTATTTTTTATTTTTTATTATTATTAAACTTTTATTTTATATTTTTATTATTTTTCTAAGCTTTAATTTTACATTTTTTATTATTATTTTAATCTTTAACATTATATTTCTTATTACTATTTTAAGCTTTTTATTTAATAATTTTTTTATTATTATTTTTTTGTTTTTGTTAATATTTTTCATTGATATTTATTTTTTATTATTCTTGATTTTTACTTTTTTATTATTATTGATTTTTACTTTTTTTATTATTATTGATTTTTATTTTTTTTATTATTATTTTTAGTTCAAATTATTTAGTTTTTATTATTACTTTTTTGGTTTTCATTACTATTTGTTACTTTTGATTATTATTTTATTATTGTTTTAGATTATATAGATTGTTTTAGATTTTATTATTGTTTTAGATTATATAGATTGTTTTTAGATTTTATTATATTCCATTTTCTTCTATTATTTTTAGTAATTATTTTTTATCATTTAATATTTTTATTATATAATTTGGAAATTTGTATTATTATTATTTTTAAGATTTTTTTTTTTTATTATTATTTTTTAATTTTAATTGTTATATTTATTATTTTATTTATTTTAATTTATTATAATTAATTTTTGCTTATTTTTTTTATTTCTAGTTTTTAGTTTTTATTACTATTTGTTATTTTGATTATTATTTATAAACTTTTATTATTACTTTAAATTATTATAAAGTATTATATTTTTTATTATTATTTGTAAGTTTTTACTATAATTTTTGAGTTTTTATTATTATTTTTTTTTTTAATTTAATTATTTAATATTTTATTTATTTTAATTCTTTATTATAATTTTTTATTATGATTTTTGGCTTTATTTTTTTTTTATTTTAGATATTTTTATTTATTTTTTATAAGTTTTTATTATTGGTTTTTAGTTTTTCTTATTCAGTATTTTTTATTGTTATTGATATTATTGTTATTGTTTATTATTATTGTTTTCGTTTTCATTACTATTTGTTAATTTTGATTATTATTTTTTTTTTGATCATTATTATTTTCTTATTGTTTATTATATTTTATTATTATTTTTTAGTTTTTATTTTTTAAATTTTGTTATTTTCCAATTTCTTCTATTATTTTAAGTAATTATTTTTATCATTGTTTTTATTATTTTTTTTTATTATTATTTTGAAATTTGTATTATTATTAATTTTAAAATTTTATTATTATCATTTTTTAATTTTATATGTTATTTTTATTTTTTATTTATTTGAATTTATTATTATTAATTTTTGCTTCTTTTTTTATTTCTAGTTTTTAGTTTTCATAACTATATGTTATTTTTGATTATTTTTTGTTATTTTGTCTATTTTCATTTTTTATCAATATCAATATTAATTTATTAATTATTTATTTTATATTTTATTATTATTTTGTTATTATGATTTAGTATTAATAAAAATTCAAATAATTCAAATAAAAATTATATAATATAAATAAAAGAATATATTCAAACAAAATGACCATAAGCCGAATTATAACCAACGATAATAAAAAATTTAAATAACATAAATTTAATTAACAAAAAAAAAAGTAAAAATTAACAAAAATAAAAATCTGAAATTCTTATTCAGACCTGTACTTGTGTATCAACGTCGAACTGTGAGTCGATTTAAAAATGCCCGTCTATTCGTCCGTTCGCCTGTCTATTTCCGCAGTAGTTCAAGAGATATCCATCCTTTCACACCTAATAAAGTTTCATAAAAAAATCCAAATATTAATTTAAATTTTAGTTGATTACTGGGCATAGCCTTACGCTGCTATCCAATGTAATCAACGTTATGACGAAAATCTAATAAAAAACTAGGGACCACTAAAAAGTTTAAAACAAAATTCGCTGAAAAAAAATTAGCTGACCTACAAGCTAGTTAATTAATATATTTCAGCTCTAACATAATACATGTATCGCATCGCTAGCCACCAAGATAGATGGCGTACACCCTACTTTTACTTTGCAACGGAAATTAAATATAATATTATAATTATGATGACTTGCAGCATAAATACTTGCTGTACCTTTCGTCGCTAATTCTCATACAGGATGTTTATATTAAATGTGTAACGTGGTGGGATTCTACTATGAGGTGGAGGTATTGAGATTAAGGCACTCTTTGATCTATGAACTAGAAATGCATGAAGACAAAAATAACTAGTAAATAGTTGTTGTGGTATTGAAAAGCTTGTGGAGTAAGGGGAATGCATTGCATTTCACGACGGCTGACATCCTTTACATGCCTTATGGTCAATGGGTTGTTTTTTGGTTCTTATCTCAAATAATGGGTAAAAAATCCGCATGCAGTTTCTAAAGTGGGCGGAGTACACTTGTATGGGAGGTGCCAGAAGAGGCGTCGCTAGACTTCCAATTTTTTCTCAAAAACATTATCCTGTTATAACTTAACAAAATGCAGAATTTGGGCATGGTCGTGTCGAGTGTATTGATATTATAACTCCATCTCTAAAGTGGGCGGAATGGTACATTTGTATGGGAGGTACCAGAAGGGGCGTGTCTAGACTTCCATATTTCGTCTCAAATCTTTATCCTGCTTTAACTTTACTAAATACAGAATTTGGGCACTAACGCGTTGGGTGTATTAATAATATTAATCGATTTCGGGCGGTACCAAATGGGTATAAGAGGTACCAGATGGTGCGAGGCTAGACTTCCAGTTTTTTTCACTAAAACTGTATCCTGCTATAGCTTTACTAAATAAAGAATTTGGGTTCGATCGCGTTGGATTTATTGATATTACTACTCCATCTCTAAAGTGGGCGGAAAGGACCATTTGTATAGGAGGTACCAGAAGGGGCGTGGCTAAACTTCTAATTTTTTTCCAAAACTTTATCCTGTTATAGCTTTACTAAATACAGAATTTGGGTGTATTGATATTATAATTCGATTTCTAAAGTGGGCGGAATAATGTATTTGTATGGGAGTTACCAGAAGGTGCGGAGCCATGTAATCCATTTGCAATACCGTTAGTAGTTTTGGGGTAATATTAACTCGTGCAAAATTTCATAACATTTGGTTGCGTCTTTCAAGAGTTATCGTGCGTGCCAGCCGGACAGCCAGACAGACAGACTGACATGGATTATGATGATATAGATATCATTGGCCAAGGACTGCGGGATGTTACTGCGACCTTTTGAAACATTGATAAGCAGTCGATAAAAGTCGGTCTGGTGATAAATGGTGACAAAAGCAAGTTATTTGTTTCAACAAAGAGTCTACACTAGACCATTTCATTTTACCAATTTTTTCGAAAAGTTATTGGGATAATATATTTTCGAATTCTACTTAAAAAAATAAAAATTTTGGTATATAAAACTTGAAAATTGATCGACGTTTAGGGGTCGCGCAAAATCGTTTAAGGTTTTTGGCTGCAAAAAGGCATATTTCAAAAATACTGATTTACATTATATGATTAAAAGTTTTGATACGCTTGACCGATTTTAATCAGATTAGACTTGTTTTAAAGGTAATAATATTTCGCACATTTTCTGTGAAGACATCAAAACATTTCAGATAGTAGTTTGAGTTTAATAACCTTTCAAACCTAAAAATTTTAAAATTTTAATTCAAAATTTACCTACTTTTGCCCATTAAAATTTTTTTTTTTTAGTTTTGGGTCTAATTTTTGTATATCTTTAAATGCACAATTGACAAACACTTTCTAACGATACTTTTGATGTATGGCAGGACCATGCAAATGACATATGTTCAGCAGCAGCAATAATAATCAATAGTGATAAAAATTAAACGAAAACTGTGTACTATGTATATTTTTAGTAAGGAAAACGATTTAGGTATTAAAAAGAAGATTTTTTTTCAAATTGGATACGATAGCACCTTTTGTGTTCTTTTTGTATGTTTTATTGCGTTTTTAGATGACTTGTACTAATTAGTTTTGCTGTTTATTATCCTTCGTCAAAGTGTTGTTCACAGTTTTAATAAGCCCAATAGCAATCATTGACAACGCTGCTGTTTTTCACAATTTCTTTAATCCGTTTACAATTCTCATTCTTGGGCCAATTTGACGGGTGGATAGCAAGAAAACTGCTGTCTACTCCAATAATATTAAAGAATTTCATAGTATTTTCTGAAATCATTTTTGTAACATTTCCTTCGCAATCTTGGTCACCAGGATGCTTTAATGCAGATGTAATTTTAATTAAAGTTCCTTCGGTATGCGTGGGGTCGAAAAGAAAAAAGCCGAACGCGATGTCACTTATATACCATAAATGCCACACAAAAGTTTTGAGTGCAACATTTGCTATCATTTCATTTGATTTGCGGTATTTTTTTAAGATTCTATCAACAAAATGTGGTTTAATGGGGCTTGTGTTGCAAGGGGACACGTAAAACAGTTTTGAATGTAAATTTTGACCACAAAAATGTTGATCTGAATTAATCCATTTATCTCATCACCAGTGAAATAGTAAAAATTTCAGCAACAATTAAAAATTCTATTCGTTATATTATACATCAAAAGTATCGTTAGGAAGTGTTTGTCAATTGTGCATTTAAAGATATAAAAAAATTAGAGCCAAAACTAAAAAAAATAATTTTTTAATGGGCAAAAGTAGGTAAATTTTGAATTAAAATTTTAAAATTTTTAGGTTTGAAGGGTTCTTAAACTTAAACTACTATCTGAAATGTTTTGATGTCTTCACAGAAAATGTGTAAAATATTATTACCTTTAAAACAAGTCTATTCTGATCAAAATCGGTCAAGCGTATCACAACTTTTAATCATATAAGTAAATCAGTATTTTTGAAACATGCCTTTTTGCAGCCAAACACCTTAAACGATTTTGCGCGACCCCTAAACGTCGATCAATTTTCAAGTTTTATATACCAAAATTTTTGTTTTTTTAAGTAGAATTAGAAAATATATTATCCCAATGACTTTTCGAAAAAATTGGTAAAATGAAATGGTCTAGTCTACACGTTTGGGAAGCTACGTGAACATTGATAACTAAGAAGTGTTAAGATGATTTTATCGACCTTGGCTCTGTTGTAAACTAAAATAATAATGTCAGCCTGGATATTAAGAGACGTGAATTGATCGCAAAGCGCTGCTAGTATTTACTAAGCTAATAAATGGCAAAGCCCTTTTCCGACGAACAATGCTCCAACTCTACCAGACTCTGATCCTACATGTCTTGCTCTACACCGCAGAATCCTGGGTTCGAAATTAGGGGAAAGAGCGGGCTGTGAAATCCTTACGGAGACGTTTAATTTTGTAACTATCGATCAGGCTACCGAATGACTGTAACAAAGTTCAGGGCGAAATAGCATCCATTAGAATAACCGTAGAGGAAATTCAGTATCAAGGGATATTGAGCGTCAGTATTCATATACTTACTGATAGTAAAGCAGCTATCAGATCCATGGACAACGTGTATACCACTTTGAGAAATGTTTGAGAATGTCGGTCGTCTCTGGAGGAGATGAAGAGACATTCAACGGTTAGCCTCACAAGGGTTCCAGGACATGGGGACATATATGATAACCATTGAGCCGACGCATTGGCAAGGACCGCCACCACCGTAAAATCAGACGAAGTTTACGGTCAAATTAGTGTTCCTCTTATATGGGAGAAGCCACTATGAAACTGAAATTGCGGTGAAACTGAATCTCATTGCTAATAAAAGATGCGTGAAAGAAACAACTTGCGTAGCGACAAAACAAATTTGACCCACCATGGATATAAAAAGATCATGATTTGCGCTGAACCTATCTAGCGACCATCTGAGGAACATCATAGCTCTAACACCCGTCAATGGCCCTTTGCCAAACACTCTAAGACGTTGCAACTTTTGTAGAAGACCACGGAGCATCTTCTATGTCACTGCCCTGCTTTTAGTGACCTGATAATATAACCTCGCAGTGGCAATATATAGCCGACTCCATAGAACAGACTGCGAGAAGCGTACTTGGGTACTCAAAGCCGTCTCAAGTAGATGCCTGGTACGCTGATGTATGTCGCAATGCCACGAGAGAGACGGATGCTGCATCCAGGGCGAAACTGCAGCCAATGGCAACGCGAGCTGTTCGTGAACGGCACAGGGAGAAGAGATGAGAGGCAACTCGTCTTTTTAAACGGAAAAAGTGGGAGCTGAAAAAGAGACGGGATGAGTGCACAGAGTTGCTCCGAAGTAGAGGGGAAGCCCGAAAGACAGTAAAGGCGAGAATGCGTGGAGCAGGGTTGCACTCCAGCAAGAACAGCGATAGTCAGCTAGTGACGGACCCAGATAACGTTCTGAAGATATAGAGAGATCATTTCAGAAATCTACTACATACGGACACCACTCCTGAAAACCCCACTCCAATCCATGACGATGGTATTAACTGTTCACCTCCGAGCCAGAGCGAGATACGTGTGGCAATCTCCCGCCTTAAAACAACAAAGCGACTGCAGCCGATGGTCTCCCTGCTAAATTGTTTAAGAAAGGTGGGAAGGAGCTGATTAGGAGCATACATCAGCTCTTGGAGAACATTTGGCTAGAGGAGAGCATGCCCGGGGATTGGAGTCTCAGTCTTTTATGTCCCATATACAAGAAAGGAGATCGTAGTGAGTGTAAGAACTATGCTTATTACCAATGCGTACAAGGTCCTTTCGAGCATATTGTGTGAATGTCTAAAGCCAATTGAAGAAAAACTAATTGGACCTTATCAGTGCGGCTTTAGATCTGGTAAATTCACGACGGATCAAATTTTCACCTTACGACAAATTCTGGAAAATAAACTCATAAAAAGCAGATCGACACCTACCACCTCTTTGTCGACTACAAAGCTGCCTTCGGATCTCCGATAAAGAATAGACTATATGAGGCCATGTCTGAGTTTGGTATTTATGCAAAGCTGATTCGGCTTTGCATATGTACCTTGGAAAACACCAAATCCTCGGTTAATATTGGTAAGGAGCACTCTGAACCATTCAACACAGAAAGAGGTCTCAGGCAGGGTGAGCCTGTCCTGTACACTATTTAATATAGTTATGGAGAAGGTGATGAGAAAGGCTGGTGTCAACATGTTTGACACAATATTCCACAAGAGTCACATGCCACTAGAATATGCCGATGATATAGACATCATTGGCCGAAAACTGCGGGAGGTTACTGCAGTTTTCTCATCACTAGAAAAAGAGTCGGCAAAATGAGTTTAGCGGTCAATGAGGACAAAACTAAAATAATGATTTCGACAAACAAAGAGCTCTCGATGGGGACGCAGCGTCAACGTTCAAAATTATTGTTTTGAGGTTGTAGATGAATTTACCTACCTCGGATCTTCCGTCAATAAGAAAAACAATGTCAGCCAAGAAATCAAGCGGAGAATAGTGCTCGCCAATAGATGTTTCTACGAACTTCGGCAGCAATTTACTAACACCACCTTATCTCGGAATACTAAGAAACAGCTTTACCAGGTGCTAATCATGGGTACTTACGACAACAGACATACAAAACCTGGGAGAATTCGAGAGAAAAGTACTCTATGGACCTATCTGTGTCGACGGCGAGTTTCACCATCGGATGAACCATGAGCTGTATGAGCTTTACTACGACATCGACGTAGCTTAAATAGTCAGAATGCAACGACAACGATGACTGGGACATGTTGCCAGGATGGATGTTAATTATCCAGCGAGAAAGGTGTTTGAAGGCGAACCTGAAGGACGACGCAGAGCAGGGAGTCCCAAACTCCGTTGGAAGGACTAAGTGGTATGCGACATGCCGTCATCTGGTAGGACTAAATGGAGAACACACGCAAAGTACCGAAGCATGTGGAATTCTTTAATACTTCAGGCCTCAAATTTATGAACCACATTCGTAAGTTGAAATGGGCCACTAAAGTAAGTAAGTAAGTATTTTTTCTCATATATATGTAATAGTCAAATATTGACGTGAGAAGGCGGCGCATCGTCCCTTTTTAAAAACTTGGTTCCAAACAGCCTGGTTTTATCTCTACTATACTGTGGACGATCACACTATTATTATGGCTGTTATAACGGTTTGTTTTAAAAGGGGCGTGGTACAGCCCACTACCACCATGGCTGTAATTCATACTGTACCAACAACATATACCAAATATCATCTTTATACATCTAATAGTTTATGAGATACAGTCGTTTTGTTGGATCAACAACTTTGCTGCCAAATGCATTCACATAAATTTTCGAAACGATTAGAGATACAGTCCTCCAGATGTTGCGGTTTCAAAAATGGAGTCCAATAAGTAACGCCACGCCCACTTGATATATCCCTATTTTCATCACTTAAAAATGCAAACAAACAAAGATATACAAATATATACATATATATAGATTTGAAATTTGACTTCTCCGCGTAAACATTACCGAAAATTCCAATGATGAATTTTCGCTGCCGCCCTAAAGTGTATCGAAATATATTAGGATGGAAAACAAATTATTTTATTTTAAGACTCAAAATGCAAAGCAAGATCTGATTGAAAGCAATATATTTGAAAGTAAACAAAACCAACCAGTAGGTAAAAATTCTAGTGTTTGGAACTTAGTATATACTAATTCTTATTCCCCATAGATGGTGAACTAGTACGATTTTCATACAAACACCTGTCTCATTTAACTCGTAAATATTAATGAATTTGTTAAATCTCAACTTTTCAATCTACTCATGAAAACGTATCACAATTAACGTTTTAAGTAATCAACAGTAATTTTATCGTCATAGAATATTTAAAGTCGCACTTTGTACAATATCCTGCAGCTTTGCGTATATCCTAGAAGATGGTGTTGCCAACCATATTCATGTTGAACGGTGATAAGTAATGTTAATGCCATGTATGGATGAAAGTAACGCCCATATTCTATATGTACATTTATAATTTAAATAAATGTTTTATTGTTTCATTATGGGACTTTTAGCAACTCTTAGCTATTAGCTGCCCCTAAAACACAACATTTATACCTATAAATTAAATTTTAGTTTATTCACAAAATGGCAATATTTTAAATAGTTGCCTGCAACCACACTCACACAAACACACACATGCCACTCTCACGCCACAGTCGTTGTGATACTTACACTCACATTATCCTCCTCCGGTATTGTGGTACACGATGTACGCACATAACGTGGCCTATTCACAATATCAAAACTAAAACGATGCTCCTCCAGTTGGGCATGATGCTGTGGCACTCTTGGATCCATGTGACCGCCATCGGAGAATGAACGTATACGTATCACACCATCGTTATCGGTGGCCACGGCGACCGCTCTGAAGCGATCTATCACAGCGTCTTGTATGTGATTGACATTTAAGGAATTGCCCATAATTGTAAGTAATTGGACGAAACACTTCGCACAAACACACACACGCGAATGTTATTTAATGCACTAAGTACCCGGAACAGAGGGATAGCAATAAAGCTCAAGACAACAAATACATGCGACAATAACAATGACGAAGGCCAAGGCGTAAGCTACGGACGGGTTTTGGCGACGAAGGCGAACGAATCGATGCGATACAATCTAATCTAATGGCCAATACAATATGACGGTCTGTCGCACACACTCTCTCTCTCTTTCTCTGTCTCTTCGGGTTGTGCGGCGACGGTTGAATGAATAAACAAAACAAACGAAAGCACTTCCGCTCTGCGCCAGGATAAAAAGGAAACTGAGTGAAAAGATAAATTTGCATGGCCAACACAGCATGCACAAATATTCAACAGGCTGTTGTTGCTCTCGCTAACATTGTGCCACATACGTATAACCAAGTGTATATGTGTATGTATGTATATGGCAGTTCAGTGGCGGTTTGGGACGGGGAGCTCTTTGGGGGCCTCGTTGTAACTTTACGGGGTAGCTTTACGGCAACCGCACAGTTGCCAATTTTTGGATCCATCGAAGATTTAAAGCAGCATAACCAAAGGTAACCGTGCACCGTGCTCTTCGGATGGTTTGCAGTCAGGAGTATCCGACTGTAATCTAACGGAATTTGCCTGGTCGATTTAGTAAGTAATAGGTTAAGCTACCAAGTCCTTACAGTCTTAAAAGGAGCTATTACACGGTGGACCTACTACCCCCTACACTCGTGGGACTATAGAGACCAAACAAAAACAACAACAAAAACGAACAAACACACAAAACACTGATAATGAAAACGCTAACTGAGATCAGTCTGACTGAGCTGCGAACTTCTATCCAATTACAGAGCGATAAACTCATGCTGCAGCTTCAGATACTTGCATCTTTGCCAACTTTGATCAATCTGGCTGAGCTTCAAGCATCAATCCAGAAACAGCATTATGAGCTCAGGCAGCAGCTTGCCCCAAAAATCTTGGGAGGAGCTCAAAATAATGAGGCACAAAGTGAGAGTATCCTGTCCTTGTAAGATTTTTTGGTTGGAGCCAGCCTGGTATCTCCCCTCGTTCCAAGGAAGTCTGAAACAGATTGTGGCTCGAAAACAGACACTCCTTAACCCGTCAAAAGGCCACTGTCCCCCATAAACCTATACGAATCCTACCACAACCAATCAGGGAAACCTGAGAGGTGAAGTCGAAATCGGTAAAAAGGTGGGTGAGACAAAAGGAGGAGAATTAACTGGCGAGAAAAGGAAGCGGTCTATGAAGAACTGTAACGCGTATAGACAGTCCCGTAACTGCCTTGCGAGTTTACAGGGCCGCGATGCCGCTCAGCTCTCTGAGAAAGAGAAGTTCCTAACTCAGAAACGAGTCAGAAAGCTTCGAAAGAAATATCCTGACGCCAGGTTCCTTAGTGAGTCTGCTAAGGAACTTCTCTCAGTAGACTCTGTGGTGGTTATTGAACTCTGTGAAACGGCGCAAGGCGGTGATGAGACGGTAAGGCCACGGCTGCTCAATCATCGACTGCGGTTATGGGCGTAAGGCCATCAGCTTCGAAGTCGTCGAAGGTAAAAAGACGGCCAATTCCCTTAGCTTGTCATCTTATGACAGGCAGGTTAAGATGACTCGCTCTGGTGACGAAACTGCCAACGTCGCGAAGCGGATAAAAAAACAAACAAAGAATAAATTCTTCTCTTCAAGTGACTGTTTTGGACAAGGCTGATCTCGGCGGGAAAATCAACACAGTAAATTGTGCAGCACTTGAGGAAAAGTTGACTAGAAGTATTAGGGCGGCATCGAAATGTATGAACGATTTTTTTCCTTGCGGAAATTTTGAAATTTACGGCTGGAATATTATGCCAATTGATGAAAAAATACATGACGGAAGTTTGTGTAAGAACGCACAACTATTTCCCGTGCCCCAAATAGGTCAAAGATCAGATTTTTAGTAAACCCCAAATTGTTTACCAAAGTTCAATTAAGGCATTATATTTTTTCCTCGTAAATATGTTATAGTCAAATAATGATGTGGGTGAACGGCGCGTCGGTTCGTTTTGGAAACTTGGTTCCAAATAGCTTTACTTATTTTTCTGCTATAATGTGAGATTTTCAATAGGATCACACTATTATAATGGCGGTTATAACAGTTTCTTTAACAGGGCGTGGCACAGCCCACTTTCACCCTGGCTGTAATAAATACTGTACCGACAACACATACCAAATATCTTCTTTATACCTCTTATATTTCATGAGATACAGCCGTTTCAAGTTTTATACCACGCCCACTGATCCGATAACTCCCACTTTTTGTTGGGTCATGGACTTGACAAAAGCATCCAAACAATGCATTTTCAAGATGATTAGAGAAACACTCCTCAAGATAGTGCGGTATCAAAAATAGGGTCTAATGGCCGGGCCACGCCCACTTGATCTATAAAAAATAAAAGTACCCTATTTTCACCACCGACAGTTATACTCTATGAGAATTTCAAAAAGATCTGTCAAGCCGTTTACTAGTCTATACGGTACAAATAAACGAATACAAACTCATTTTCCAATATATAGATTTGACTTTTGACCTCTTTGGGGCACGTCTTAAAGTTGTCCGATTTACTTCAATTTTGACCATAGCTATTTTATAACATCTGACACAATATTCCGCTCCAACATTACCGAAAATCCAAAGATGAATTTTCGCTGCCACCCTATTGAGTATGACCGATCCCAGTTTAATCACAAATCAGCTAAGCTTCCTGGATGTGTACTGGTCAAAGGGTGTTAAAACTACTGACTGTGAACAAGTGAAGACGGTCAAGTAAATTTTCTAAAAAAGCAAGGTGAATAGTTTTGGTAAACTCTGGTCTAGCGCCAGACTGAAAGTCTTACCTAGATCTGTGCTTCCACTTCGGCAGATCGCTATGGCGTGGATTCCCCCACACATTAAGACGACAAAGGTCCCTACTTCAACAGCGATACAAAGGATGAAATCTCCTCGTTGCCATGTTCTGAGAATGGAGGAGTGGATATCGGGCTGGCAATCCGTGCGAACACTTTATCCCCTACTTGTTGCTCAAGAGGGTAGGATGAGAGATGGATTAGGGCTGTAAGGCTGCGTCATCCCTTCATCACTAGTAAGAAAAAAGACAAAGGGGCTACAAGTGGTGCAGATTAATTTGCACCACTTTGCAGCACCAAATTTCCATTCTACCCTCAAGATTCATAGATTAGTGTAGCTATAGTCTTAGAACCGTGGATTGGGGCCAATAGAGTCAGGCGTTGGGAAGGCGACGACTAAAGCCTTTTTGTGACGAACACGCCCGAACGGTTAAGAACTTGTATTGTAGCTAAAAAGGGACTAGATCTTCATTCTTTCTCCAGTTTACAGTACTGATGATATGACTACGGTGTGTTTAGAAGATAAGCGTGGTATACAAATTGATTTTATCCTCTGTCTATATGTACGAAGAGCTGGTTTCCGCCAGCTGAGGCTTTACACCAGCTCACAAGGTACGCGGCATCTAAAAGAAGTCATCATGTTCTTGGATGCAATGCCATTGCTCAACATGTGTTGTGAGGCAGCAAGGATATAAACACGAGAGGTGGGTCAGTTTTTGGATGGCATTATTCAGTATGGACTTAAGATTTGCAATGTAGGGAAACCCCCGAGCTTTAGTAAAAGTAACAGGAATGCTGTCATTGACATAGGGACACTTCCATTGTTAGGGATTGAAGAGTCTGTGAAGAGTTTTCTTTCTCAGACCAGACAGTGGATGTGGTAGTGGAAAGCCTAATAACATATATGAATCTGTGAAGAGCTAATTGGACGGATTTCCTGGACAAATTGTGTAAATCAAAGTTAATGAGGAACTGTAAGGAGATGTTAGGTGAAATAAAGCCTTTGGCAGTCAGCCTCTGTTGGGTTCCAGGTCATTGCTAGATCCCTGGTAATGAATCTGCAGAAATATAGACCAGAGGTGGCTGTTTTCTGCCTGATTAAGACTTTCTGAAAGATGTCCAACCGCCTATTTGTTATCTTTTTGGCTTGGTGGAGGATTGTATGTGGAAAATAGCCAGCAGACATTGAATCTCCACAGGCGACTGTATTAGTGCTAGATCGCTATGGCAGATCCCGATCGACGTATATGGTTGGCCTGTGCAGGAGGGATTTGAGACTGGCCTAAGAAATTCTAACTTACTTACTTTCTCTTTACACCCCATGAATGAGGTATGGGATAGCTTCTCGCGTTGTTGTGAATTAACACACTTTCTAATTTTAGATTCACAACTAACGGCACCTACTTGTTTATCGACAAATGCGAAAGTCACTGTTTGAGAAGCTCTTACTAGATATGCCGATTGACTCGACACTTATACTGCGAAGTTGCTGTCAACAACATTCGAGGGGAGCCGACAATGAATGAAAATTTTTCTTTTTTAAGATGATTGTAGCCAGGAGTTGATCCTGTGATTATCCGGATGGTAGTCGCGTGTAATATCAGGCACATAATAGGCAAATGGGATGAATCTACCTTACCGAACTACTGACGTGTATGTGAAGACGAGGAGGAGTCCGAGACGATGAAACATCTTCCCGCTCTTGCCCTTAGAATGCTAAGATGCTTATGGAAAAGTTATATAGAGGACCTAGAGTATCTCCCCTCAGTCGAAGTAGTTAATTTAATAGGTTCCATACGGTGCCTTTCATGGCTAACTGGGCCAAAATGATTGGTAGTTTACCACCATTTGTTCTTATTACTCTACACCTCCCTTTTCTTCTTCTCTCCACTATATCCGTCTTTAATCACAATGGGTCAACAGATATGACCATGGTGTGTTTGAAGGATAAGCGTGGTATTAAATTGATTCTATCCTCTGTCTATATGCCGTAAGAAGAACTGGTCCCGTCAGCTGAGGCTTTACACCAGCTCACAAGGTACGCGGCATCTATAAGATGTCATCTTGTCCTTAGATGCGATGTTAATGCTTAATATGTGTAGTGGGGCAGCAAGGAATGATGTCATTGACATAACCCTGATAAATATGGACACTTTAATTGTTAGGAATTTAAGGGTCTTTGAACCCTCAGAAAGTGGATGTGGTAGGGGAAAGCATAATAGCATATATGAATCTGTGATAAGCTAATTGGACGGATTTTCTGGACAAATTGTGTAAATCAAAGTTGATGAGGAACTGTTAGGAGAATTTGGATGGAAAGAAGCTTTTGGAAGTCAGCCTCTGTTGGGTTGCAGGACATTGCTAGATCCCTGGTAATAAATCAGCTAAAGGTGGCTGTTTTATGCCTGATCATGACTTTCTGAAAGATGTCCACCCGCCTATTTGTTATCTTTTTGGCTTGGTGGAGGATTGGATATGGAAAACAGCCAGCAGACATTGAATCTCCACAGGCGACTGTATTAGTGCTAGATCGCTATGGCAGATCCCGATCGGCGTATATGGTTGGCCTGTGGAGGAGTGATTTGAGACTGGCCAAAGGAATTCTAACTAGCCACAGCAATATCAGGCACCTAACAGGCAAATAGGATAAATCTATCTCACCGAACTACTGCCATGTGTGTATGGACGAGAAGAAGTCTGAGATGATGAAAAATCTTCCCTTAGAAAGCTAAGAAGCTTATGAAAAAGTTATATAGAGGACCTAGGAGTAGGTAATTTAATAGGTTTTATATGGTGCCTTTAATGGCTAACTGGGCCAAAATTATTGCTAGTTTACCACCATTTGTTGTTATTACTCTATACCTCCCTTTTCTCCTTTTCTCCCCTTTCTCCTTCTTTAACGGACAATCACAGTTGATCGACAGATCTTGGTGTATAGTGGGATCTAGTTTTTACAAAATTACACGTGTCCACAACCTATACACATGACTCAGCGTGACATCTTTTCCATATACATATTCACAATTTTATTTATTCATATTATTGTTTTTAATATCTATTTCATCACTGTCAACTCCGCCACTGAGATTTTTCTCATCTATTTACAACCACAATCATAAACATAGACATAAACGTAAACTTACAGACAGAAACCATCATGGACTCGGTGTCTGTGGTGCCTAAGAGAAGGGATGAATGTGAAGAACTGTGCAAGTATGTATGGATGTGTGTAAGGGACAGTTGTTTGCCGTTTTGTTGTTCACAGGGTCGTTTGGTTAATCGAATGTTTGTCAGTCGGTTGGTCGGTCGGTCCTTTCTTGCCAATATAGGGCTGATGCTCAAAGGAGCTACCACCACAATCATTTTTTTTTTGTTGTTTTTGCTCGCTTTCTTTTGTGTGAGTTGTTTGTGCGTGCGTGTTGACTCGATGTGTTGAAACAACAATCATTCACATAACAAACTATTCGTTTACATTCATCCACCCACTCACTGCAGTGTAGTGTGTACAGTGGTCCGATGGGGGCGTTTTGTAAATGTAATCTGCTGAAAGAAGCAGTGATTTCATTAGCAGCTTAATCGTTGTTGTCCTTCCCACAAGAGTTTGGAAAAATATAAATAACAAAAAAGTGTATACCAAACAGAATGTCTTCCTTGGGCGTGTGTGTGTGTGTGTAGAAATTAAACAAATAATGCACTCAACCATATGTTTGGTGGTTTTTGTGCTCCAACAAATATGTATAAATTTGTCATTAGTTGTTATTGTTATCCAATGAAAAGGATTTGAAATTCTTAGTACAATTGCTCGAAGGAACTGTAGTTCATAAGGCATGGAAAGAGGAAATACTGCCTACCCACCCAAAAACATACTACCGGCCGTGGCATAGTGGTTAGAACACGCGACTACCATGCGGAAGATCACAGGTTCAACTACTGGCTCCAGCCATCTAAAAAAAAAAAAAATTCTTTCATTGTCGGCTCCCCTCGAATGTTGTTGACAGCAACTTCGCAGTAAAAGGTCCGAGTCAATCGGCATGTCTAGTAAGAGCTTCTCTAACAGTGACGTTCGCATTCGTCGATAAACAAGTAGGTGCCGTTAGTTGTGAGTCTGAAAAATAGAAAGCGTGTTAATTCACAACAACGCGAGAAGCTATCCCATACCTCATCCATGGGGTGTAAAGGGTAATTAAGTTTTTTTTTAGATAATTGTAACAGAAAAAAGAAATTTGTAAAAAAATTTTAATTCACATAATAAAAAAAATAATTTATTAACAGTTTGATATTAATATATTTCTTCATTTACTTACAATTTTCTCAAAAATATTTAAAAAATTATTGCATTGTGATTAAATATTTTTAATTTTTTCTAATATTTTTGATATTTGTTAAATTTAACTTTTCAAATATTTGTTCAAATTTTAAATTTCTTATTTTTAAATTTTAATTTTTAATTTTTTTTTATTATAAATTGATATTACTAAAATTAGCAATTCAAATGTTTAGCTAATTAAGAAAAACTAACGAACTTTTTTTATTTAAATTTTTTTCCTCTTGTTTCAATTATTTCCGAAAGCAAAAAATAAAAAATTTGACAAATTAATTGTAAACCCCAAATCATTAATATAAAATTAGAAGATTCATAAAATTGTTTTTATTACAGCCAAAAGCATCAAAATTAAAATTTAACAAAGAAAATTAGTGCGATAATTATCAGGCTATGCCGAAACGGACATATCCTTCACCATATGCATAAATGGTGATGCAAATATTAAGGGTATTCACGATAATAAGTATTTGCATATATTGCAATATTTTTTAATTTGCATTTTGCATTTAAAACAAATTTTTAATATTTACAAAAAACAAAACACATACCAAAATGTCAATAAAACAAATTATTTAAAACGTTTACATCAAATTCTTACTTAAGTGGCCCATTACAACTTACGAACGTGGTTCATAAATTTGAGGCCTGAAGTATTAAAGAATTCCACACGCTTCGGTCTTCTGCGTGTGTTCCCCAGTTAGTCCTACCAGATGGTGGCACGTCGCCAACCACTTGGTCCTTCGAACGGAGTTTGGGTCTCCCTGCTCTGCGCCGTCCTCCAGGTTCGCCTTCAAACACCTTTCTCGCTGGAGCATTTACATCCGTCCTAGCAACATGTCCCAGCCATCGTAGTCGTTGCATTCTGACTCTTTTAGCTACGTCGATGTCGTGATAAAGCTCATGCAGCTCATAGTTCATCCGATGGCGAAACTCGCCGTCGACACAGATAGGTCCATATATTTTTCGGAGTGACATACATCTTTTGGCGAGCAATATTCACCGCTTGATTTCTTGGCTGACACTATTTTTTCTATTGACGGAAGATCTGAGGTAGCTAAATTCATCTACTACCTCAAAACAATAACGTTCAACGTTCATGTTGCTTCCCCATCGAGAAGACTCTTTGTTCGTCGAAATCATTATTTTAGTTTTGTCCTCCTTGACCGGTAAAAATATTTTTGCTGACTCCTTTTCTAGTGATGACACTAGAACAAGCTATCGCCCTGCCTGATACCTCTTTCTGTATTAAATGGTTCAGAGTGATTCTTACCAATCTTAACCGAGGATTTGGTGTTTTCCACATCTACATCTGCAAAGTCGAATTAGCTTTGCAGACAAAGAGGTGGTAGGTGTCGATCTGCTTTTCATGTGTTTTTTTCCAGGATTCGTCGTGAGTTCGATAGTTGATCCGTCGTAGATTTGCCAGGTCTAAAACCGCACTGATAAGGTCCTTGTACGCATTGGTAATAGGCATATTCCACGGTAGTTGTTACACTCACTACGATCTCCTTTCTTGTATTTGGGACATACCAGACAGATGTTCTCCATGAGCTGATGCATTCTCCTAATCAGCTCCTTCTCATCTGTCTTAAACAATTCAGCAGGGAGACCATCGGCTGCAACTGCTTTGTTGTTTTTAATGCGGGATATTCCGACAGGTATCTCGCTCTGTCTCGAAGGTGGACACTTAAATCCATCATAATGAATTGGAGCGGTTCTTCTGGAGTGGTGTCCATATCCATTTAGTTTCTGAAATGATCTCTCCAAATCTTCAGAACGTTATCCGGTTCCGTCACCAACTGGCCATCGCAGTCCTTGCAGGAGGGCAACCCTATTCCACCCTATTCTTGCCTTAACTCTCTGGTAGAATTTTCGGGCTTCCCCTCTACTTCGGAGCAACTCTGCCTACTCATCCGGCGTCTTCTTCAGCTTCTTCTTTTTCCGTCTCTTCTCCCTGTGCCGTTCACAAACAGCTCGCGTTGCCATAGGCTGCAGTTTCGCCCTGTATGCAGCATCCGTCTCTCTCGTAGCATTGCGACATTCATCATCGTATCAGGCATCTTCAGTTCGTTCCCTTCTATGGAGTCGGCTATATACTGCCACTGCGAGGTTATATCATCAGGGGTTGGAGCATTCCGCAGCAGTGGTCCGCAGTTTACCGATGTCCAGCTTTCGTTGTGCCTGGTTACGTACGTTTTTGGCATGCTTAGCCTCGTGCGTACCTTAAATGCGCTAAGGAAGTGATCGGAGTCAATGTTCGCACCCTTGATCACTCTTACGTCCAGAACACTCGATGCGTGCCTTCCATCGATTACCTCGTGATCTATCTGATTCCTCGAAAATTGATCTGAAGATAGCCATGTTGCCTTAGGAATATTTGTATGGTAAAATCTAGTGCTGCTAACTACCATATTTCTTGCCGCAGAGTCTGATGCCATTGTTCGACGTTTCGGTGTGCAGACTAAATTTTCCGATGGTAGGCTCATATGCGGTCTCCCTGCCTATTTTAGTACCAAATGATCTAGACACAAATCTAGTTTTAAGAATATTTCTAACCCCAAATCCACCGGAGGGGAAGCCCGAAAATTCTACAAGAGAGTTAAAGCTAGAATGCGTGGAACAGGGTTGCCCTCCTGCAAGGACAGCGATGGTCAGCTAGTGACGGACCCGGATAACGTTCTGAAGATATGGAGAGATCACTTTAGAAATTTACTGGATACTGACACCACTCCAGAAGACCCAGCTCCAATCCATGACGATGGTATTAACTGTCCACCTCCGAGCCAGAGCGAGATACGTATGGCCATCTCCCGTCTTAAAAACAACAAAGCTGCTGGAGCCGATGGTCTCCCTGCTGAATTGTTTAAGGCTGGCGGGGTTTATTAGGAGCATGCATCTGCTCATGGAGAACATCTGGCAAGAGGAGAGCATGCCCGGGGATTGGAGTCTCAGTCTGTTATGTCCCATATACAAGAAAGGAGATCGTAATGAATGTAAGAACTATCGTGGAATAAGCCTATTACCAATTGCGTACAAGGTCCTTTCAAGCATATTGTGTGAACGTCTTAAGCCAATTGTAGAAAAACTAATTGGACCATATCAGTGCGGTTTTAGACCTGGCAAATCTACGACGGATCAAATATTCACCTTACGACAAATCCTGGAAAAACCCCATGAAAAGCAGATCGACACCTACCACCTCTTCGACTCTCCGATAAGGAATAGGCTTTATGAGGCTATGTCTGAGTTTGGTATTCCTGCAAAGCTAATTCGACTTTGCAGATGTACCTTAGAAAACACCAAATCCTCGATTAAGATTGGTAAAGATCAGTCTGAACCATTCAACACGGAAAGAGGTCTCAGGCAGGGCGATAGCCTGTCCTGTACACTATTTAATATAGTTATGGAGAAGGTGATGAGAAAGGCTGGTGCCAACATGTCTGGCACCATATTCCACAAAAGCCACATGCCACTAGCCTACGCCGATGATATAGATATCATTGGCCGAAATCTACGGGACGTTACTGCAGTCTTCTCATCCCTAGAAAAGGAGTCGGCAAAAATGGGTTTAGCGGTCAACGAGGACAAAACAAAAATAATGATTTCGACGAACAAAGAGTCCTCTCGATGGGGACGCACCGTGAACGTTGAAAATTATTGTTTTGAGGTAGTAGATGAGTTTACCTACCTCGGATCTTCCGTCAATAAGAAAAATAATGTCAGCCAAGAAATTAAGCGGAGAATAGTGCTAGCCAATAGATGTTTTTACGGACTTCGGCAGCACTTTAGTAATACCACCTTATCTCGGAATACTTAGAAACAGCTTTACCAGGTGCTAATCTTACCCGTTCTTTTGTATGCTGCCGAATCATGGGTGCTTACGACAACAGACATACAAAACCTGGGAGTATTCGAGAGAAAAGTACTCCGAAAAATTTATGGACCTATCTGTGTCGACGGCGAGTTTCGTCATCGGATGAACCATGAGCTGTATGAGCTTTACCACGACATCGACGTAGCTAAAAGAGTCAGAATGCAACGACTACGATGGCTGGGTCATGTTGCCAGGATGGATGTAAATGCTCCAGCGAGAAAGGTGTTTGAAGGCGAATCTGAAGGACGGCGCAGAGCAGGGAGACCCAAACTCCGTTGGAAGAACCAAGTTGTAGGCGACGTGCCACCATCTGGTAGGACTAACTGGAGAACACACGCACAAGACCGAAGCGTGTGGAATTCTTTAGTACTTCAGGCCTCAAACTTATGAACCATGTTTGTAAGTTGTAATGGGCCACTTAAGTAAGTAAGTAAGTACTGATGCCAAGTCAGTCAGTTTGTTAGTTGTGAATCTAAAAATAGAAAGCGTGTTAATTCACAACAACGCGAGAAGCTATCCCATATCTCATTCATGGGGTGCAAAGGGAAATTAAGTTTAAGATGCCAAGTCAGCGTGACAAGATACACAATTGAGCAGCACCATCAAATAATAAAACTTTATTATGAAAATAAATATTCGTTAGTGCAAATGTTGTGCTCTATTCCCTCATTTTATGGCCGTTTCGTTCACCGCATCGACCTATTAATATCGGCAAACGATCATCCAACAGCCGAGAGCATTGTCGCTGTTAGTGAAATTATTATATTCAGGAAACCCCGTGGTAGCGTGTGGAATTCTTTATTACTTCAGGCCTCAAATTTATGAACTACGTTTCGTAAATTGTAATTGGCCACTTAAGTAAGTAAACCCCGTGGTAAAATTTGCTTATCGTGGAACTTTGCTCTGCACCCGTACGAAATCTAACTGGCCCATCATAAACAACGAGGCCATTTTTTTATTATGTTAACAAGCATTATAGCCATATATCGCACAACGCCAACCCTCACAAATAGTACTAGTTGATTTTGAAATCGCAAGTCTATTCCAATAAACCACAAACGACCAATATCCAATTTCGACAGTCAAGTCAATGACTCTAACTTCCAGTTCCGTGCCACCGTGAGAAGACAAGGCGGACATTTGAACGATGTTATATTACAAACACAACGGCATACATAAGCCTGTCAAATTTGGAAAGCCCTTTTTTGTTTTTGCAATTTTAAAATTTACATTGATGGTTTCATACACAACTTGAACACATTCTACATCTTAAAATGATCTTACGATCTTCCCTTTTAAAATAAAATACATTTACCATTTGTATTAATGCAGAAAAATTACAACAAATATAATCCTTAATAAGCGAGTTTTTCGTCGCCAGTTGTAGTAGATAGAAATTGCATTTGAAATAGGATTTTTCTAATAAACGCTGATTTTGTTTACATTTAAAAATCGTTTTAAATCACTGTCAGCCATTATTGTTCCGCCCAAAAGGCATTCAACTCTGGCACATGTAATTGGGTGATGAAGTTATAATTGAATTTTAGGTTGTTTCAGGGAGGGGTGAATGACCTAGAATGGGGACACTTTGGCATCCAAGCAATTGGAAATGCCAATGATAACATGTAACATAGTTGACAAACATAATTGGTAAATCTTACAGTGGACAAAATAGCAAAAGTGCAAAAGCTTTGCATTTCGAAATTCATAATTAATAAAGCAAAAGTACAAAAGGTTTGTATTGCAGAATTCAAAATGTTTAAAACATAAGCAATTTGCATATGATTTTGTATCTTATTGTTTAAAGGTAATTCTATCCGTATTGGCTTGACTACGCTTGAAGAATTGCAACGTTGTTATTGGAGGCTGATATGAATTTCTTTTAAGTAGACAGTTGGTTTTTGTAATTCGATAAGGCTTAAATTAATTTCGCCTTGCGATATTTCAACGACTTTGTATGAGTTTATTTGTACAATTTTTGCAAATTTGTTGATGTTGCGCTGTGTTAAAAACTCTATTATTTCTATTGATACCGATTACTTTTAAAAATGTGAATGTCATTTAAATTATCTAATTTAGACAGCTCAAAGAAGGAGGTCAAGTAACATCTAAAAGAACGAAAATAATATAACCCACTCATCAACCAGTTTTAAGATAGGCAATTTCGACTGTTTAAATTGTTTCTCAAACGGTCCTTGTTAACTTGACATTAGAAATTTTGAAGATCCGTTACGATTTCATTGCACATTTTTTAAATAACAATGGAAAAAATTAATTTCGATATTAAATGGTAATGGAATTATTAACAAAATTTATGACATTTTAAATGATAATGAAAGTTCTCAATGTATCTTTTCAATGTCTTTAAAGAACTCTTAAGGTTAAGAGAAAAATGTCACTTTGAGATGTTCAAGAGAAGTGTATAGATCCCATAGAGCGCTTGACATCAACTCACTACAAACTACTCGAGAGTTCTCCAGCAAAACTACTCTGCAGTGTATACACCAGTTTTTTGATGGAGTGTAGAACATTTTACAGTTCTTTTCTCCCTACAGTATAATTCTGTTGTGATGTGAACGACATCGATTCAATTACGTTTTGATTGTCGTTCAAATTAAATATCGGATTGCTTTTGAATTATAATTTTAAAAATATTAACGATATTTTTATTATTATTGCATTACATCAAATGCTAAATAATAAAAAAAAATTTAAATAATAGAATATTAAAAATATTCAAATATTAACAATATTCAAAATACTAAAACTATAATAGACATCAAAAATAATGATTTTAAACCGAATGATTATAAATATTAAAAATTATCTAAATATAACAAATTTTGAATTAATAAAAATATTTACGAAATCAAAAGTTTTAAAAAAATAATATACAAATATTAGAATTATGTATATGTATATATTTAAAATATTTAAATGCTTAAAATTTAAAAACTCCTTAAAATGATCAAAAATAAAAGAACAAATATTAAAAATTCAAATACTAAAAACGTTAAAAATAAGATAAATATTAATATCATTAGAATTACCAAAAATATTAAAAACATTAATTAATTGACGACCACTTACAGAGACAAAAACTAAGTCAGAGAGACAAACTGATTATTAACACAGTGGGACAGACGAAAATTTTTGGGAAGAAAATTCGGACATATGAGTAATGTGTGCAGATAAAGGAGGAAAACCAGTAGCGATGACTAAGGCCGATTATAAAAATAAAACGGACATAATAGTAGGGGATTTATGCACATACAAAAGGTTGAAAAAGGATCCAACATCAACCCTCCAAACTAAAAACGACAATTTAGTAGAAAAATTATACAATAAAGGTATAATTAATATGACAGAACGGACGAAACTAATAAGTAGAACAGCTATTGCGCCAAGGATATACGGTCACCCAAAAATCCACAAAAAGGGAACAGCTCTTCGACCAATTTGTTCATCTATTAATTCTCCCGCGTATGGACTGTGCAGATATGTCATCAATATACTTAAAAATTTAACAAAGGACTCACAATATAATGTAAATGATGCACTAGATTTTAAAGCAAAGATTGGCAACACACTTGTTGAAGACGATGAAATTTTGGCATCATTTGATGTTGTTTCCTTATTCCCTAGTGTACCAGTAAATCTAGCTCTTAAGACGATAGAGAATAAATGGGACACATTAAAAAACTTCACCGAAATTACAAAAGAATTATTCATGGAAATTCTTACTTTTTGCATTAAAGATACGAGGTACTTTAACTATGAAGAAAAAATATACGAGCAGAGAAAAGGCATGCCAATGGGCTCACCAGCTTCCCCAATAATAGCAGATATAGTGATGGAAGAGTTGTTAGATGCATCAATGAACAAGATGACACAAAAACCCAAAATATTGACAAAATACGTAGATGATATTTTCTGCATTATTAAGAAAAGCGAAGTTGAAACTACACTTGGAATTTTAAATAGTTTCAACAAACAAATATAGGAAGACAGTAAACAACTTCCATACTTGGACATCCTGGTCATCAGAGAAAATAATAATATTAAATTTGACTGGTACCAAAAGGAAACTGCTTCAGGAAGAATCATAAACTTCTATTCCAAACATCAAAGACGTACGATAATAAACACGGCAATGAACTTCATAAAAAGAACATTAAAAATAAGTGACCAGGAATTTCATAATACTAACAAAAACAAAATTAGGACCATACTACAGATGAACTGTTTCCCAAAAATAACAATAAACGAGTTACTGGACAAGGCATGCCAAAGAAATAATAGTGAAAATGTTACCAAAGAGGCCAAAATATACAAATCTGTCACATATGTACCTGGTTTTTCAGACAGACTAAAACATTCAAACATTTATGATAAAAATAAAATAGAAATGGCTCACAAAACCCATAATACGACGCACAAATTGTTCAGTAAGACCAAAGCCAAAGTGGAAAAAAGAGAAAAGTCCAACTTAGTTTATAAGATTAAATGCAATGGTGACGGATCCGACATATGCCCAATGGTATATGTTGGAACAACAAGGACAAAACTAAAAGCGAGATTGGCTTTGCACAAAACTGACCAGAAAGCGACTGGGAAACCATTAGAACAAAAAACTGCTCTTGCAGCCCACAGTACTCTAACAGGACTTATACCAAATTTTGACGTCGTAGAGATACTTGTGGAAGAGAGGAATTACGCC
This sequence comes from Muscina levida, assembly GCA_964034835.1. NCBI lineage: Eukaryota > Metazoa > Arthropoda > Insecta > Diptera > Muscidae > Muscina > Muscina levida. Next base: position 66,069,823 of record OZ035883.1, read on the forward strand.
CAGAGATATACTTTAGAAATGCTGCACATAAGTGATACACCGTTGGACCAGAGACTAAATTATAAAAGCGACACATCAAATTGCTCTCAGATGTATAGACATCTTATTGACAAGTACAGACGACCAAATAGCTAGTAGTTTACAGAAGCTGACTCAAGACAGTATCATTGTAGCTGCCGATTTTTGTAAGAATTTCTGTCAATGTAAAAATATGTTTATTTGTGTGTTAATTTGTAACATTTTTGTATCTTTGTGAATAATAGATAACCCTGATGATGACTAACGATGTTAGTCGAAATATCGGAAATAAATAAATGGAATAAAAGTAAAACATAAAAATTGTCTTTAAATTCAGACCCTATAGCCGAACCAAATCCCAATACTATAATTAAGAGGTCAACAATCAAAAACATAAACATTAAAAATATTAAAAATATTAAAAAATATTAAAAATATTAAAAATTATATTATAGAGCTATAGTTCGGTTAAAGATCTATTCTATTGGTAATTAGTGATTATTGCCAATATGTTTTTGTTCAAGAGTTGTGAATTGTATTATGAGACAGCGGGTAAGGCATATAACGTTATTTCGGCATTCACCACAATGCCTCGTCAGCGCCCTTTGCTGCTACTTCTCCACTATCATCACAAACCTTAAGGGAAGAAAACTTTTAAAACTCAATTTAAATGAGAAACTCAGACCACCGGTGCGAAGATAGTATCCTTAAAGCACACAACAAGTCAACATAAAACATTCACACAAGCTCTTGTCTATGCATGTGGCCATCGGACACAATTACATAGAAGTTTTTGTTGTTGGCACAATTGCCAACCACGTACTGTGTACCTTCAGTGTTTTGTTGCTCTTGATTTTGTTTTTAGTTGATCTATGAGAATTATATTATAGTGCTATAGTTCGGTTAAAGATCTTTACTATTGGTAATTAGTGATTATTACCAATAGATTTTTGTTCAAGAGTTGTGAAATGTATTATGAGACAGCGGGTAAGGCGTATAAGAATAGATCTTTAACCGAGCTATAGCACTATAATATAATTCTCATAGATCAACTAAAAACAAAATCAAGACCAACAAAACACTGAAGGTACACAGTACGTGGTTGGCAATTGTGCCAACAACAAAAATTTCTATGTAATTGTGTCCGATGGCCACATGCATAGACAAGAGCATAGGGGTCTGAAGATGAACTCGTCATGGAGTTCGAAACGCGTCATCCTAGTGCGTGACACACTGAATTTGACCAAAAATATCAAACAATAAAGAACACTTTTCTGATCGTAAGCCGAATTTGATGTATCATTTGATACACTTTAACGTAAATTTAATATATAAAACACGATCGACTAAAAACTAACAAACAAACAGTTTAAAATACACTGGCACGTCACGGCCTTAAACTAAATGTCTTATCTTGACATAGAAAAATTCAAAGTAATCTTAGTTTACCAACAAAAAACCTTGTAAAGAAGCTTAAGCTTTGAGTTAAAAAGGGGAATCGTGGGGAAAGAATTTCCTCCATTTCTCATGCTTGAATATTAACGGTCAAATTCAAACTATAATTGGTGCTGGACATTTTCGGCTGATATCTACTTCGCATGTACATGTTTGACATAATTGTAGATATATATACAGCTGATGATGTACCATTGTGCATCAGTTCGTCACAAAGGGGTCTGAAGATGAACTCGTCATGGAGTTCGAAACGCGTCATCCTAGTGCGTGACACACTGAATTTGACCAAAAATATCAAACAATAAAAAACACTTTTCTGGTCGTAAGCCGAATTTGATGTATCATTTGATACACTTTAACGTAAATTTAATTTTAAAAATTTTGAAAAAATAAAAAAAAGCTTAAAAATTTAGAAAAATTAAAATAACTAAAAATACTGAAAATACTATACTTTACTAAAAATATTACTATACTTGTATTTTGTAATTTAAATTTATTTTGGATGTATTAATTTATATTCAAGTTTGGCACTGTTTTCATCCCAAGGCAATACTTTATAGCCTTTAGTCTATCTGCTTTTCCAAATTTATTTCTAAATTCACTTATTGTACATAAAAAGGCTCAATAAATGTAACTTGAAACTTGAAACTTGGATGTATTAATTATTTTAGAATTCATCTTTCATCTTTATAATCAAACTTGTTTTCATTTCTTTGGTTTTGGTCCAATTTGAATTGACTAAATGTGGCCTATGTCAATTCTCCCTCTAAAAACACGCCTTCCTTAAGACGTACAGAAAATTTTGATTTTTTTTATAAAAATTGGAGACAATTGCAGAATATTTTAAAAGAGACAATTTATACTTTGGTGGAATGTTGTTCAATAGACTCAAACTCAAAACCTTTAGATATCTCAAAACGAATAAAGTATGTCTTGGACTATTGTCATTATAACTGGCACATATAGAGTCCCTACAGTCAGTCTACACTCGGCTGAAAAATCTCTATATCGTAGTGAATGCATGGCTAAAGGCAGTTGGAGTGACCACTGCTTTAATATATGTTCGATTTTTTGTACACACCCTTTCTCGGCGTGGTGGAAAATCTTACTATGAAATTTTTTCAATAAAAAGTTTAATATCAATCGGGCAATCCAGTAGAGTTTGAAGTGATAAAGTTTATTGGCATTTAAAAGGTTGTTGTATGGAATATTAAAGTAGCAAATGTCAAACATTGGATGCACCAAAATTAACTACAATTGGGTCACTGATGGGTTTTGATCTTCCCTACCAACATCATGTAACTGAACTGAACCCATCTCTTATCTCAGCTAATAAACATTCAGTTTTATCCGTGTAATTATCCGCATTTTCCTATAGCCAAATTATTATTGTTGTTAATGTGTTTTTTTCATCTTAGAAAATGATATTATATTAACAGCGATCGGAAATTCCAGTCGATTACAACATATTACCTAACATGGGAAAATTAAATAAGGCGACTTCATTAAACAGAGCAACAGTATGCAAAAAAGTATACTAATTTGGATTTTCCTATAAAATTAATTAAAGCCTATTAAAATATAATTGTATTTTACGTATTTATATTTGTATATTGGCCACACAATTTTGTTATGCCTGAACAATGAATAAAACCAACAATATAAAATATACTTTATAGATCTATCACAGAGATCCGGAACAATAAATGCAAATGTGAACAACAAAAAAATCCCCATCTGACGAATATTTATTCAGTTACTACAACAAAAGAACATAGTGAGTATAGAAATTAAAATTAAATGTTATGTATTTCAATAAGAAATAAATATACAAAATAAAATGCATAAGAATAATAATACTACATATGTCATAATTCACCAAAGGGTTAAGGGTTTGCTGAGAAATCCAATAGCTGTAGATTTGAAGGCAATTGAAATTGATTCTTTGAGTACAAATTACGAATTAATGTATTAACATTTCATTTTTAAAGCAACACATGAGTAAAAGAGCTGGTGGCAACTGCTCATTTTTTACATCTAGATAATTACTTAACAGACCGAATCGATCCATATTTCTGATTGCAGATTTTGGAAAACATTGAAACGATGAGTCCGTAAATGATAGAAATGGTAGAATTCCACACATGTCCCAATTTAAATACCTTATTTGATTCTGCGAATGTTTGTGTGTTTGGCATAAATTTCTACCTTCAAATATCAGCACCCACAGGACACAAAGATAGAGAGAGAGAGAGAGAGATTCATCTTGTCTCGAAATTTGTTGTCCAGGATTCGTAGTGGGGCAATCAGAATGAGTGGGCAATTATAAGTGGCACACACTAACCAGCCCAAGAGTGGAGCCTGCGTCTCATGAGTCGTGAGTTACATGTTCACACAATAGGGTGACCGCAGTGATATTGGGAAAAAAAATTCCATAATTTTGTCAACGCTAAACCCACAAAATTATAAGACTTTGCTGATTTTACGAGAGCCAAAGTTTGAGCACGATTGGAGTGTGTTAACCCATTCCGCTGGGGGCTCAAACTTCTAAAGCTCCAGTAGCCACGTTTTGTTTGATATAACTCAAGAACGACAAGTCCAATTTTTTCTCTACATAATCAATAGTTTTGCAGTTATAAATAAATTTATGAAGACATCATCCATAGCCATAGAGATGTTCTTTAAAAAAAAAACTAAAAGTGGGAATCTTCTTTCGATTAAAAACCAAAATGAAATTTTAGGAACAGGAAGAAACTTATGCCAAAAATTTATTCAAAAAACGGTATTGGTTGACGAGGTTGTACCGGAAAGCGTTAAAATCGATCTAGATTGTATGAGAGCCGGACGGAAGGTGCTGCCGGTTTTGGTATAATTATTTTTTTTCTTATTTAATTAAATTATTAATATATCTACAAATAACTTTATAATTTAGTCAATATAATTCCCATTTCCATAATCTAGGACCTAGGAGTTTTTGCACCAAATTGTATAAAGTCACTGTGTCACGCTGTGTCTTTGGAAAGAACAACATTTTAGCTAGGAAATTAAAATCTGTTGCATATTGCGTTTCGTTGTTCAAGGCCATATAGCTTCAAAACTCTAACAAGGATAACACATATATGCGATTGCAAAGTAGAATAACTAACTGGGGTCGTTAGATGACACCACCAGTCTGATGGGGAACTATGTTCCTAGCTTAATAAATAAAAAGAAAAATTGAATAAAGCTATGTAGTCGTTACTACAGTAATTGATGGTGCAACCATTTAACGTTTACTCCTTTAATAGCAGTAGTTTAATAAATAGAAGAAATCGTGAAAAGATTCTGGACCAACCTCTTCAAAGGTAAATCGTGTTATTCTCCTGACACTTCCCACAAACTGTTACCTTTAGTAGCCTAATTTAAATGTACAATTAAAAACTTTTGATCATTCACACGTAGAAGAAAAGAAGAAAACATTGCATCCTGCTTTTTGTTTGCTGATGTGTGGCGTCCACGCAAGTCTGTGGACCTAATTTGGAAGCTTGGTACAGCCTACATTTTACTTACTTACTTAAGAGGCCCATTACAACTTACGAACGTGGTTCATAAGTTTGAGCCCTGAAGTACTAAAGAATTCCTACCAGATGGTGGCACGGCGCCTACCACTTGGTCCTTCCAACGGAGTTTGGGTATCCCTGCTCTGCGCCTTGCTTCAGGTTCGCCTTCAAACACCTTTCTCGCTGGAGCATTTACATCCATCCTGGCAACATGACTCAGCCATCGTAGTCGTTGAATTCTGACTGTTTTAGCTACGTCGATGTCGTGGTAAAGCTCATACAGCTCATGGTTCATCCGATGGCGAAACTCGCCGTCGACACATATAGGTCCATAAATTTTTCGGAGAACTTTTCTCTCGAATACTCCCAGGTTTTGTATGTCCGTTGTCGTAAGCACCCATGATTCGGCAGCATAAAAAAGAACGGGTAAGATTAGCACCTGGTAAAGTTGTTTCTTAGTATTCCGATATAAGGTGGTATTACTAAAGTGCTGCCGAAGTCCGTAAAAACATCTATTGGCTAGCACTATCTTAATTTCTTGGTTGAGATTATTTTTCTTATTGACGGAAGATCCGAGGTAGGTAAACTCATCTACTACCTCAAAACAATAATTTTCAACGTTGACGCTGCGTCTCCATCGAGAGGACTCTTTGTTCGTCGAAATCATTATTTTTGTTTTGTCTTCGTTGACCGCTAAACCCATTTTTGCCGACTCCTTTTCTAGTGATGAGAAGACTGCAGTAACGTCCCACAGATTTCGGCCAATGATATCTATATCATCGGCGTAGGCTAGTGGCATGTGGCTTTTATGGAATATGGTGCCAGACATGTTGACACCAGCCTTTCTCATCACCTTCTCCATAACTATATTAAATAGTGTACAGGACAGGCTATCGCCCTGCCTGAGACCTTTTTCCGTGTTGAATGGTTCGGACTGATCTTTACCAATCTTAACCGAGGATTTGGTGTTGTCTAAGGTACATTTGCAAAGTCGAATCAGCTTTGGAGGAATACCAAACTCAGACATGGCCTCATAAAGCCTATTCCTTATCGGAGAGTCGAAGGCAGCTTTGTAGTCGACAAAGAGGTGGTAGCTGTCGATCTGCTTTTCATGGGTTTTTTCCAGGATTTGTCGTAAGGTGAATATTTGATCCGTCGTAGATTTGCCAGGTCTAAAGCCGCACTGATATGGTCCAATTAGTTTTTCTACAATTGGCTTTAGACGTTCACACAATATGATTGAAAGGACCTTGTACGCAATTGGTAATAGGCTTATTCCACGGTAGTTCTAGTACGAAAAGATTCAGTTTTTCCGTCATCCCTTTCTTTTTTCAACTTTCTTTAACATCCTGTAAAACTTGATCCTTGTTTGCTTTTAGTAAATGATAACATATCAACTTCTGTCATGTCTCATTCTGTAAGGCAAACGTTGATATGGCGTACTACATATTTAATATTTTAGGTCATATCAGCTTTTCATATGACCATTTAACAGACATTCACTTAACTCAAACTTGTCATTATTTGCCAACTTGTTCTTAAAATTTTAAAAAATATATCAAGTAATAAAAACAATTTTTCAAAAAAAAAAAACGGAATATCAACATTTACTATAACGGTATAGATATATACATGAAAATCGTGTATAGACATTAACGTTGGCCCGGGCGAACTTTTTTGCACCCGACTTATTTCGTGAATGGTAACATTTGGCTCATGTCTGATTTGGCAGATAATTAGTTTTATCCTTCCGCTTAACGAATATGCTTGTGTATACGCTTGAACAACGCTTCGCTAAGTGGGCCTGCGATCGACTTACAAAAGATGCCGATTTTGCTAAAAAAAAAAATCATCTTTTCAGATGAACCTCATTTTGATCTTGGCGGGTATGTAAACAAGCTAAATTGTCGCATTTGGGGAACTGAAAACCCGCACGCATACATTGAAAAGCGGACTTTGGTCCAGAGGCATAATTGGGTCATTTTTCTTTTGAGCAAGGAGTGGCCGTTACAGTCAATGGCGATCGTTATCGGGCCATGTTGAACGAATTTTTGAAGAGGAGGATATTGGCAACATTTGGTTTCAACAGGACGGCGCTACGTGCCACACAGCCGAAGCTACACTCGATGTTTTGCGCCCTGTTTTTGAAAATCGCATTATCAGCCGCAGAGCTGATGTCATTTAGCCACCTTGGAGCTGCGATTTGACACCGTTCGACTATTATTTGTGGGGTCCCTCAAAGATAAGTGTTACGCCGACAAGCCAGGGACAATTGACGCTTTAAAGGACAATATTCGTGAAGCCATTGGTGAAATACAGCTGCACACAATCGATAATGTGCTTAAAAATTGGACCCATCGTGTAGGCTACTGCATGGCCGGCCAAGGCAGCCATCTGAATGAAATTATTTTCCATTATTAAACGGAAGATTGTACTTTCAAATAAAAAAAGAAATTTGAGAAAATATTCAGTAGTTTTTTTTATAGCATTTTCAAAAAATAAAAGTTATTTGGCGGACCCTGTATTACAATGTTAAAACCAAATCCCCTTGAATTTGGTATTTCCTACCTTGATGTGGCGTTTCGGGGTTTAGGGTACCAAGACAAACTTAGCGGCGAGATTATAGTCTATCATGAAATTATTTTACACATCAAACAACAAAAGACTCGACTTACCTTTTCCAACTTTTGAAAATATTGTCTTAGGAATTGTATGGGATTTTCCGGGCGGCTGACACACAGCTGCACAATGCAATCCTTGAGCACACGTTGTATTCCATGGGACTGTATGTAGTTGTCGCATTCGCGTAGACTTTGCTGCTCCTCCAAAGTGTTGGCCATATTAGATAAGATATTAAGATCACAAAATCGCACGCGAACAAACTACTTAATTAGCAAGATTACTCCACGGACAATCGACAAATTCCGAACCGAATGGGGGAAAGCGTTCCCGTTGTGGACTGAGCAAAGAAGCTAGTTGGGCAAGTTGCTCTTTAGAGTGCACCTGTACTCGAGTTTGGCAAATGTTTTTTTTTTTCTTGTTTCTACAGCGATTCTAATTGGAGCGGGGGTGTAGCACAAAACGAACACGGATCAACTTTAACGACGCACTTGTTTGATTTCCAATAAGTTTACAAAAGTGGATCTGCAATTCCCAGCGATACAATGACAAATACACTTTTGGTATGTCACAAACTTTTCTTTTTTTATTTCTTCTTCTTTGCTTATATCGTCTTTTGTTATTGACGATTTGCTTGCACTTTTTTATGTCGTTTCGTTTTTCTAGGCAAAATACTGCGTTATTGTTGTCGAATCTGGCGAATTCGTGAAAAATTGAAGTTTGCTACGTTTTTATGGGACACCCGCAAATGTTTTTGTTATTTATTTACACTAAATTTCGGCAAATTACACGATTTTTCACGTTCAAAACTTTTTAATTGCAATTTTTCCACTGAATTTTCTTCTTTACTAATCCGTCTGCAGCTTTTTTCCTGTTTTCTTTTAATGTTGATTTTGCACAGGGGATATTTCACAGCGAATGTCAGATGTTAGCAAAACAAGAATAATGGAAGGCAACACAGAGGATTTTTGTGGTCACCTGCTTAATATGACATTGAAAGGTGGCAACCTTGTTGAGTTAAGAAAAGGCAGTGGCTATCAAACTGTATAACTGGTTATGATTATATGTTAACTAGAGTTGTAAAACATTGATACTTTTTAATATTCGAAGGCATCATATTAAGTATGGTTTACACGCTATCTACCCATATCTACTCATATCCCCTCAACAAGGTGGATAGGAAATCAATCAACTGATTTGACAGTAAATAGGGGATATGGGTGGATAGCATGTAAATCAGCCTTTAATTAAAGAGTAATTTTGTAAATAATCTCCGGAAATCAAAACTAGAGTTATTGTTAGTTATTGATACTTTTGAATATTCTATAGCATTCAACATATTTACAATTTGGTGCTTATGACAAAATGGCAGAAAATCATTCTTAATTTTGTTTAATGTATTTAGATGTGAAAATATAAGTTATACAAATATGGTCTAAAAATCCCAATCCACACACGGCATCTTTTGTTTTCGAAACTTATCGGATTCTCTGTTGAAGTCGCCTGAAGCATCCACACAGGGTAACTTTAGTTTCCGCAAATTGTGACGTATGTTATTTTCTTGTTTGAATTCTGTGATATTCTCACATTTTGTTTTGATTATATTTTATTTGTTACGTAAATTACAGCGATATCTAGTGTTTTTGTGGGCAACTATGGAAATTAAACAAAAAATTTTGAAGTAAGCTTAGTTTACCAACAAAACCTTGTAAAGAAGCTTGAGCTCTGTGGTAAAAAGGGAAAACGTGGGGCTAAAATATCCTCCATTCTCATGTTTGAATATTAACGCTCAAATTCAAACTATAATTGGTGCTGGACATTTTCGGCTGATATCTACTTCGCATGTACATGTTTGACATAATTGTAGATATATATACAGCTGATGATGTACCATTGTGCATCAGTTCGTCACAAAGTGTCTGAAGATGAACTCGTCATCGAGTTCGAAACGCGTCATCCTAGAATTTGACCAAAATATCAAACAATAAAACACTTTTCTGATCGTTAGCTGAATTTGATGTATGATTTGATACACTAACGTAAATTGAGATATATAATCAATACGATCGACTAAAAATACTAACAAAAAATTTTTATTTAAACGTCATAAAATGATTATTTTTATTACTACGAAAAAATCTGTATGCAGCCAACTTCACTTAAGGGCAACACCAAACCGTGTCTCCGTGTGCAGGCAACACAGTACCCCTCTTCTTACTTCTTACCACCTCTCCGAAAAACTCTAGTCTTCGGCAAAAAAAAAATTGTAAAATTTGGATAAATTTTTTCCTTCGTTTTTTTTTACAATAATACAAATAATTACCCATTTAACATTTTTTTAAGATTATATCGGAATTAGTAATAGAAATATAGGAAATAAACTTTTAGGACGATAGTGACCCAACAAAAATAGGAGTCCAGGGGATCAGTTCGATCTTGAAAAATATACTATTAAATTCTGCTCGACATTTGACATACTATTTCGATGTTTGGGGACCAAGACGAAGAACATGTTATAATTCCTCTTTTCTGCACCAATAGAAATTGTTAATTTCCTTAAAGCTAAGTACAGAAATGGCAATTTTGTCAATCTGCTAATGTACCGGCAATGTACTGACATGGACAGTGTTGCCATATAATTAATCTCTGCAAATGGTGAAATTAGCAGATGCATAAACTTCGCACATCTGCAAATTAAATGTGTTTGCAAAATTTTGAAAAAATTTTTCAAAAATTACAGACGATTATCGGATGTCTGGCAATATTGTTGTTTTACAATGCTTTTTCTGCAAACGTTGCCATACAAAATTTAAAGTGCACACGGTTGTTGGACATATTTTGCAAATTTTTCGGGTAATATTGTAAGATCTGGCAACCGTCTGTGCGTACCTTAAGAAATATAGTACAACATATATTAACCCATTATCGCTCACTGTCCCCATATGAGGACACCTGGTTAAATCCCTATAACCATAAGTGAAACCGTTAATTTTTTCATTGTAAATACATATATGAGTGCTGTAGTCTGCATGTGATCTATAAACAAAGACACCTTGTGCCTCCAACCTCACAATATTTCAGTAGTAAGTGTCGATCGAAAAAGCAAAGCCGTAACCTGGGGCAAATATCAGATAAATTGGGACGTGTTGTTTGTCAAGCAACGTGTCGCAGTAAATGTGAATTGCTCACAATACACTTTATGTTGGATGAAGCTGTTTTTGGTAAATTTCATAACAAATCTTCTTCATTGTCCCCATGTGGGGAACCCTTGTTTCTCACAAACGAACAATAAATTTTAAGTTTTTTTATTGAAAACCTTTTATTTTATTCCTAACAAAATAATAAAAAGCAAGGAAATCAATTGTTTTTCAGCAGTTTGTTTTTGCCCGTTAATGGGTTAATATAAAAAACTACAACGAAAAATGAAAATAACAGAGAAGAAGAGAGTTTTCAAAAGAATAATTCCATATAAAAAAATTACAGAATCGAAAATTACAATATATGTGTTCCAGATGGTTAAAATTGTACTTCACCGAGTGAGGCCTGGATAAAATAGAACCTCTTTCAAAATACCCTCTAAACACGAAATCTATAATGCTACAAATATTATTTTGTGTTTAATTTGTTTTCTGAAATTGATATTTTAATTTATTATTTTTACACCAGAAAATCATTTCGTATATTGAGCTGAATATTCGAAATGCCAAAAAGTAGGTTTTCACTGCAGCAAAGAACATAGAGTTTACAAGAAGTCAGATAAGGCCGTCGTGAACTGTATTGTACTTATAAAGGATTTCCACCATTTTCAGATTTAACAGCCACAAAGATAATGTAACATTTCATTAGCATTAAAATTTCATAATTTATTTTCTTAATTTTCGAATATTAACATCTACCAACATACTCTATTCTTCTTTCAATCCACGCTCTTCTTCTTCCAACCTATCACCGTATCATTTAATGACAAAAAAAGAAAAAATAACACACTTGTACATCAGGGATGCACAAATTGGTACAACTGTACTTTTTTGGTACATTTTCGGCTTTAAAAGTACCATGGTACTACTACTACTATCTTTAATTTTAAGATTTTAACAATCGGGTGAGTTCTTATTTCGCCAAATAGCGCGAAATTTTTTTAAAAAAGATATCTTAGATAATTATAAAATACTGAATTAGACCTCAACCGAAATCATATCATTTTTGATCATCATGGTTACAAACGAAATAAACAAGGAAATAGTTTTAAAATTTAAAGAAGGTGCAAACAAAATTTATATAAAATTGTGTGATGTTCTTAGAATTAAAATAAATTTTGATGATGATATGTTGAAGCGGTTTTCGAAATTTTCAGAAGAAACTGAAAGTATTGTTCTATTTTTAGTGAAAATGTTTCCAAACGAATGCAAGAACTTTAATTCGATAAACAATCAATATGGAGCCTTAGCCGATCTATTAGAATTAAAAAGAGCAACAAATGACGATATTTGGCATAAAGTTTCAAATATAAAGAATGAACTGGATGAGTATATGTTTCCAGACATCTCAAGAGTGGTTGCAGGTGTTTTATTTATTCCCAACTCATCAGAAAATTTGTAGATAATATTTTCTTTCCAAAATTTAAAAAAAAAAATGAGAGAAAAATACTAAATGTGGCAACTTTATCTAGCATAATACAGACGATTTACTAAAGTCTACAAATTCCTCTTGTTATAAAATGAATATAACGAACGTTAACTAAATATTCTACCTGAATATTAAAATTTATTTATTACATGTAGTTTATACAACTATCCTATATACCTATATAGGTACTTAGTACGTGCCTGAATTACTTTTTGTGTTTTTTTCAATAAATTAAAAAAAAAAAGTACATGGAAAAAGTACATTTTTCAGTAGTAGATGGTACAAAATTAAAAATCGGAAATGCATCCCTGTTGTACATCGGTACAAAACTGGTAGCACGGTATAAAAAACGATGCAAATAAAAAGGATTACAACAGCATTAAAATTTCATAATTTTTCTTCTTCTTCCAATCCACGCTCTTCTTTTACCAACCTACCGCTGTGTTATTTAATGATAAAAACAAACAACGAATATACTTCTTCTGTATCTACGTTCTTTGCTACTGTATCCATGCTCTTTGATATCTCATCAATACCCTCTGCTGTGACTCCTCCACATAATCACAAGCTTATATGTTTAAAGATTCATCAATTGAGAAGCCAATAATTCTATACAGTTCAACAAATTCCAACAAGAGCATATATATAATTTTTCGACTTAAAATAAAATAATTGATGGCTTTATATACAAATTTCGCCTCTTGTTTTTGACGTTATTTTATGTTAACAAATAAATAATTTATAGACATAAGAAAAGAGCCCTAACTAACTTATATCGTATAAATAATAATGTAATATATCACCACCCAGATTTTATTCAGGTCTATCATCCTCCTGTAAATTATAAAAAAAATTGAGATGCAACTACAGTACGAGCTCGATTTTCGCAACCGATAGCAGCCCAAGCCGGTTGCAGTTACCGAGATTGTTGCGCTTACCGAACCTCTATTGAAAATTGTTATTTTACTTTGTGCAAAATACCCCACGCCACTGAAAAAAACTGTACTATTACAGTCATTTGCTCACACACATTGAACAGTGGCGTAACATAGCATGAAAAAAATAAAAAAAAACATATAATTTCTGCGAATACATTGAAGTTGCGCTCATCGAGACTGCTTTTTTGAACGTGTTGCACTTATCAAGACTCATTTGTAAAAAAGAGCGGTTGCGCAAATCGGGGTGTTGCAATAACCGGTAGTTGCGAAAATCGAGCTCGTACTGTTTTTCATTTTGAGCCATCGATATGTATCTTCTATGTTATTTAATTAAAGTATTTGCAATTATTATTCCACTATCTTGTCAACGTTCATTGAAAAAGTTGTCAAAATTTCCCATTAAATATACTAAATATTATATTTAAAACTGACTATAAAAAACCGATTACAAATTATGGAGTGTTTTCTACGATTATTTTTTGTTGCAATTAGTTGTCCGTCATTTTATATTATGAACTTGGCTTTAGATAACCACGACATAAGAATAATATGTGCTAGTACAAAAGGTATTCATTTGAAGCAAGTTTGTCAAACAAATACCACAAACTCCATACATATATAGTCTGTTGTTTGTCAGTTGTCTGGTTTTCGAAACAATTTCCGGACAGTGTATATGCCCCTTAATGTCAATCCAATGAAAAAAACCAACAGCACAGAATTGTCGCCATTTTTTCTTGCTATAGTTAACTTCGCGTGCACAGCAGCAAATAAAATTCGGAAAATTTTTTTATTAACTGATTTTCTGACAAATAAAAAAGAATAATAAAACTGTACGCAGATACAATAATTTAACAAAACAGTAATATAAAAAAGGTAATTCTTTTGGATAACAAATGTTTGTTGCAATCATTGCCAAATAATTTTTCCTTGCGACGTCCCGTTTTCACGCCGGCTTATAGATACATACACACGGGCAAATATCGTTTGTCTGAAATCGAAAATTTCTGAATTTCTTATACTCGTGTAAATGCAGATGAATATCTAATAAACTTGGTTGCTCTATTTCCAGATATGGCTCGTGGTTATAGCAGGGGTTATGGCAGCCGAGGGGGTGGTAGTTCATCCAATCGTGGCTCGTCATACCGCTCATCTAACTACAGCAGCAGTAGTCGCGTTCAGCCGACTGGTCGGTCATCGGACCGTTATGGTAGTGGCGGTGGTGGCGGCGGTGGCAGTTCTGGACGTTATAACTCCAGTAACAACAGTGGCAGCCGTTATGATTCCCGTCGGGATCGTTTCAATACGAGCAGTAGCAGCCGTCATGATTCCGGACACAAACGAAGCTATAATAGGGTGAGTGTTGCCTATGGGTCAGAAACAAATTTATTTAGTGGGATTGGGAAGGGTAGAAACTTCAAAGAGTCCCAAATACATATTGTTTGTAATTTGTAATAACATTTTCATAAACTTTGGGTACAAGAAATAAGATACCATCTAGTGTAAAATTGTCGTTATGTACCAAAACAAGAATTGAAATTTGCTAGGCGATTAAAGTCATTGTTAGATCCACGTTTGGTAGCATCTGACATTTCCAGCATAAAAAAGTTGATAGAAAGTAAAAATATGGCTCTTTGGAAGCAGACATCAGCCGAAAAAGTATTAAGAGGTACACCAATACTTAAAGAAAAAAAAATTTGACTATTGAAGCAACGAAAGCCTTTCCAGAAGAATTGAAACAATTGTCGTTCTTTTTATCCCTGCAGTTTTTTTTGAAGTTCTACAGCATCACCAAAAGGGAACAGCGAGTCGTAAAGCTCTTGAAAACCTAGAGTTAGAAAATATATACACTTGCCGTAGTTACAGCACTTAGACTTGATTTATCAGTTCAATCTCCAACCGGCATATTTGACTGCCTAGGGACTTCACAGGGTGTGATATCCATTCAATAAGACTATATAGTTATCTGACTAAGCACATGACCTTATATCCTTCAATGAAGTACCTTTGATCGCATTTGCTGACAGTTAAAGAAGATGCTCTACTTTACCCATTACATTAACTGATGACAATTTTATTTTCTTTTATTTTCATTCCTATAGGACAACTCTCGTGATCGCTCATCGGATCATAAAAGATCGCGTCAAGACGTAAGTACAATTAATGAGTCATCCTACACCTTATTGGGTGATTTAAACAAAAAAAAAGTTGTAGCAACAAATTGCTAAGAACAAAAACAAAAAAAGAAATCATTTTACAATTGTTTATACTAAAAATAACTTCACAATAATATTATATTAAACATTTTCTTCAATTTCTCAAAACTAAATAACCTTTCAAATGAAAACAACCTATAATAATTCAATTATTTTACATGTATTTGTTATAACGAAAATCGAAAAAAACCATAGAGTTTTATTTAGAATGAAAATTGCTGTTGTTTCTAAAAACAAAAAATACGTTGAAATCCATCCTGTACGTGGATTCAGGCAAGAGTCTGAGAATATTGCTAAAAGTATAGAAACATGCGCGCGCCATTCCAAAATGCTCTGATCTATTAGATGAAAAGCCAAAGCAAAGAGCACATTGGGTATTGAGCAACGCAATAAATTGTATCGAAAAGAACGAAATAAAAATAATGAACTCCTAAAAGGATCAAACGCAGAAACATATATGTGTTCATCCAATAGACCGAGACTGTCTTCATTTCACACGACAAACGCTTTAGAGGAAGAACCAAGTGTGTATGAATATACCTTGAGTCAGTAATAGAAAACTTAATCCTTTTCGACGATGACCTCGACGAAGAAGAAGGCGCTGGTATATTTGATTGCATATAATATAGAAGGCATTTGATTAAACCTTAGCAGCCATTATGTATTTTTGTATGTAGACTTGAAGCTTGAACTAGACACTGATTTGAAAGGAAATGTCGTAAATGTAATCATTTGTTAACTGGTGTTGCAATCCGCCGTCCATTTGATCCGATTGACTGAACTCACTCTACTACTCACTCTGCTACAAACCAAGTGTGTAAAAAAGCAAAGCCCACGGCTTCAGGCAGCTCCTCTCCTAACAAAAACAAACACCCTCTTGTGTTGTAATGTTGTAACCAATGCTACCCATAATCAGAACCAAAATCAGTTGCATTGTCATTGATAAAACCGAATATTCTTTGTTGTATGCATCTCTAGAAATCTGCAAAAGTTGAATGAATGATCGATTACTTTCTTTCAAACACTGACATACTTAAAAAAAACCTATCCTCTACAAATCTGTTCTCATCATCGTCAATATAGGATTATAGACGTCCATCGTCGTCGACGGGGCGAGGTAATCGTACACCACCCCCACCTCCGCCGCCCGCAGTTACATCGTCATCGTCCGGTTACAGAGGTGGCAACTCCTCGAGACACAGTGATCGCGAAGATTCCAAGTCCAGACATCGTTCAGACATGGGGCCACCATCTAAGAGACCACCGGTTCGCAGTAGTTTTACTCCTCGCTTAAGGGGTACCAGCAGTCGTGTGGGTGTGCGTACAGGCCGAGGAGCATCTGGCCGCATTGTCCGCCGAGAATCAAACGATTTGAGAATCATGCGGCGCAAACTGATGTACGCTCAGCAAAAAGATCGTGCACGAGTCTTGAAAATCGCACGTCTAACGAGGTAAATACTTGAACTTGATTTGAACAAAATTAAACGTTATGAGTCTCGACTACTGACACACTCACAAGAAACTGGCAAGATATTTTGAGACAATTGCCGCCGCCCCCTCACAGTTGCTTAGTGGGTCTGTTCGAACCAACGCCGCCTACCTCCTGAGAAAGATTCTTTGCGAGCGATTAGGTCCGTTTGTGTTTTGCGAATCTTCCCCATTGCACAAAACTTGAATCACAAAATTGAAATGTAGAGAATGGCTGAAATGGAAAGCCGTTCCGAGGACAGCAATTGATCTCAACATAGTTTTTATAATTTCTTGACATTTTTCTATTGATCTGATCTCCTCCTCTAACACAAATAAAAACATTCATCTAAACATATTTTTCCTCCTTGATTACCTTTCGCCAACAAAAATAAAACAAAATCAAAAACCAAAAACAATTATCCATAGCTCCCTTAGACGTCGTCGTTTCGACCGACGATCTTCGAAGAGTCCGCGCAGGTCTTCGAGGAGTGGCAAAAAGGCATCAACGTCCAGCGATGACGACGACGATGAGAAGAAAAAGTCCAAGCAAAAGGACAGTGATGACGAGGATGAGAACAATGATGGGGATAAAGAGGGCACCGATGAGAAAAAAGAGAAGCGCAGCAAGGCAAAGCGTGCAAAATCTTCAGAGAAATCAAACGCCGAGGATGAGGAAGACGACGAGGAAGCCGATGAGATCAATACATCTGCAGCAACAAAAGATGACGACGCAGACCACGACGACGAAGAGGAAGTCGACGAAGAGAATGACGAGAAAAAATCTCAGGCCGACGACAGTAAAGAACATGTAGAGGGTGAAGATGGAACCGCTGAAAAGGCCGATGGTGAAGGCGACGAAGCATCTGAGGAGAAAGGAGACAACGACGCAGATGCCGAAAAATCGGTTAAGAAAGAAGGTAAGAAAAAGGAAGGTTCTTCTACGTTGAAAAAAGAGAAAGCAGTCCAGTCATCGACTAGCAAGAAATCATCAACATCAACAAAGAAAGATGATAAATCCAAAGACGACAAAGAGAGGAAGCCCAAAAAGAGTGCAAGGAGCGACGATGAAGGTGAGGCCGGCAGCTCCAAGGTACGCAAAGCGCGTACATCCCGCCGCGACAGCCCCGCACGCCGGGGAGCTGGTGGTTCACGTTTCATTAAGTTAACCTGCATTCACTGTCACATGAAATGTGTGACATTTTCGGTGAGTTGAGAAATGTGAAATGTTGTGTTGCACTGATCGAATTTTTAATACTGAACAATAATTTAAATTTAAAAACTTGACAGATTTGAAATTAGATTTGTAGATACTTCTTGTATCTTATAAAATATTATCCCCACTCGAAATTAAGATTCGATCAGCCGACACTAAACATAAAGATTTAATTCATCCGTATACAAAAACCACAAATTGATTTAACAAATTATTTACCTACCATCTTTAGGATTACTCCTACCATTTATCGTCTCGCATTCACAAGTCAGCACTCAGGCAAATTGCTGTGCGTCAAAGAGCCCACCTATTACGTTTGCGTGCACGTCAACGCGCGGCCCAAAAGGAGATTGAGGACAAGGCAAAGGAGACATATGAACCCAAGTTTTGTCACCTCTGTCGTCTACACTACAGGCAGCCAAAGGCTAAACATCAGCTCTCGGAGCATCATAAAATTATGAAAAAGTTCCTTATGCCATACTGCTCCACCTGTCATTTGGCTTTCAAGAGTCCCATACTGTATGAGACACATCGTTGCTCCCTAGAACACATAAGGGTAAGTAAAAAAATATACATACATCAATTATACAAGCAAGTATCCAGCTAAATGTCTTTCATTTACAGAATAAAGCTCGCAAAGAAGATTCGGATTCTGATAATAGTGGTGACGAAGAAATGCGCGAAATCGACTTAAACAAGTTCATGACCGTCGATTCTGTAGGAGAAATTGACGAGGAAATGGATGCCGACGTCGAGGCTCTATTAAATGACGCCCATGAAGATTCCGAAGAGGAGACTGACGATAAGGAACGTACACCGGTGGGTGGGGAATTCGTTAAAGAGGTCAATGCATTCTTTTGCGAAATATGCGATCATTTCTCGGCTGCCGATAAAACTGGATTGGAGGTCTACGCTAAGAAACATTGCTTGCAAAGATCTCATCTGAAGGCTTTCCTGCGTCACAAGGAAGAGGAAAAGAATGCGAAGAAACGTAAGGAGGCCAAGGAAAGAACAAAATCGGAGACTGAAAAGAAGGAAGGCGACGAAGCGGTGGAAGAAAAGAAACCAGAACCTGCAAACGAAGAGGAAGCAGCCTCTGAAAAGCCAGCAACGGAAGAGCAGGAACATGAAGCTGATCCCGAAGATGAAGATCAAGGAGATGAGAAGCTGTGGGAAGACGTTGACAAGGATTTGGGAGACTTGCTGAGACACGTTGATCCCGAAGAACGTGATGAAGACGAAGAAAATGATTCCGTTCTCAACATAGACATCGAAAGGTAAATTAGCCGCGTTGCAGTATTTAATTCAATTATAATTAATTTGTGTATTTTGTTTCATCAGTGAAAAACACAAGAACAAAGAAGTCAATGGTAAAAAAGACGAAGATCAGGAGCATGACGAAGACGCCGAACAGAAACCAGAGGAAAATGGAGACACCAAGGATGAGGTAGAAGAAAAAGACGAAAAAACATCACCTCCAGCAGCAGCATCGACACCCGCAACTAAAGCTAAGCCACAACGAACCCAAAGGGCAGCGAGTGCTAAAAGCAGCGTAACCACGGCAAAAGACGCAGCCGACGAGGCCGCCGAGACCAAAGAGTAATTTGCAAACGCCATCGCATAAGTTATTGCAAATCGTATATATAAAAAGATGCAATGGATAATTGTGGCATAATAAACAAATCATTTCCATGTTTATCTTCGAGTCCTTAACGAGTAGTAACACCAAAAAGGATTTTATTATTATAAGAATTGAGTTCTTTTGTATAGCCTTTATTTCATACTCACCCACATATTACTTTCCTTGTTTTCTCTATTGTTTTGAAATTTTAGATGTATTACTTTTGTTTTTTTTTCTCTATCGGTACCATATTTTGATGATTACTCCATAAATGTATCTCTTGTACCGAAATAATAAGACCTACATACATATATAGACAGACGTATACAAATGCATACATATATACAAATACTAATGATGCTGCTAAATCATATTCAAACTTTTAAATTTGAACAATAAAGAAGTGAGCAAAATGTGAAAATATCATATTAACTCTGAACAATACCCAAATTGTGATGTTTAACTACATTATTTTAAATATCGGCGCCTTTCTCTTAAATACAGTTGTGTGTGCTGTGCCTATGCATTAGTTTATTGCATTCATTGTGTTGAATATCCGACTGCATTTTGAGCTTTTATGCATGATGCTTGCGCACTAATGTCGGTGGTGGTCGATTGGCTTCATTGCTCCAAAATACTTCCGTTTTTATTATTAGTGAATGTTTATTTACTTACGGTCAGCGTCAAAACTATATAATCTTTAGTTATGTTTAGTGAAAATAATGTTGGCGTATGAGTTTTGTTTATGAACTGATAGGACAAAGGCCAGGCAGGATAGGGTTGAACAAAATGGTAAATAATTTAAGGGTCAATTCGTTACCCACTCTCGGCAATTTCGATTAGTAGCCCAGCTAAAAATGTATTCCAAAGATGCAAAAAAGAAGCAAATTAATGCATCGGAAGTAGTGAAAAACTGTAGTAATAATAGTGATTTTTAAATGAGGTTGTCAAGGAAGTACGTTACTCGATATGAACATAAATGGAGAGCTAAGTCTTTTTTTTATAATATAGAGAAACGGAATGTAAGAAAACGCAAAAGTAAGTTTAAACATATAAGGATGGAAAGCAGTTTGTTGCTTATTTTGTTTGCAAATTGCAAATGGAAAAGTATATAATAAATTTAATTTTTGAATTAGATGATACTCCAAGCGAGTCAAAGATGTATAATTTGCAGAAAAAAAGTATAAAAAGAGAAATTTATTACTGCAAAAAATATGCAGGAAGAAACGAAGAATTCCTCTTCCATGTCCAAACGTGCTCTAATTATTAATTTAGTGCATTTGGCCTCCAACTCGACCTTACAAAATCGTTGAAAATAGTAAAGTTAATATAACATATGTAAATAATTATCTAATTTAATTTTTACTCATTCAATGCATCAGCCATTTTTAATGCTGCGCGATTTTAGTACGTTTGCGCAACATATGTTTGATTGTTGCTTCTTAGAACATCTGACGCTTGCAGTGTTGCCGGACGTTGCAATTACGAATGCGATGCGTAGTACATGCAGTGCAGTGTTGCAATTCCGATAAGGCCCAATATTAATAGCAATTCATCATCACTCACTAGGATGACGCGATTCGAACTCCATTGATGCCCTCTGGTACATCATGAGCTGTATATATATCTCCAATTATGTGGAATGTACACATACGAGGTAGATATGTGCCGAATTAACCTTTTTACTATTTAAAATTTTTCTTCATTTGTCAATAATTTTCGTTTTCTTGTAGACATCCAAAGACTGATTATACACTCACCCTACGGGTAGGAGGGTATATAGATATTTGATACGATCCAAAAGTGTAACACATAGAAGGAGTCACTTTAGACCCTAGGTTTCTTTAACCCAAATTCGATTCATGACTTTGTAAGTCGTTTGAGCCAAGGTCGTCTGTCTGGCTGTCCGGATGGTGCTTACGATAACTTTCGAAAGACGCAACCAAATGTTTTGAAGTTCTGCACTAGTTAATATTTTCTCAAAACTACTAACGGTATTGCAAATGGGCTACATGGCCCCGCCCCTTCTGGTACCTCCCATACAAATACATCATTCCGCCCACTTAAGAAATCGAGTAATAATATCAATACACCCAACGGAATCGTACCCAAATTTTGTATTTAGTAAAGCTATAACAAGATAAAGTTTTGGAAAAAAATTTGAAGTCTAGCCACTCCCCTTCTAGTACCTCCCAGACAAATGTATCCCTCCGCCCACTATTGAAATGAAGTAATAATATCAATAAATCCAACGTGATCGTACCCAAATTCTGTATTTTGTTAAGCTATAAGGACAAAGTTTTGTAGAAAAAAACTGGAAGTCTAGCCGCGCCCCTTCTGGTACCTCCTATACAAATGTACCACTCCGTCCACTTTAGAAATCGATTAATAATATTAATAAAATAGAAAATTTTATGTTCTACTGAGGGTGAGGGTATATGTAAGTCGGGTTGCCCGACTGAAACTTTCTTACTGGTTTTTATTAGTAAATAAGTAAATAATATTTATTTGGTTGTATGGTGACCATTTTTTGGGCTCCCCAGGGCCCCAACACACCGCAGAGTCTTACAAAATTTGAGTTATTTAATTTAAAATTATTTAAAATTATTATTCAAAATTTTAAAATCATAAAAAATTGTTGCCCTATTTTTCATGTTGCCCCTTCACATAATTTTGTTTTAGTCTAAACCTTCACAAAACTTACCGATTTTTTTTAACCTAACCCCATACGAAACTAACTGCTTGTTTTGGAAAATCGAAAAACTTAATAAGGTTAACCTTACTTACTTAAGTGGCCCATTACAACTTACGAACGTGGTTCATAAGTTTGAGGGCTGAAGGACGTAAGAATTTCACACGCTTCGGTCTTGTGCGTGTGTTCTCCAGTTAGTCCTACCAGATGGTGGCACGTCGCCTACCACTTGGTCCTTCCAACGGAGTTTGATCCGGGGTAGGTAAACTCATCAACTAACTCAAAACAATAATTTTCAACGTTGACGCTGCGTCCCCATCGAGAGGACTGTTTGTTCGTCGAAATCATTATTTTTGTTTTGGCCTCGTTGCCCGCTAAACCCATTTTTGCCGACTCCTTTTCTAGTGATGAGAAGACTGCAGTAACATCCCGCAGATTTCGGCCAATGATATCTAGTATATCATCGGCGTAGGCTAGTGGCATGTGGCTTTTGTGGAATATGGTGCCAGACATGTTGACACCAGCCTTTCTCATCACCTTCTCCATAACTATATGAAATAGTGTACAGGACAGGCTTTCGCAATGCGTGAGACCTCTTTCCGTGTTGAATGGTTCAGACTGATCTTTACCAATCTTAATTGAGGATTTGGTGTTTTCTAAGGTACATCTGCAAAGTCGAATTAGCTTTGCAGGAATACCAAACTCAGACATGGCCTCATAAAGCCTATTCCTTATCGGAGAGTCGAAGGCAGCTTTGTAGTCGACAAAGAGGTGGTAGGTGTCGAACTGCTTTTCTTGGGTTTTTTTCCAGGATTTGTCGTAAGTTGAATATTTGATCCGTCGTAGATTTGCCAGGTCTAAAGCCGCACTGATATGGTCAATTAGTTTTTCTACAATTGGCTTTAGACGTTCACACAATATGCTTGAAAGGACCTTGTATGCAATTGGTAATTGGCTTATTCCACGGTAGTTCTTACATTCACTACGATCTCTTTTCTTGTATATGGGACATAACAGACTGAGACTCCAATCCCCGGGCATGCTCTCCTCTTGACAGATGTTCTCCATGAGTTGATGCATGCTCCTAATCTGCTCCTCCCCGCCAGCCTTAAACAATTCAGCAGGGACACCATCGGCTCCAGCAGCTTTGTTGTTTTTAAGGCGGGAGATGGCCATACGTATCTCGCTCTGGCTCGGAGGTGGACAGTTAATACCATCGTCATGGATTGGAGCGGGATCTTCTGGAGTGGTGTCAGTATCCAGTAAATTTCTAAAGTGATCTCTCCATATCTTCAGAACGTTATCCGGGTCCGTCACCAGCTGACCATCGCTGTCCTTGCAGGAGGGCAACCCTGTTCCACACATTCTCGCTTTAACTCTTTGTAGAATTTTCGGGCTTCCCCTCTACTTCGGAGAAACTCAGTACACTCATCCTGCCTCTTCTTCAGCTCCTTCTTTTTTCTTCTAAAAAGACGAGTTGCCTGTCGTCTCTTCTCCCTGTGCCGTTCCCGAACTGCTCGCGTTGCCATTGGCTGCAGTTTTGCCCTGTATGCATAAGGCTCGTATCTGTACTGTTTTTCGCAGTACAGTACTGTTTTTCGACACCAAAAACTGCGTACTGCTTTTCTCCCTCAAAATACTGTTTTTCGATACATAATAGAAATATAAACAGCGAACAGCGAATTCATGCAATAATATTGTTTACTTCAAAAATAAGCTCGAAGAAACACTAAAAATGCGTCAAGAGGATGATTTTTTATCCCCAGCTGTAGTAGCAGAAAAGCAAAAACTTATTGACAATGGATACAATTAGATTGAGATGGCTGCTTTACGCACTGATTTTTTCGGTAATTTTGCCTGCTTTGATTTGAATGCTTTTATACTAATGGAATGAAGTCGAAGCCGTTATGAACAAGTTAAGGGAAAAGAATTTGTACAATGTCAATGAAAATGCGGTATATTTGCACACCTAATTTACATAAATCAAAAACGAGCGACAAAATTATGCAATGGAGAGAAGGCAATGTTTCAAATGTGGATCGGTGGGTGGAGATATTTATTCATCTCAATAACGCTGATTGCGAATTCAAAGAAATGGCCACGATCGTTGAATATATTTTATATTTGCCAGGAACTTCAGCATCAGTGGAGCGAATCTTCTCTGCAGTGAACAAAACTTAGACGTCAGACAAAACCCGATTAGATGTGCAAACATTGAAGGCGATTCTGACCGTCAAATGTAATATGAAGTACAATACGTTGATTTCTACAATTACCTCAAAACGAAGCTGGCATTGCTTATTCAAATTGCTTCAAACGACAAATAGAAAACAACTACAAAAGTTGATTCTGGAAATGATTGTTAATTTTCTTTACATATTGAATAAAATATATATGCTATGTAAATATGTACTGCGAAAAGTACTGTTTTTCCAAATCGATGTACTGCTTTTTTACAAAATTTTAGTGAAATGTACTGTTTTTGTCCAAAAAATATATACGAGCGTTATGTATGCAGCATCCGTCTCTCTCGTGGCATTGCGACATTCATCATCGTACCAGGCATCTTCTTGAGACGGCTTTGAGTACCCAAATACGCTTCTCGCAGCCCGTTCTAAGGAGTCGGCTATATTTTGCCACTGCGAGGTTATATTGTCAGGGGTTGGAGCATTCCGCAGCAGTTGAGTTAGGTGGTTGGAGTAGGCGTTTGCTACCTCTGTGGTCCGCAGTTTACCGATGTCCAGCTTTCGTTGTGCCTGGTTACGTACGTTTTTCGCCAAGCTTAGCCTTGTGCGTACCTTAACTGCGGTAAGGAAGTGATCGGAGTCAATGTTCGCACCCCTGATCACTCGTACGTCCAGAACACTCGATGCGTGCCTTCCATCGACTACCACATGATCAATCTGATTCCTCGTCAATTGATCTGGAGATAACCATGTTGCCTTATGAATATTTTTATGGTCAAATCTAGTGCTGCTAACTACCATATTTCTTGCCGCAGAGAAATCAATCAGTCTGATGCCATTGTTCGACGTTTCGGTGTGCAGACTGAATTTTCCGATTGTAGGCTCAAATGCGGTCTCCCTGCCTATTTTAACATTAAAATCGGTCTCCATCTTAGTCCGATTAATTAGACACGCCCACTTCGCTCATTGGATTAAAATTTTGAAAAAACTATCAGACTATGAAATAAAAACTTAATATTTTTTTAAAGATCATCGATGTAAATCGAAATTTTTGATATATTGTAGAGAGTAGGCGTAGAAAAGGGCGTGGACAAAGTTTCTTTCCCTAAAAAATTAGTCGAATCGGTGCCCGCGTTCATGTGATGCGCTTACCAACGCACAAGATTTCATTTTTATAGGAAGAAAGAGTAAGATACATTCTGTAGAGCGAGTGGTCGAGTTCTGCTCACACAAAGCTGATTTTTGTATAGCAGCTCTACGTAGAGTTGTGAAGTGGTTACCTACGTCTAGGCTCTACCCAAAAAACTTATAGTGGACATTTGGCTTAAGATCCGATCCCAGATTGAATATGGGCGAAATAGCCACGTCCCTGCATAAGGAATTCAACACGACGAAATATTATAACTCTCTTACTTAACATTCAAAGGTCACATTATCTCTGCAATTGAGAAGATCACAGTAACACCTCACGTCCTTCAATCACATATTCCCGTCATATGTAATATCATACAATGAATATAACCAAAACTATAACACTATTTGTTACCTACATTAAAATAAGCGTATCTATGTACTTAGTATTGACGCTCTCACTTTGCTTGCAGCGCCCGTCATATTTGTGTTTAATAAGAGGGCTATTATAAGGTTCAAATAAAGTTCATATTTGGTTTTTTAATAATTGCCTACGAAGCACAAGACACATATTATATATGTACAAACATATGAATGCATCCTAGATATGTATAAGTAGCTATGGACATTTGTGGTTTTTTTTCGTTTGCTACTGGTACGGGTGCGCAGCTAATCCAGCCAATTGGCGGCCATAGCACTATTAAAGAGGTTTTGTACATTCACTTTTCACTTTAATGATTGGTCTGAATATTACACAACATAAGAGCTGCTTATTGACTACTGACCTTTTTGTGATACAGTTTATAATAGCGATTGTCTAAAAAACACACACACACATACATACATGTGCCTAAATAGTGGTAATTTTTTAGCTAGATCTTATGTTAATGCTGAAAATTTAAAACTTTATACTGCGGATCCTTGTCGATTGTTTAGTTAATTGAATCAAGTAGCAGAGATTTTGTTGTTGTAATTTTGGGTATACAGACTAAGCTTATAAATTACCTAATTGGTTGTGTCAGAAGATGAAAGTCACTTAAAATTGCCATAAATTAGTTCGTTAATTTGTGTTTTATAAGAGATTGACAATAAATCTCAAAATAATTAACTGTGTGTGGTTAAGAAACTGCAGTGGGAGAATGGCTCAATTCGTTTATGATCTATGTACATTAGGGTCTTCGGAAGTTATATGGGGTAAACAATTTCAGAACTTTGTCGGTGCCACCCCCCAAAAATGGGTGCCGTTGGGGATGTAAAGTGAATCTTGCATCTCAAGCCGACTCACAACTTCCTTCGTGGTGGCACCTGGGCAACGGTGTTCGTGATATTTTTATCATGAACAGCGGCTGATAGTGGGCGACGATAGTGAGCGACGGCTGATAGTGAGCGACGAATCCGGATGGTTGGGCTAGTCACCCGCCTTCAGGTCCTTTACTGGCTATGAAAACACGACAGAGAAAAAGTAACAAACGGAACCCCCCAAATGTTGACAACCCCGCAAACGAAATAAGGACCATAATTTAAGGATATGCACACAGAGCGAAAACTGCCTAATAGAATCAAGAAGATTTTCTCTATGAAACGTCTGTAGGCTAAGGGGTATCCCAGCAGAAAGAAGCGAAGATTTTTTCGAAGAGATTTCTTATTATTTGAATGTTGTAAATCTTATTAATTTTATTAAGAAGGAAACCACATAAAACCAAGAAGAATACTTGTTATTCCCATTTTTTTCACTCAATTTCCGTTAGTTTTGGCACCAAAAAAACAATCCATAGAGAAAATCTTTTTGATTCTATTAGGTTTTCTTCTGAATTGTATAAAACATGGAATTCTTATTGATTTCATTAGGTTACCTAATTGAATTTTTCAAATAGGTTGTCCTTATGGATTTCATTAGGTTCCTATTTGATCATGTGCAAATCATCTTCTTAATTTTCGTAATAAGGAAATCTTCTTGATTATATTAGCTAACTTGTTATTACAATATTGCACTGCAATATTTCTCTGCTGCAGAGACTTCGATATTAGGCTGTGAAATATGTATGCATATTTGGACATGTGTCGCCGCTCATAACTGTAGTTTTTAGTTCTTTGTTCTTGACATATTCAAATTAGAGTTTTAGTTGAAAGTGAACAAGTGGAAAGTAAGCAAGTCGCAAGAACAAATTGATATTTGTCCATTAAAATATAATCAAAATTTACTAAAGAAATTTAATTATAATGATGCATTTGATATAATATAATAAAATAAGATAAAAAAAATAAGTGTGTACGTACGGCATATCAAATGAAAGGTATCAAAGTGAGACATAATAAAGTGAAATCGATATACCTGAGAAATTATTGCTATTTTTCTAGTAGGTAATGCTGAGTACAACATGAATCTGTTTTAGAAATTTCCCAAACAACCAACCTCCGCCCTCCCCATACTAAAATAACATAATTGATGATAATATTTTGTTTTGTTGTTGTTGGTAATTTTCTTCAATTGTATGTTTTTAATATTGGATATAAAGTTGCGTTCCTCGAAAAACATGAATAACTTAAACATTTTCAACCGATTTTAACAAACAAATATGCATTATAATCCTGAGAACGTGCAGTTTATGAAATTAGTGTGGTGTTAAAAATCCAAAAAAGTTGTGATTTCAAGTTAAAACCAGACAGATAACACGAACTACATATACAACTATGTATATATATCGTTGGAAAGGCCGCAGTCTCTAAATCCGCTGAGAAATTTACAATCGGTTCATACTACTGGCTAATAATTGCGTAAAGGTACGAAAACCCAGTTTTTTACCCGTTACTCAAGATTTTTGACGTTTTGTGAAATTTGAAAAACAGATTCTTATTGTGCTTAGCAGCATCTACCAGAAAAATAGTATCATTCCCCGCACTGTGTATTTATTGAAATAATTTTATGTTTGTTGGTTATTTCAGTCCATGGGACCAGGAATTTTCTTTCTGGAGAGACACAAGAAAACTTAGAATTAGGGAGATTCACAAGGCCAGTTCTTTGAACCATATTTTACAGGAAGGGCCACGATATAATGACTTTTTAGGTTATGAACTTGTAAGTATTGGAATTTTTTTTTCTTTTTCATTTTCTTTAATTTTAAATATCTTTTTATTTAGAAAAGGTCGATTTCGTCACTTAAGTACCAACTATTAATGATATGCAGCCAAAAATCATTGAGATTGTTAAAATGTATGCAGAAAGACGAGAAACACAGCAGCCAAGAATAATGGTTATTGGATCAGATTTTTCAAAAATTCTGAGTTTTAAGTATTTTGTGACGGCCTGAAGTGAAAGTTCGCTACGTATATGAAGTGTGTAGATATTCGGCCTTATTCCCGTAGACGTCGTCGACGCAAAACGACGTCGTCTTGTGACGACGCTGTAAAATCGGTATTCTCGTAGTCGTTTTCGATAACTATCGGTTACTATTGACACAAATTTGGTATTCTGTAAGGAAATGTGACGACGACGTTGAATCGAAACGACTCTGAATCTGTCGTCACAGTTGTTAGTAACGACTTGAAACAATTTGAAAGAATAACTTTAGTTTTTGTAAATTTAAAAAAAGGTTTTGTTTAATGACGTCAAGAATAACAATGTCGAGTAACAAATAGGGGCTTGGAAACAAAATCCCTCATAGGTACAAGGATTTTGTCTAATTTTAAGGGGTAATGTGAGAAAATTGGTGAAAAACAATTTAATTCCTTTGGAGCGCCTTTAAGAATCCTTTGCGGTTGTAGTTACGAATCTGGTCTTCTTTATTTGTAGCAAAAATTTTGATATGGGTTCCATCGACATATCCAATTACTCCAGTAAATCCTGTTTTGTTAAAAAAAATTTAGTTTATGCTTCCGATTTGTCATCTTTAGTTACTTCCAATTGTATCCAAGGTGGACAAATCACCTCTCTAATGCATTCAGACAGGAATCTTGCAACTACTGGCTGCACTTACACTTAGGTTGTAAGGCCCCTGTCCAAAGGACCTCAATGTTGCTGACAACTTAATTATGACTGAAACATATGTCCTGAGTTCACTTTTCATGATAGGAACTATTTATATTGGAACTATTACGTAATTAAATGCTGCTATATTAAGACTTAAGTAGTTCTCGAATCTAAAAAAAGTTGGAAGGCCGGCCAACAGATAACCTCAAATCACGATTTTAACACCGATGAACATACTCGTTATTTGGCAAGTTTAAGATCATCGGAACGTAGTCGAAGTATTATCCTTTCCAGTATAAGATTATTTTTACTTTCCTCATCGCTTGAATCTGAATCGGACACAAAAAACATTTCTTCACAACAGAAAATAAAAGTCAAAATGAATCAGCTGATGTACAAATGTTACATCAGCTGTTGTTATTTCTTTCATTGTATCGATTACTAGTCGACGTCGTCTCATAGTAGTTACAGAATACCGAAATAGCATTGATGTGACAACGATGTTGACTCGAAGTGATGTTGACATAAAAACGACGACGATGTCGACGACGTCTACAGGAATAGGGGTGATTATTATTGTTAAGTTATCTTATGTTTTTAAGACAGAATATTCCCCAAAAAGTAAGCAAGTATGGTAATTTTTAGAGCAGTATTTTTTTGAGTTTAAGTCTGAGGATTTTTCCTCTGTTGCAAATTTGTTAAGTAAATTACAGTAAAAGTATCCTTATTTCTAATTTTGTTTTAAAATGACTCTACTTGCTTGCTTTATTTGTACAAAGAGTCATACAACTCCAAATGACCTTACAAAACATTTAAAATCATTTCACGGAACACCAACAATATACGAATTTCGATGCGTTCAACAAAACTGCGATCAAATTTTCACAAAGATTTCAATCTTATTTAATCGGCAATGAAACCGAAATATATGCCGTGATCGACTTGAGCGATTTAGATGGACCGTCTATTTATTATTACATAATGCAAAATTGAGTAGTTGTTACTTTTTATTATTATATCAAATGTATATATAAATATATATAACTAATAATAATTACTTACTTACTTTTTATTACTATATTAAATTTATTCCTAAGTAAATATAAAAATAAAAAATCAATATAATTTCCTCTCTAAAAGTATAATTTTATTTTAAAAAATCAATAGGACAACCTAATGGAATCAAGACGAAAACCGTTTTGAAAAAATCAAGAAGAATACCTAGTAAAAACCACAAGTTTCCTTCTTGATTTTTTCAAAAAGGGTTTCCCCATTAAAACAATACGACTTCCTTCTTGAAAAATAACCATAGAGATATCTTATTAATTTTGTTCTACTTTATTAGGTATTTACTAGGCACTGTTTTCTCTGTGCACCTGGAACGTCCTGACTCTCTATAGAGAAGGTGTCACTATCCGACTGGCGGATGTCCTCAAAAAATATAAGGCTGACATCACCGTCATCCAGGAGATGAGATGGACAAGACAAGGATGCTCGCGATGTAAAAATTGGGACATCTATTACAGCTGCCATGCCGAAAAGCACGAATTTGGATGTGGACTTGTCTCGCGATTCAATCCTGTTAGTGATCGAATAGCCGCAATCCGCATCAAGGCAAAATATTTCTACATCACGCTGATTTGTGCTCATGCCCCGACGGAAGATAAAGACGATGAGATTAAAGATGCATTTTACGAGCGCCTAGAGGAAAAATACGACCGCTGCCATGGGCTCCCCTCCTGTAAGGACAAGGATGGAATTCTGGTTACAGATACGCAGAGTGTGCTGCATATATGGAGAGAACACTTCCAGCAACTGCTGGTTCCAGAAAGCAGCGCACGTGAAGGTATCACGCCAATTGTCGACGACGGCTTAGATTGCCCACCACCAAGTCAAGCTGAAGTAAGAAGAGCAATATCGCGGCTGAAAAACAATAAAGCAGCCGGTGCTGA
This sequence comes from Muscina levida, assembly GCA_964034835.1. Lineage (NCBI taxonomy): Eukaryota > Metazoa > Arthropoda > Insecta > Diptera > Muscidae > Muscina > Muscina levida. Next base: position 66,101,463 of record OZ035883.1, read on the forward strand.
CCGTCTTCCGGCAGAGCTCAAGCGAGGAGCTGATAACGAGCATGCACCAGGACCTGCGCACGGTTTAGCTTAAAGAGTGCATGCCCGACAATTGGAATTTAAGCGTATTATGTCCTGTGCTTAAAAAGGTAATTCAAGTGGAGCACACACTACCGCGGAATCTGCCTTTTACACATCGCATATAAGGTCCTGTGTGCTATGAGAAAGACTAAAGCCAGTGTTATCCAACCTGATGGGGCCTTATCAGTGTGGCTTTAGACCTGGTAAATCAACAACTGACCAGATATTCACACTTCGGAAAATCCTGGAAAGGACCCAACAGAAACAGATCGACACGTACCATCTTTTCGTTGACTTTAAAGCTGCCTTCGGCAGCCCGATACGGCAGAAATTACTCGAAGCCATGGCTGAGTTTGGTATTCCAGCAAAGCTAATACGTCTTTGCGGAATGACGCTGACTGACACGAAGTCTTCAGTGAAGATTGGTAAGGACCTTACGGAGCTATTCTACACCAGACGAGGCCTAAAACAAGGCAATGACCTATCGTGTGTGATGGAGATGATAATGAGGAAAGCTGCAGTAGACACGAGTGGCACGATATTCAACAAAAGCCACATGCTACTCGCGTACGCTGATGTCGTAGACATCATTGGTCAAAAACTGCGGGACTGCTGACTGCAGCATCTCAGGTATTCAGAAAGAATCAGCGAAATTGGGTCTAACGGTGAACGAGGACAAAACGAAGTTATTAGTTTCAACGACCAAAGAATCTACTCGTTTGGGAAACTGCGTGAACGTTGACAATTATAACTTCGAGGTGGTAGATAATTTTATCTACCTAGGCTCCGCCATCAACAAAGAAAATAATGTCAGCCTAGAAATCCGGAGAAGAATCCTGCTTGCTAATAAATGCTACTACGGACTAAGCAAGCGATTCAATGACAGAGCCCTCTCTCGACGAACAAAAATCCAGCTATACCAGATACTGGTTCTACTTGCTTTGATGTACGGTTCAGAATCATGGGTTATGACATAAGCGGATGAATGGCAGTATTCGAGAGAAAAATACTCTGTAAAATATATGGACCCATCATCGTTAACGGAGAGTATCGGCGTCGTTTGAATCATGAGCTGTACACTGACATTGATGTGGACAGACACATTAAGGTGCAGCGGGTGCACTAGGTCATGTCATGTTGTACGCATGGACCAAAATGCTCCAGCTCGAAAAGTCTTCGACAATGAACTCGATGGACGGCGCAGAAGAGGGCGACCAAAACTCCGTTGGAAAGACCAGGTTACTGAGAACCTTACAGAACTTGGTGTGACTAACTATAGAAGAAGCGCAGAAGATCGAGGCGCTTATATTTTTCTACGTGGGGTACATAATCTAATGGGATTGCAAAGAAGTGCCAGCTAAATGAAAATGACCCCCAAAAATGATAAGTCTTTGCGGTTTTAAGGATAGCCAAAGTTTGAGCACGATTTGAGTATGTTAACCCGTGCCGCTTTGGACTTAAAGCTTTTAAGCTTCTACAGAAAAGTTTGGAAGTCATAACTCAAGAACAACTAGTCCAGTTATGTTGAAACAAAAATCCGAAATTTAAGAATTAATATTCCTTTAATCTTTTAATATATATTTTTTTAAGAATAATCAAAAGTTTCGCAGTTATAAATGAATTTATGGAAAAAATAAAAAATTTGCCTAAAAAAATTATATTTAAAAATTAATAAAAAAATCCAAAACGAAAAAAAATTTTAAGTCTTACTACTTCCTCGTAATGTTACATAGCGTATGAACAAAATGAGTCATAGATCATGTAAATCGATTATCGCGTTTCGCTTTTATGCACAATTAAGTAAATGTATCTCATTTTGGATAATATAAGTTTTTCTTTCCATTCAGGATATATGGGAGGTGAGTGTGTCCTTCGAGATAATTTGATATAATTTAACACAGTTGTCAGTAATATATCACAAACAAATCGAGATAAATTTGGTTCAATATCAACAACAATTTTGGAAAATATAAGGTTTTTCCCATTTCAAGATATATGAAAGGTTGGCGTGTCCTTTAAGATAATTTGATATAATTCAACACAGTTGTCAGTAATATATCACAGACATATAGAGCTAAATGGTAGTTTACTACTAACAACAATTTTGGAATATATAAACTTTTTCCATTTCAGGATATATGAGAGGTGAGCGTGTCCTTCGAGATAATTTCATAAAAATTCCATACAGTTGTCGGAAATATATCAGGGACAATTTAAGCCAAATTTGGTTCAATACCAACAACAGTTTTGAAAAATATGTTTTTTCATTTCAGGATATATAGGAGGTAAGCGTATTGTCAGTGAAAATTGATGCACCATACGAGGCAAAACTGAAGCCAGTTGTAACGCGTGCTGTGACGGAACGATATAAGGAGAGGAGAAGAGAGAAAAGAGACGAAAGCGGAAAAAAAACGTACTTGAAGGGAAGGATAGAGCCAGGACATCGAAAAGTACAGGGATAGAAGAGGTGAAGTCCGTAAGTTATACCGAAAGTAAAAAGCCAAGGTTTTGGAACTGGGATTCCTAACTGTAAGGACAGAAATGAAAATCTGGTCACGGATACTCAGAGTGTGCTGCATAAATATTTATAATCTGTTTGCTCCCGAAGGCAACATAAGTGACGAAATCACGCCAATCAACGACGGCGAAAAAGATTGTCCACCACAGAGCCAAAACGACATCAGGTACGGCTTAAAAATAATAAAGCTGCTGGAGCCGATAGACTGCCACCAGAGCTTTTTAAGGCCGGCTGCGTAGAGCGGGCAACGTGCATACACCAGCTCCTACCCATAATTTGGCTTAACGAGTGCATGCCCCATGATTGGAATTTTAGCGCATTATGTCCTGTGCTAAAAAAAGTGTGATCCAAATGTGTGCTCCAACTACCGCTGAAGTGGCTTTTTACCCATCGCATACAAGGTCCTGTCTAGTGTGCTATGTGAAAGACTAATGTCCACTGTAAGGAATCTAATTAAACCTTATCAGTGTGGCTTTAATCCTGGTAAATCTACGACCGACCAGATATTTGCACTACGTCAAATCCTGGAGAAGACTTAAGAAATGCAGATCGACACCTACCATTTGTTTAACGATTACAAAGCTGCATTCGACCGAAATTATTAGATGCTACAGAACAAAGATTCTACTCGTTTGGAACGCTGCGTGGACGTTGACAACTATAAATTTGAAGTGGATGATGATTTTGTCTAATGTTAGCCTGGAAATCAAGAGACGAGTAGTGATCACAAACCGCTGCTACTATGCACTAAGCAAGCAAATATATAACAAAGCCCTTTCTCTAACTCCAACTCTACCAGACTGTGATCCTACCTGTCTTGCTCTACAGCGTAGAATCCTGGGTATTAACACAAGAGGATCAATCTATTCTTAGAGTCTTCGAGAGAAAAATACTTCGCAAAATATGTTAATCCATCATCGTTAACTGCGAGTATCGTCGTCGAATAAACCACGAGCTGTATGAGCTGAACAACGATATGGACGGAGTCAAGCGCTTTAAAATAATACGAATGCGCTGGCTTGTACCAGCTCGAAAGGTCTTCGTTAAAAAACTTGATGGGCAACGCAGGAGGGGGCGACAAAAACTTCGATGGATAGACCAAGTGAAAAAGCTGTTATCTAAACTAAGGGTGACTAACAATCGACGAAACGCAAGACCGAAGCGCTTATAATTATTTTCTATGTGCGGCTACTGATAGATAAATTTCTGTTGTTGCTGCCATTAAAGAAGAAGAAAAAAGCTGTTTCGCCTTGGGACCGGCCGTGGCATAGTGGTTGGAACACGCGTCTACCATGCGGGAGATCCGCGGTTCGATTCCCGGCTCCAGTCATCTCCATTTTTCTTTCATTGCCGGCGCCCTCGGTGTTGTCGACATGAACTTCGCAGTATAAGTCTCGGGATAATCGGTATGTCTAGTAAAAGCTTCTCAAACAGTGACGTTCGCATTCGTCGATAAACAAGTAGGTGCCGTTTGTTGTGAATCAAAAATAGAAAAAGTGTTAATTCATAACAACGCGAGAAGCTTTCCCATACCTCATTCATGGGGTGTAAAGGAAAATTAAGTTTTTTAAGCTGTCTCGCCTGTTTTACTTTCTCCTTACGCCGTTCCCTACCAGGTAATGATTCGAGCCAATATTATCACCACGGGTCACGAGCACGTCCATGACATGATCAATTTGATTTTTGGTGTTTTGATCGGGGGTTTAGCCAAGTTGCCTTGTGGACATCTTTGCGCTGGAATCTGGTTCTACTCACTACCATGTTCCTTCCCGCTGCGAAGCTAACCAACCTAAACCCGTTGTCTGACGTGTCGGTAAGCAGGCTGAAATTACTGATCGACGGACCAAGAACATCTTCCCTTCCTTTGTCTGCATTAATATCTCCTAGAACAATGTTAATGTCGTGGCCAGGGCAGTGGTCGTATGTTTGCTCTAGGCGCCCGTAATATGCATCTTTAATCTCATCTTCTTTATTTTCCGTCGGGGCATGAGCATAAATCAGCGTGATGTAGAAATATTTCGCCTTGATGCGGATTGCGGCTATTCGATCACTCACAGGATTGAATCGCGAGACAAGATGTCTGAGTCTCTCGCCAACTACAAAATCCACATCTAAATTCGTGCTTTTCGGCATGGCAGCTGTAATAGCATAGCGCATCCTTGTCCTGTCAATCTTATCTCCTATATGGAGGTTAGGGTGAGTCTTAAAAAATGTTTTTGGAATTTTTCATGGGCCAAGTTAAAATTTTATTAAGACGTGCAAAAAAACTCTATGTGAATTTTTTTAATTTTTTTCTTAAAGGTTTAGGGGTCGCTACCGGGGTTCGAAATTCAAAATTTTACCGTCATCCTGAGGGATAAGCTGAATAACTCGAGTAAACCTTAACTGATCCTTATGAAAATTTTTCAGTATTAATATTTTTTATAACGAAGTTATGGAATTGTAAATGGGCAGAATTGCCCCACCCCTTCTGGTACCTCCCATACAAAATTACCTATTTTTTTGATAATTATTATTTCTCCCATAACTTTCAAACGGGCAGCTGGATGGCATTTAAACTTGGTCAGTTTAATAACCTTGTAATAACAGATAAACACTCGGAAAATCAAAACCTTTGTCACACCCCTTCTGGTACCTCCCATACAAATGACCGAATTAACCCCCATATTTTTACCTACATATCTTTTTAGTAAAAATACTGAATTCAATAAAATTTTGTGTGAGATGAACACATGCCAAAATTTGACTCGTGAGTGACTATGGACTATATAGGCCAACCCCTTCTGGTACCTCCCATACAAAATTACCTATTTTTAGACAAATTATTTTTTACCAATAATTTCCAAACGGACAGCTGGATGGCATTTAAACTTGGTCAGTTTAATTACCTTTTAATAACAGATAAACCCCCAGAAAATCGAAACCTTTGCCACACCCCTTCTGGTACCTCCCATACAAATGACCGAATTAACCCCCATATTTTTACCTACATATCTTTTTAGTAAAAATACTGAATTCAATAAAATTTTGTGTGAGATGAACACATGCCAAAATTTGACTCGTGAGTGACTATGGACTATATAGGCCAACCCCTTCTGGTACCTCCCATACAAAATTACCTATTTTTAGACAAATTATTTTTTACCAATAATTTCCAAACGGACAGCTGGATGGCATTTAAACTTGGTCAGTTTAATTACCTTTTAATAACAGATAAACCCCCAGAAAATCAAAACCTTTGCCACACTCCTTCTGGTACCTCCCATACAAATGGCCGAATTAACCTCCATATTTTTACATACATTTTTTTGTAAGTATGCTGAATTCATTTATATTTTGCTAAAGATATACGCTTATTGTAATTTTACTAATGCTTATCTTAAATAGAAATCTAGTTTAATGAATGTTATTAGATATTCAACATAGATAATGCAACGCTATTGTCTTGCCCCTCTCCACTAATTTGCAGTCCAACTTTGGAATTTTTACAGTACAGTTAATATGAAATGATTTATTTCAAATTTGTTCATCAGTTTTTGTTGCATTATTACTTAAAAAAGTACATTTCGAAAATAAAAATTAAATTAAACTGTTAAAAAATAATATTAAAATAAAAATTTAATATATTAATATTAAACATGAATTCATTGCATGAAAAACTTAACATTAAAAAATATATTTATAAACAACTGAATTACTGCTTACAATTTTCTTTAAATTTTAAAATATTGTAAAATATTATTTACACATGGTAGATTTTTTTTGGATCTGAATATTTTTTTTCTAAATTCTTTCACCAATAATAAAAGGAACAACTCCTATTCTCCATAATGTGTATGAAATTTATTGTATTCCTGCATCAAGGCCACTCCGTGTTCAGCAATATCATTAACAACCTTCAACCTAGACCGAACTAGTTCTTTACTTAATTTAAAGTCTGCATCTTGCTCCCAATCTTCAACATTTTTTTTAGGAAACCCGATTTAATACCCGTTGTGCTGAAAAATCTAAGAGTATTGTTGGATACAAAATGCTCAAGACTTTTGGAATGTAGTAGGTTTCCATCCACTGTAACTCGTTTTTCTGGATTATCTACTCCTTCCATGTTTAAAGCATTTACCATCTTCTTCTTAATTTCATGAGAAATGCAAATCCAACTAGCTCTTCCTAAAAATACCAGAGATGACCTATAATTTTTTTTAAGGCTATTGCCGCTGTCTCTTTATTAATTGTTGCATAAGACTTCAAGTCTTTTAATACCTGGAGGTCATTTCTTGAAGCAGAAGGTCCAGAAGTGGACTCAAACCAATATTTTAGGTAAATATTAATTATAAAACTGCAAACATCCTGTATTCCACATATTTCGCTTTTGTTTAACTTGAACTGCTCTCTGAATAAATATATTTTTAAGGAATATATTACCTTAGCCTTCCATCTAGCACGGTGAAGACCTGCTGGTGCTCTGAAGAATATTTGTGTTTTTGGAACATTCCGCAGAATATTATTGTCAGCTTAAGTAGCTCTTTGTAGTCCTCTCGTGGCTGAAACTCTTTAAGCTGATTTTCGGCAAAACAAATAGTATTCGCAGAATTCTTTACTTGTCTTCATATGAGATCATCCGATATGCCAGGTTTAAAATTGGAATGATCAACTTTTGTCCAGGCATTTTTAAACCTCTTAAAAAGTAATATTACAGGACCGGTTGATATTTCCGAAATACAATGCATAAATCATATTATATGACTTCTACGTTTCAAACTTTTAAGTTAACCTATGAAAAAAATCAAAATTTTCTGTCACATAATTAGCATAAATATGTAAAACTATGAGGGTGAATTCGGTCATTTGTATGGGAGGTACCAGAAGGGGTGCGACAAAGGTTTCGATTTTCTGGGGATTTATTTGTTATTACAAGGTAATTAAAATGACCAAGTTTAAATGCCATCCAGCTGTCCGTTTGGAAATTATTGGTAAAAAATAATTTGTCTAAAAATAGGCAATTTTGTATGGGAGGTACCAGAAGGGGTTGGCCTATATAGTCCATAGTCACTCACGAGTCAAATTTTGGCATGTGTTCATCTCACACAAAATTTTATTGAATTCAGTATTTTTACTAAAAAGATATGTAGGTAAAAATATGGGGGTTAATTCGGTCATTTGTATGGGAGGTACCAGAAGGGGTGTGGCAAAGGTTTCGATTTTCTGGGGGTTTATCTGTTATTAAAAGGTAATTAAACTGACCAAGTTTAAATGCCATCCAGCTGTCCGTTTGGAAATTATTGGTAAAAAATAATTTGTCTAAAAATAGGTAATTTTGTATGGGAGGTACCAGAAGGGGTTGGCCTATATAGTCCATAGTCACTCACGAGTCAAATTTTGGCATGTGTTCATCTCACATAAAATTTTATTGAATTCAGTATTTTTACTAAAAAGATATGTAGGTAAAAATATGGGGGTTAATTCGGTCATTTGTATGGGAGGTACCAGATGGGGTGTGACAAAGGTTTTGATTTTCTGGGGGTTTATCTGTTATTAAAAGGTAATTAAACTGACCAAGTTTAAACGCTATCCATCTGCCCGTTTGAAAGTTATGGGAGAAATATTAATTATCAAAAAATAGGTAATTTTGTATGGGAGGTACCAGAAGGGGTGGGGCAATTCTGCCCATTTACAATTCCGTTACTTCGTTATGGAAATTATTAATACTGAAAAATTTTCATAAGGATCAGTTAAGGTTTACTCGAGTTATTCAGCTTATCCCTCAGGATGACGGTAAAATTTTGAATTTTGAACCCCGGTAGCGACCCCTAAACCTTTAAGAAAAAAATTAAAAAAATTCACAAAGAGTTTTTTTGTACGTCTTAATAAAATTTTAACTTGGCCCATGAAAAATTCCAAAAACATTTTTTTTTTGCCAAATAAGAATCAACCTAATGGAGGTGAAGTCGGCCTTTTTTTTTTTTGAAGACATCCTACATCCTAGGATAGTGGCACCTTCTCTATAGAGAGTCCGGACGTTCCAGGTGCATATCCTTAAATCATGGTCCTTATTTCGTTTGTGGGGGTCGTCAACATTTTGGGGTTTCTTTTTATTTCTTGTGTTTTCATAGCCCTCAAAGGACCCGAAGGCGGGTGGCTAGCCCAATTATCAGGGTTCGTCGCTCACTATCTATTCATGATAAAAAATATCACGAACAACGTTGCCCAGGTGCCACCACGAAGGAGGTTGTGAGTCGGTTTGAGATGCAAGATTCACTTTACATCCACAAAGCACAGTAGAGCCTGTAGAAAAATTAAAGTGGCAAAAATCAAAAATTTCATGTGCCCCTAAAAAATATTGAATAAACCTATTTTACTGGAGATTGTCTAAAGATTTCAAATATGCTACTCTTATTTCAATCAGATTTTTAAGATATAGCCCTTCAAAGCTGACGGATTTTTAGTTTCCCAAAAAACAAACCATTTTTAAGGTAATTCGGTCCGTATCCATGTAATTGTCAGGCCCTCCCAAGACTTTCCATCTATGAAGAGAGAACTGTTCAATTACATAATTGCTCTTCAAATTCTCACACTGAGGCACATGGAACACATGACAGTTGTCAGTAGCCCCACGTTACCCAAGTCTTATTAATGTAATTAACAAAGCTATGTCACATCAATAGATTTTAACATAACAAAGACCATGTCCCTTGGTCATTGCTTTGTTTTAATTTCAAATCAAATTTCAAATTACAAATTAGAGTAACCGCCAAATTGTTTGCCACTCGGACCAATCTCTACATCATCTTTGTATGTAGGCGTTTTGTCTGATGTTACGATCAAAATGTTATAACATTTTGAAAAATGCTACATTAAATAATAATAAACTAGCGTCAACCATAAATTATAGCTTAATTGTTAAGCAATAGCTATGTTGTTGTTTCTTTGTTTCTTTGATTGTGAACTATTTTGTTGCTGTTGCATTTTCTATGGTGGGTATTTTCTATCTGGTGATCGTCTTTTGTATGGAATGAACGATTTTTTGTCTAGAGTTATATGAACCGACCGACAGGTTTCCCATGAAGAAAGTCACACGCCCAGCACACCAAATAGTTTATTGCACATATTCATGATGAGATGGAAACAATAAAACTCTATGTATTTGTCGCTGGTGCACCACCGGGTGTCATAGTAGAAGTTGTGAATATTGCTGATGCAAAACAATCGTCTTAGTATGATAACAATAAAGAATGTCAGTTAAAACTAAAAATGTCCCCAGATTTGGTACAAAAACAAACAACGATGGACATATAAATTACTGTTATTTACTTACTTAATTTCCCTTTATACCCCATGAATGAGGCATGGGATAGCTTCTAGCGTTCTATTTTTTAGATTCACAACTAACGGCACCTACTTGTTTATCGACGAATGCGAACGGCACTGTTTGAGAAACTTTTACTAGACATGCCGATTGACACGGCACTATACTGCGAAGTTGCTGTCAACAACATTCGAGGGGAGCCGACAATGAAAGAATTTTTTGTTTTTTATGATGGCTGGAGCCAGAAGTTGAACCTGTGATCTCCCGCATGGCAGTCGCGTGTTCTAACCACTATGCCACGGCCGGTCCCTATTACTTACACTTAAAACAAACTTTATTTCACTTTACACCCCATGAAGGAGGTATAGGATAGCTTTTCGCGTTGTTGTGAATTAGCACGCCTTATATTTTTGATTCTCAACGAACGGCACCTACTTGTTTATCGACGAATGCGAACGTCACTGTTTGAGAAGCTTCTACTAGACATGCCGATTGACTCGACACTTATACTGCGAAGTTGCTGTCGATAACAACGAGAGGGGACGGCAATGAAAGACAAATGTAGATGACTAGAGCCGGTAATCGAACCTCCCGCATGGTAGTCGCGTGTTCTAACCACAATGCCACGGCCGGGGCACTATGCAACAACAAAAAACATCAATATTTACACCATAATCGGAATAACCAACCGAAATGAGATTCAACAAACCGAAATCCAAATAAACCGGTCGAAATCGGGTTTTAAAGTTTGAATGCCGTTTAAACCAACAAGAGTTGAAAATAGGGCCGAAGTCTAGTTAAACAAAAGTTAAACTTAAACATAACCCTAGATATTTTAAGAAAAAATTCCTTCTAGAACTTTTTTTTATACGATTGAGCTATGTCTGTATATCTGCATGTCTGACTGAATGATAAACACTATAACTCAATAAATTCTTAATATCCGTACCTTAAGGACCTTCATTACAAAATAACCTATTCTGTCCAAACACTTTTTTGCCGCTAAGTTTTGGTCCCTCCCCTTATGTTACTTACTAACTTACTTAAGTGGCCCATTACAAATTACGAACGTGGTTCATAAATTTGAGACCTGGAGTATTAAAGAATTCCACACATTTTGGCCTTCTGAGTGCGTTCTCCAGTTAGTCCTACCAGATGGCGGCACGTAGCCAACCACTTGGTCCTTCCAACGAAGTTTAAGTCTCCCTGCTCTGCGCCGTCCCTCAAACACCTATCTCGTTGGAGTATTTACACCCATCCTTGCCACAGTCCCTGCTATCGTATTCGTTGGATTCTGACTCTTTTAGCTACTTCGATGTCGTGGTAAAGCTCATACAGCTCATGGTTCATCTTATGGTGAAACTCGCCAGATAGGTCCATATATTTATACCATCACCCTTAGGGTTGGGGGTATATATCATTTGATACGACCCAAAAGTGTAACACATAGAAGGGGTCAGTTTAGACCCTAGGTTTCTTTGAACCAAATTCGATTCATGATTTTTTAAGTCGTTTGAGCCATGTCCGTCTGTCTGGCTGGGGCGCACGACAACTTTCGAAAGACGCAACCAAATGTTTTGAAATTTTCCATGAGTTAATATTTCCCCAAAACTACTTACGGTATTGCAAATGGGCTACATGGCCCCGCCCCTTCTGGTACCTCCCATGCAAATACATCATTCCGCCCACTTTAGAAATCGAGTAATAATATCAATACACCCAACGGGATCGTACCCAAATTCTGTACTTAGTAAAGCTATAACAGGATAAAGTTTTGGAAACAAATCTGGAAGTCTAGCCACGCCCCATCTGGTACCTACCATACAAATGTAGCACTTTAGGGTGATGTATACCACTACATATACGTAATTCTGGTTGCCCGACTGAAACTTTCTTACTGGTTTTCGGATACTTTTCTCTTGAATACTCCCACGTTTTGTATGCCCGTTGTCATAAGCACCCTCAATTCGGCACTATACAACAGAACGGGTTAAATTAGCACCTGGTACAGTTATTTCTTCGTATCTCGAGATAAAGTGGTGTAACTTAAGTGCTGTCGAAGCCCTAAAAACGTGATATCTAGGCCGTTGCGAGCTACTTGGGTATATCCAAAGAGAGAATTCAGTTATTCCCAAGTGAATAACAATCACAAAACTCAAATTAGAAAACCGCCTATCTCCCTATTCCTCTTTAGTGGACACTTGGCCTAAGGGGTAACTTCACTGTATATTTCTCATAATCTAAAACAGAGAAATGAAAATGAAAATTCCATACAATAACACAAAAAAAAAGTACAAAATATAAATATTATGCGCTCCATAAATTGTAAAGATGTAATTTTTTTTGTTGGTTACGCCGTGAGTTACTGTAATTAACGTCATATACCACGTGACTATGTAGGAATTCCTAACTCCAGGTTATGCTGCTCATTCATATATTTCTTTGTATTTCTATGTGATAACAGCACCAAAAATGTGTTAAAATTATATACCAGTAGACATTTGTAGTCATTCACTAAACCAAGTCGGTGCTTTCAGTCGATTCATTCAGTAACTCCAACAGTTGGTTGGTTCGTCTGTCAGCCAGAGTAATTTATCACATCATTAATGAACAAGTAAGGAGCAGAAGAAGATTGCAGTGAATGAATGAATGACTGTGATGAAGCAACAAATCTCACATCTGGTATGGTAAGAGGGCTGTATGACAACTTTCTGAGAAAAACAAAAAAATTATATTATAAAAAAGTAAATTTCTCTGAAGAAGATAATGGATCTAGAGGTAATGGGCGAGTAGAATGTTAAGAAAGCTTCTTGTGTAAGTTCACACGTTTCTACTCGCACAACGCAACCTTCAGTTAAACGACGAATCCGAAAGTCATCTGTTTGAAAAGCTTTTACTAGACATGCCGATCGACTCGACTATTCGAAAGTTGCTGTCGACAACATCAAGGGTTCTTCCGATCGAAGAAAAGTAGATAGCTGTAACAGAACTCGACCCTGGCCAACTGCATGGTAGTCGAGTGTTCTAAACATCATGCCACGATCGTCCACATGTTACTCATTTCTTTGTAAACTGAGTATCAGTTCTAATTGAAAATTCTCCCGATGTCGAAGAATTTCATATGTGAATCTGGCTCCGCTCTACTTTTTTTTAAGATTTCTGTTCGCGGTTTCATAGTCATCAGACGACCCTGGATTTATTTTGTTTATGTAAACCTTTTTTTATTATTTCATAGTATTACTATCAACAATGTAAAAGTTTTGCACACCACATGGAATCTATCATTTCAATTTAAAATGGATTTGCGTGATATGCTAATCATATCGAAAGCAACGCTTGGCTTTCGAGTATGAGCCGCCACAACTGATAATTTACATATTTTACAGACGATGCAGCATATTCGCGGCAGAATTCCATTCAGCAAATGTGACGACTACTCGATGTTGTAGATCAGTTTTTCCAGATAGCGCAAAAATTCTTACATAAATTCAATACAATAGCAGCAGTAATTATACCATGTGGTCAACTTTTTTCTTATTGTATTTTAAATTGGTTACCAGTATTGACAATTGGAAAAAAAAGTATCTATTGACACTAAGATAAATGACTTTATTGTAAGACATTACCGGCAACATTATGATGGCAATGCTGAAGACGATGACGATGAGAAACATCAGCATCATCATCATTGTCATCTCTGTTCTGGCTGCCGAAGTTCTAATGGAGACATCATCGTGGTAGCCCCACATAACTTATGTCGCGTAAAGAAGAATTATTACGCTTGAGCTAACCTCTAAGCGTTGGATAAACATTGCAATTGCATAGTGCAATTGTTTGTATCATTCCTTGGCAGATAAAGATATAAAAAATGTTGTTTTTGAGCAGTGAGTGAAAACCTGATAATTGTATTTCTGAAACCGGGGCATCGGAAATTTATGTATAAATACACTGAGAAAAATTTAATGTTTTCATATTAAAATTCTTTCTCGCTGGAGGCTGTAACCCCGCAGGTAGAGAATAGTGAATTCTTTCTAGATATGGGTGGTAGGAGGGAATAAACTTCTTGTGTTCGATTAAGGAATTGTATTTTTTTTCTCGCAAATATGTTATATTCAAATATTGACGTGTGTGGGCGGCAGGGCCGTAGCCAGGATTTAATTTCGGAGGGGGCCAAAACCAATTGAAACAAAAATAATTAAATTATTCACATACTTATCAAACATAAACATATTAGGGTGTTCCTTTTATGGTACTTTTGGGAATTTCTCGTTATCTATAAGAGTCCAGTCATATTCCTCACCTATTTAACAGCAAATGATATATTGTGGTCTATTTCACACAATATATTCGAAATTTCATTAATAACAAACGTGAGGTGAAACTCTGTCCAACTTACTACTACTAAGTCATATTAATCTAAATTGTTCAAATTTCTTGACATTTTCATGCATGTTTAACACTTTTTAGTTTCGTTGCATTTGAACTTCGCTGTGTCCAAAACTTTCCATCAAACATCTCTCACTTAACATCCTCTGTAAATTCGCTCCAACCCACTCTGTTGTTTACAGAGCTCTTGGTGGTAGGGGTTGGTTGAATCCAACTTCTTTTGGTCAAATCCAATTTCGATCAGTTTGATGGGACTTTGGTCTGTTGCATCTAATTTCGGTTGCTTTACCCAAATTACTATTGTTTAACCCGACGTCGGTCTGTTGAATCCAATATTTATTGGGTGAACCTGATTTCGACTGATGTAACCCGACTTTGTTTGGTATGGTGTGGTATGGTTAGACTTCGGTCTGTTGAATCCAATTTCTGTTAGTTAACTTCAACTACTAATTTTTAGCCCGCCTTAGGTCGGTATAATCGAACTTCGGTCTGTTGAATCCAATATTTGTTGGGTGAATCTAATTTGACCGGTTTAACCCGACTTTGTTTAGGATGGTCGAACACAGTTTCGGTTAATTTAAACCGACTTCAGTCTGTTAAATCCGACATAATCAGACTTGGGCTTGTCGACCCCAATATTTGATCGTGAATCCAATTTAGGTTGGTTTACCCCAATTTTGGTCTGTTTAATTAGACATCGGTCGCTTGAATCCAACTTTGGTTGAGTAAACCTGACTTAGGGCCGTTTGATCAGACTTCGGTCTGGCAAAAAATTATACACATCGTTCTAATATCATTGTAGTTGTTAGAACTGTAGCATGTTCGTACTAATGTTCCATTGATTACGGTAAATAAGGCGGTCGCGAAATGCGAATCAATACGATTCCGAGTTGTAAATACGAAGCTGAATTACCGAATTATCTACAAGATGAAAACCCGAATTTGAATTGCCGACAAACCTGGATTATGATCACGGAAATTCAAACATTTTTTGTAATTGTTTGCTTAAAGATTATACTATTCAGAATAGAATAGTACGATTTTGTATTTTTTTAATTTAAAATAAAAAAACGGCACGGTCTAAAAAAACTATACGCTTACTTTGACATAAATACTTGAAGTAAGCTTAGTTTACCAACAAAAACATCGCAAGGAAGCATGAGCTTTGAGGTAAAAAGGGAATCGTTGGGGAAAATATCCTCCATTCTCATATTTAAATATTAACGGTCAAATTCAAACTATAATTGGTACATATTTGACATTACTTACTTACTTGGTCCATTACAACTTACAAACGTGGTTCATAAGTTTGAGGCCTGAAGTTCTAAAGAATTCCACACGCTTCGGTCTTGTGCGTGTGTTCTCCAGTTAGTCCTACCAGATGGTGGCACGTCGCCTACCACTTGGTCATTCCAACGGAGTTTCCCTGCTCTGCGCCGTTCTTCAGGTTCGCCTTCAAACACCTTTCTCGCTGGAGCATTTACATCCATCCTGGCAACATGACCCAGCCATCGTAGTCGTTGCATTCTGACTCTTTTAGCTACGTCGATGTCGTGGTAAAGCTCATACAGCTCTTGGTTCATCCGATGGCGAAACTCGCCGTCGACACAGATAGGTCCTTAAATTTTTCAGAGTACTTTTCTTTCGGATACTCCCAGGTTTTGTATGTCCGTTGTCGTAAGCACCCATGATTCGGCAGCATACAAAAGAATGGGTAAGATTAGCACCTGGTAAAGCTGCTTCTTAGTATTCCGAGATAAGATGGTATTACTAAAGTGCTGCCGAAGCCCGAAAAAACATCTATTGGCTAGCACTATTCTCCGCTTAATTTCTTGGCTGATATTTTTGCTTATTGACGGAAGATCCGAGGTAGGTTAACTCATCTACTACCTCAAAACAATAATTTTCAACGTTCACGGTGCGTCCCCATCGAGAGGACTCTTTGTTCGTCGAAATCATTATTTTTGTTTTGTCCTCGTTGACCGTTAAACCCATTTTTGCTGACTCCTTTTCTAGTGATGAGAAAACTGCAGTAACATCCCGCAGATTTCGGCCAATGATGTCTATATCATCGGCATAGGCTAGTGGCATGTGGCTCTTGTGGAATATGGTGCCAGACATGTTGACACCAGCCTTTCTCATCACCTTATCCATAACTATATTAAATAGTGTACAGGACAGGCTATCGCCCTGCCTGAAACCTCTTTCCGTGTTGAATGGTTAAGACTGATCCTGACCAATCTTAACCGAGGATTTGGTGTTGTCTAAGGTACATTTGCAAAGTCGAATCAGCTTTGCAGGAATACCAAACTCAGACATGGCCTCATAAAGCCTATTCCTTATCGGAGAGTCGAAGGCAGCTATGTAGTCGACAAAAACTTATTGTAGATATATATACAGCTAATGATGTACCATTGCGCATCAGTTCGTCACAAAGGGGTCTAAAGATGAACTCGTCATGGAGTTCGAAACGCGTCGTCCAAAAATATCAAACAATAAAAACATTTTTCTGATCGTTAGCCGAATTTGATGTATCATTTGATGCACTAAAGTAAATTGTGATTTATAAACACCTTTTTTTAAATTTTTCCCCGTAGTAGATAATATGGTTGTTGAACCCCCACTAAGTTTCATGATGGAAAACTTCTTGAGAAAAAATGAAATAGATTACTGACAAATTGGGAAGAAAAATATATTTTATGTGATCGCTTTCCATGGAATTGCTTAATTATATCGAGTTTATCTATATATATAAAAGTGAACATTTGTTCATAGAAAGACAATCTTTCGAGGATCGTTATAGGTTACTTAAACATTGCATTTGGTCCATATATTGAGTCGATTTTCGATTTTCCGATACAAAAATGTTCAAAAGTTTTAAATTGTGAAAATTTAAATAGTATGTCAATGTTAAATTTGTCAATATTTGAATTTTCAAATGACACAGACAAATGGTATATTTATGTATGTATATAAGATTTAAATTGAGTTTGTTTGAAACTCAGTGGATGCTACAGCATTTAACTGATGTCTCCGAGGTGAGGCCAATCCATTCCACCCCATTAACAAAAATTCAATGTCTGGCGTACTACTAAAATAAGTGACTTTAAATCAGGTGTGGATGCAATAGTATCAGGTCAAAAACTGGCAGGATTAGATTATAAGGCGTGATCCCGCCCCCATGAACTAATTTGTTAAAGTGCGGTATCTGAAGTACTAGATTAGTAGGAATAGCCCTACTCGTAGGACCTAATTTGTAAAAGTGCAATATCTGATGGCCTAGATCATTAGGCGTGGCTCCGTCCGTAGGACGTAATTTTGCGAATGGTAATGGAATTTGTTGTGGATTCAATTAAGGTTAATATACGTATTCTAAAGGAAAAGGGGGGATTTGAAATAGGATGTGGAATAAACACCAATATTCGTGATCAAGCATAAGGGGTAGACCTGCCAAATTCTGTTTCCCAAAAGCAATAGCTGAAGGACTGCAGCACTATTCGTCTTGATATTTGGTATGGAATTTTTTGAGACCAGTGGTGTATGCAACTGAGATCTACGGCAGAAAAAATTGAATAATCACGAATTTAAACATTTCTCAAATCTGCATTCTATTATATTTAGATCGACGAACGTCATACAACAGTGTAATATTAGCAGTTACGAATGAGTGTGGAGGATTTTATTTCCTTATTGCACCAATGGGTTTTGATATTGTTGATTTTGCAAAATGTTTGATCGCGTTGGCTATTGCATCCTCAGCTATTTTGGATGTTGCAGAATAGAGCAAAAAATTTAAATTTTCCAAGAACCGCATATGAGTTATCAAGTTAAAAAATGTTGCAAACATGTCAAATCATAATGAGGGAAGAGTGTACTATGACACACAAAAAATCGTTTAAGTCGTTGAGTTATCCTTCTAAATTAATTTACCCAGAAAATATAAGGGAACCGAAGTGTTGCTACCATGTATAACAATGATACCCACGGATTTGCCGTTAGATTTAAATGACTACAGTTTCCAGTTCGGTTAAAATTTGCAATGACATTCAATAAATCTGAGGGACAGTCTATTCAAATTTGAAAAATCCAAATTTTTCTCATGAACACCTTTATGTTGCATGTTCACGTGTAGAATGAGCCACTGATTAAAATATGTACACTTCTTTGGTTCTTCCACACATACTCTATTATCAAAAGCATTACAATAAAATTCTGTCATTATAAATATATTATGTTTTAATATACCTCAAAATTTTTGTTAAATTTCGATGCGAATATCAAAAGAAACTAACACAACCCGAAGATTCATTCCAACTAAAAAAAGGTAAATTTCAGTCAATACTTCTTTAGGCAGGACGAAGTCTGCCCGGTCAGCTAGTATACATATATTTATATAGATCTTACAATTTTCTACTAGAACCTCTAAAACTGAATTCAATTCAATTAATTCAAAAAAATTTAAATATAAGATGAATTTCAACTCAAATTGAGTTGAAGAATGTTAGTTGTTTTTGGGTAAACTATTCAACAACATCATAAAACATTGTAATTTTATGGTTTAATTTATGTGTGGAAATAATTATTGTATAATTTGGTTTTACATTTATACGACTCAAAAATTTTATTTGATTTGGGTTAAATCATTTCGGGGGGGGCTTTGGCCCCCATGGCCACCCCCTGGCTACGGCCTTGGTGGGCGGCGCCTCGGCCCTTTTTGCCGACTTAGATCTATATAGTCTGGTTATATCTCTACTATACTGTGAAATTTTTAGGACTATCAAACTGTTATTATGGCTGTTATAAAAGTTTATTTTAAATGGGGCGAAGCACAGCACAATTTTATCCTGGCTGTAATTCATACTGTACCAACATCAACTTCATACGTCTTATAGTTCATGAGATAATGCCATTTAAAGTAACAAGTTTTGTACCACGCCTACTGTTCTGAAAATTTCAAAAATATCAGTCAAGACGTTTCCGTGTCTATAAGGACAAAAACAAACGATATAAGGACCATGATTTAAGGATATGCACCTGGAATGTCCGAACTCTATACAGAGATGGTGCCTCTATCCAACTGGCGGATGTCCCCGACAAATACAAGGCTGACATCACCACCATACAAGAAATAAGATGGACGGGACAGGGATGCACACGACGAAAGAACTGTAACATATTTTTCATCTGCCATGCCGAAAAGCACGAATTTGGATGTGGTTTTGTAGTCGGCGAGAGAATCATCTTGTCTTGCGATTCAATCCTGTTATTGATCGAATAGCCGCAATCCGCATCAAGGCGAAATACTTCTACATCACACTGATTTGTATTCATGCCCCGACGAAAGATAAAGACGATGAGATTAAAGATGCATTTTACGAGCGCCTAGAGGAAACATACGACCGCTGCCCTGGTCAAGACATTAAAATTGTACTGGGAGACTTTAATGAAAAAATAGGAAGGGAAGATGTTCTTGGTCCATCTATCGCCAAATTCAGCCTGCATACCGGCACGCCAGACAACAGGTTTAGGTTGGTTAGCTTCGCAGCGGGAAGGTACATTGTAGTGAGTGGAACCAGATTCCAGCACAAAGATATCCACAAGGCAACTTGGCTATCCCCCGATCAAAACACCAAAAATCTAATTGATCATGTGGTAATTGATGGGAGGCATGCATCTAGTATTATGGACGTGCATGTGATTCGTGGTGCTAATATTGGCGCAGATCATTACCAGGTTGCAGCCAAAAACAAAGAAACTTGTACATCGCGAAGCTGCAAACCCCAGAGATAGCCATTGCCTACTCCAACCAGCTCTCCCAACTTCTACGACACAACGCCTCTACTTCTGCCGCTCCCGATACACAGTCGCAGTATATTCCGCATTCCATGGCTACCGCTGCAACAACCGTGCTGGGATATGAAAAACGGCGCTCAGACGAATCCTGCTACGATGAAAAATGTCGCATAGCGTCTGAGGAACAGGTTGCTGGTTCCAGAAGGCAGCGCAAGTGAAGTTAGCACGCAAATTGTCGACGACGGCTTAGATTGCCCACCACCAAGTCAAGCCGGGGTAAGAATAGCAAAACCGCGGCCGGTTCCGACGGACTTCCGGCAGAGCTCTTTAAGTTCGGTGGCGAGGAGCTGATAACGAGCATGTACCAGCTTCTAAGCACGGTTTGGCTTCATAAGTGCATGCCCGACAATTGTAATCTAAGCGTATTGTGTCCTGTACTGAAGCAAGGTTATCCAACGGTGTGCTCCAACTACCGCGGGATCAGACTTTTACCCATCGCATATAAGGTTCAGTGTTATCCAACCTGGTCGGGCCTTATCAGTGTGGCTTAAAACCTGGTAAATCAACAACTGACCAGATATTCACACTTCGGCAAATCCTGGAAAAAAAACCCAAAAGAAACAGATTGACACGTATCATCTTTTCGCCGACTATAAAGCTCCCTTAGCCAGACGATACGGCAGAAATTACTCGAAGCCATGGCTGAGTTTGGTATTCCAGCGAAGCTGATACGTATATAATTCAATAGGATTTGCAAAGAAGCTAAGTAAGTAAGCCACACGTAGAAAAGTATTACAAGCGCTTCGATCTTTTGCGCTCCGCAGAAAGCTCTTACACCTGGTCCATCCAACGGAGTTTTGGTCGCCCCTTCTGCTACTTTTCGAGCCTGAGTATTTCGTCCATTCGTACAACGTGTTCAACCCGGGGCATTCGGCCTTTTCAACGCGTTTGACTACGTCGACGCCGTTGTACAGCTTTTACAGCTAATGATTCATTTCACGACGGTACTCGCCGTTAACGATGATAGGTCCAAATATTTTGCGAAGGATTTTTCTCTCTCAAAAACTCCCAGAATAGATTGTCCGCCTGCGTCATTACCCAGTATTCTGCGCTGTAGAGCAAGACTCCTACCTGTCTTGTTTGTGTCAGTGTTTGGTACAGTTGGATCTTTGTTCGTCGAGAGAGAGAGCTTTATCAATAAATCACTTGCTCAGCGCATAGTATCAGCGGTTTGCGATCAATACTCGTCTCTTGATTTCCAGGCTGATATAATTATTTTTGTAAATGGCGGAGCTAAGATAGACAAAATAATCTAACACTTCAAAGTTGTAGTTCTCACCGTTCACCAGCGTCCCGGACGAGTAGACTCGTTGTTCGTTGAAACAAATAACTTGGTTTTGTATTCATTAATCACCAGACCCACTTCTGCCGACTGCTTCTCAATGCTGGAAAAGGCCGCAGTAACATCCCGCAGTCCTCGGCCAATGATATCTATATGCGAACAGCATGTGACTTTTGTTAAAGATGGTACCATTCCTGTTTTACTGCAGCCTTCCACATCATCATCTCCATTGTGACGTTAAAGAGATCGCATGACTGACTATCGCCTTGTCTAAAGCCTCGCTTGGTAGAAAATGGCTCTGTTAGTTTTTTGCCTATCTTCACTGAAGACTTCGTATCAGTCAGTGTCATACTGCAAAGTCGTATAAGCTTTGCGGAGATACCAAACTCAGCCATAGCAACTAATATTTTCTGTCGTATCAGACTGTCGAATGCAGCTTTATAATCGATAAACAGATGGAAGGTGTCGATCTGCATTTTCTGGGTCTTCTTCAGGATTTGTCGTAGTGTGAAAATATCTGGTCGCTCTTCGTTTAGCTTTTGGAAAATTCAGTCTACACAACAAAAGCTCTGATAAAAGATTCACAGTGGCAAGCTTTGCTTCGTTGGTAGAGCGTAGAACCAGATTTCAGCATAAAGATATCTACAAGGCAACCTGGATCAAAAGACAAGAAACTAGATTAATCACGTGGTAATCAATGGAAGGCATGTATCTAGGGTTATGGATGTGCATGGTGCAACTATAGACTCGGATCAACACCTAATTGCAGCCAATGTACGCAAGCGATTAAGTAATGCTAAGAATGCTAGTAACCAAACACAAAGGAAGCTGGAAGTCGCAAAGCTGCATAACACCGAGATAGGCAATGCCTGTTCGAACCAACTCGCCCAATTAGTGCAAACAATCGAACCAAATTCGGATGTTCCCGACACACAGTGGCTGCACATTGCGCATTCCGTGACCATTGCCGTAACGGCTGTACTGGGTTATAAAAAACCACGCTCAGACAAGCCCTGGTACGATGTAGAATGCTGCGCAATGTCTGAGAAAATGGATGCTGCATACAAGGCAAAACTGCAGCAAAGTATAACGCTTGCTGATATTTATAAGGAGAAGGGGAGAGAGATGAAACGCCTTTTCAGGTGGAATAAAGGCTATGAAGGAAAAGAGAGACCCAGGATATCGAAAAGTACAGGGATTGAGGCGAAGACCGAAAGTTCTTTGGAAAGGTAAAAGCCAAAGGTTCAGACAAGCGTCTGGTACCATGGAGAATGCTGCGTATTGTCTGAAGAAATTAATGCTGCATATAAGGAAAAACTACAACCAAAGGTAACGCCTGCTATGGTGATTGTGATATAACGAGAAGAGAAGGCAGGCGAAACGTCTTTGGAGGAAACGAGAGAGCTAGGTTCTATATCCTAGAGGTGAGATAGAGGTGAATCCCAAAAGTTCTACCAATAGGTAAAGAGCAAAGGTTTTCAAGCATGGATCCCCACTCGAAGGACAAAAATGAAAATCTGGTGACGGACACTCAGAGACACACTTTCGAACTCTGCTCGTTCCCGAAGACAGCATTCTAACAAAATCACCCCAATCATCGTCGACGGTGTAGATTGTTCGCCAGCGAGTCGAAACGAGATCAGCACGGCAATTGCACGGCTTAATAAAACTAAAGCTGCGGAAGCTGATGGACTGCCGACAGATCTTTTTAAAGTCGACAACGAAGAGCTGGCAACGTGCATGTACCATCTCATAAACACCATTTGGCTCAAGGAATGCATGTCCGATGATTGGAATCTGTGTGTTTTATGTCCTGTGCTTAAGAAAGGCGATCCAAGTACCAACTATCGCGACATGCAGTGTCCTGGTGAGTGTTATGTGAAAGACTAAAGCCTATCTTAACGAAGCTAGTTGGACCTTATCAGTGTAGCTTTAGACGTGGTAAATCCACGATCAACCAGATATTCACACTACGATAAATCCTGGCGAAGATCTAAGAAATGCTATCAGCACCTATGATCTTTTTATCGATTACAAAGTTGTATTCGACAGTCCGATACGATAGAAAATATTATATGCAATGGCTGAGTTTGCAATCCCCGCAAATAACACTGACAGACAGGAAGTATTCAGCGAAAATAGGCAAAAATCTGTCAGAGCTATTTTCTACCAAGTGAGGCTTTCAACAAGGAGGTAGTCCTTCATGCGATGTCTTTAACATAATAACACAGTACAACACATGATTGTGGGACTCAATTCTGAGAACTGCACGTGAAAGTAGTCCCAAGAAGAAGAAGTTCTGCATCATTCGTTTTGTCAAGTTACATGCCATAAATACATATCAATTTGAAATATCGGAGAATTTGTCACGTTTTAGGCTCTTTTGTTTGACATAACTTAAATACTATATTATCATAAGGAATATTCCACGTAAATCATACGCCCCGGAGTACGACAGATTTATTGTACCTGCTACAAAATAACTTAAAAAAACTTAATTTCCCTTTGCACCCCATGAATGAGGTATGGGATAGCTTCTCGCGTTGTTGTGAATTAACACGCTTTCTATTTTTAGATTCACAACTAACGGCACCTACTTATTTATCGACGAATACGAACGTCACTGTTTTGAGAAGCTCTTACTAGACACGACGATTGAATCGACGCTTAATACTGCGAAGTTGCTGTCAAACAACATTCGAGGGGAGCCGACAATGAAAGAAAATTTTATTTTTTATTTTTTTTAAGATGACTGGAGCCAGGTTTGAACCTGCGATCTCCCGCATTGTAGTCGCGTGTTCTAACCACTATGCCACGGCCGGTCCCTACAAAATAAACCCAGTTCAAAATCATTTGATGAATGGAAAAGTGAAACTGTTATATGGAACGGTATATGAACAGATTAAAGGAATTTTAAGTCTTAATTTTTTTTATATTTGTTTCAGCGAAATCGGACTAGTGGTTCTTGAGTTATGTCAAACAACAGGGCCTAAACGTGACAAATTCCCCTTTACGATACTTACTAACTTCAAATCGATTCTAAATTATTATGGCATGTAACTTGACAAAACGAATGATGCAAAACTTCTTCTTTTTGGGGCTTCTTTCACGTGCAGTTCTCAGAATTGAGTCCCAAATCAATAAGCTGAAAAATGTTGTACTGTGTAATGAAAATGATCATGAGGAAGGAAGGCTTCAGGAAACATCACTGGTACCATCTTTAATAAAAGTCGCATGTTGCTCACGTATGCCTATGATATGGATGTCATTGGTCGAGAACGGTGGGATGTTACTGCGGTCTATTCAAGTATTGACAAGTAGTCGGCAGATGTGGGTCTGGTGATAAATCAAGACAAAACTAAGTTAGTTGTTTCAACGAACAAAGAGTCAGCTCGTTTGGAACGCTGCGTGAACAATTGACAACTATAACTTTGAAGTAGTAGATCATTTTGTCTACCTTGGCTCCGCCATAAACAAAAATAATAATGCCAGCCCGGAAATCAAGAGAGAAGTATTGATCGCAAACCGCTGCTACTTTGCGCTGAGCAAGCGTTTTAATGATAAAGCCCTCTCTCGACGAACGAAGATCCAACTCTAACAGACTCTGATCCTATATGTCTTGCTCTACAGCGCTGAATCCTGGTAATGACGCAGTTGGATCAATCTATTCTGAGAGTTTTCGAGAGAAAAATACTTCGCAAAATTTTTGGAACCATCTTCATTAAAGGCGTGTTTCAAATCTACATCGACTTTCCGTAAAGAAGTAAGAGCACTTTTTACTTAAATGTACCACAATAAACGTCATTTAGTTAATATTCGATATTATACAATCTAATTAAATCCCAAATGCAGTTGTATTTGACTATATCCCAAATGCATCTTTGTTTTTGTTTCAGTGCATCATACTTTATAACATTTAATCCGCAGCCTTAGCCACCTTGACATTTTACTTGTAGCCAATTAACCAAAACGATTTAAGTCTTCAAACATCGTCGACGAACACAAAAAATATATAGAACAAGGAAGACATTATCATCAATATGACTGACATAAACAAGATTCTAAATGGACAATTGTCTCCGAAAATCTAATCAATTGTATTTCAAAATCTAGTTTTGATTGCGAATGTTTGAATGACAAACCAAAAACAAACAAAAAACATCTCATATTCATGTTAGTTATTCTGCCTAGTACAATCGAGTACGATGTATTAGGTTTTATACATATAATCGACCATAATGATGAACATTGTGCAAAATATCAAAGTTACACTTTAGTATGTGAAGACCTGAGCTAAACCGGATTATTGGCTATTCATAAAAATCCACAGCAGACATCGAGAACAATACCGAAATAAATCTTTAGGAATCGCAATAGTTGGCTGCTGTAATGCATTGAAAAAAGGCATAAAAGTTTTTTAAGCGAAGTTTAATGGAGGGGTTTTTATGCTGGATGCCGGTTGCAACTTTTTTGAGTTTGAATAGAACATTTTTTTTAATGAATTTTTATTGAAATATCAGAGATGTGCATACTATTTTTAGGCTAGGTGCCTGAGATCGTAACGGGTTTTCAAAAAACTCATATAACGAAATTTTTTGGGTCATAGTTTCGGTAAAAGCCCACTCGTTAATCAGTCGGCTATGGGGGGAAGGTGCATCAGGAAAACGAGTCAAAATCTAAAAAGCACGCGGATCGCCACTGGCTATAGGGTCCCTAGGGGAGGGACTGGATGTCGGTCTGGATAAAGGGTTAATGTTACGCTTATGTCTCTGGCATTGACCCCAAACTCCAGGACGGTGTAAGCGCGTGAGGTAAAAAAGAAAGAGACTCTCCCCAAACCAAATCCGTCAATTCAAGATGGAAAGCATAGGCCGAGGGATGTAAGGCTATAGGGGTAGCATATGAGTCATTACTTTAAAGGCGATGGCCTTTTTGCACTATAGGGCTGTGGGGTAAGCGCAAGTAAAGTCTCTCATAACTTCACTAGGCCCCAACGGCTTCTACGGCGGCCCACGGACCGAACCAAAAATAATGAATACGAACAAACAACAAAAACCACTTCGGAGAAGTCTGGTAACATACCCTTCACAGGGACTGGAGGCAGACCCCCACCTCAACCCCTTAGAAAAGAGAAAGATCTCTTGGGTAGACTAAGTAGTTACAAGATGCCATGGAACTCAAAGCCAGTACCTTGACTTCCTTAACTATGAAGAACGCGGCAGAAGAAGCCTCCTCTAAAGGCAACCTGGCAAAATCAACTTCAGGGACCAGTAAGCCAACGTCGGGCAATGCCTCCCCCCCTCACTCAGTTAAGCCAGATAAAGGGAAACGACCTTATGATCGAGGCTACCGTCGAAGGGCCAACTATATCCATTCACCCGTTGGCAAAATTCCTAAGGCTCAAAGATCCACGGAGTAAAACCAATTGGTGTAGAGAGCCAAAAGACCAACTGGAGCAATTGAAGACCCCACAAGGAGCAAACACAAATTCAGAGGTCAGCTGACGGCGAACCCGGCAACAGCACTCAGAAAAAATCGAAAAGTCATAAAGGCGTCCTATCCTATCCTATCCTATCCTATCCTATCCTATCCTATCCTATCCTATCCTATCCTATCCTATCCTATCCTATCCTATCCTATCCTATCCTATCCTATCCTATCCTATCCTATCCTATCCTATCCTATCCTATCCTATCCTATCCTATCCTATCCTATCCTATCCTATCCTATCCTATCCTATCCTATCCTATCCTATCCTATCCTATCCTATCCTATCCTATCCTATCCTATCCTATCCTATCCTATCCTATCCTATCCTATCCTATCCTATCCTATCCTATCCTATCCTATCCTATCCTATCCTATCCTATCCTATCCTATCCTATCCTATCCTATCCTATCCTATCCTATCCTATCCTATCCTATCCTATCCTATCCTATCCTATCCTATCCTATCCTATCCTATCCTATCCTATCCTATCCTATCCTATCCTATCCTATCCTATCCTATCCTATCCTATCCTATCCTATCCTATCCTATCCTATCCTATCCTATCCTATCCTATCCTATCCTATCCTATCCTATCCTATCCTATCCTATCCTATCCTATCCTATCCTATCCTATCCTATCCTATCCTATCCTATCCTATCCTATCCTATCCTATCCTATCCTATCCTATCCTATCCTATCCTATCCTATCCTATCCTATCCTATCCTATCCTATCCTATCCTATCCTATCCTATCCTATCCTATCCTATGGCAGATCCGAGGTAGATAAATTCTTCCACTACCTCAAAGCAATAGTTTTCAACGTTCACGCTGCGTCCCCAACGGGTGGCCACTTCGTGCGATGATACCATTAACTTCTTCTTGTCCTCATTCACTGCCAAACCCATTTTCGCTGACTCCCTTTCAACAGATGAGGAGACAGCAGTTACCTCTCGCATCGTGACCGATAATGTTGATATCATCAGCAGCATGTGCAGTGATGGTATATTTGACGATTTATCGTCATTTTGACGATTTTTGGTCCAAAAAAAACGAAATGACGATTTGACGATTTTTACCCCTTAAATGACGATTTTACAAATTACAACTTTCCTTTCCAAGTTTGCGCTTGGTAACCCTAACTTAATCAGCACACAATGAATGTGATGCCAAAAAAAATTTTGAATTCATTACAATACATGGCAAATATACTTTTTGACACACTATATGCAAACAAAATGACCACAACATGAAATAGATGAAGTTAAAATGAACTGCATTAATTTTTACATCGAACTTTGTGATCCAGTTCTGAAACAATTTAAATTTGAAAATAAATTCAAATTATTAAACTTAATTAATCCGAATGTATTAATAACAGTCTTTCTCTATTATTGTAAAAGAGTATCAACATTTTATTGAATACAATAAAATGCCAGTTAGATTTTAGAAATATATTTAATAGAAACAACGAAGAGGTGTTGAAATTTTGGAAAACAGTCTGTGAGCTAAGACGTGCGGACTCTAAACTACTATTTCCAGTTGTAACAAAATTTATTAAACAAAATTCTGATACTACCACATTTGTCGGCATATTTAGAAAGAGCATTTACTCAAGTTAATTAAAAATAAATATAGAAAACGATTAGAAAGAGATTCAATGGAAGGTATTCTCTTCACAAAAGACTTCCTTAAATTAAATAAAGCTTATTGTTATGATTTAAAAGTAAAGCCAGACGTACTTAAAAAGTTTAATAGTGACATGTGTTTAATTAACAGTACATCTGCTTAAAATGTAAAATTATTTCTTAAATAATTTTTTAAGACTGAGAAAACTAGGAAGGTTGTAGCTTTCTAAAAGCACAATGTAATACAAATTGTGGTTATTGTTTTTTCAGTTTTTGTTTGTTTTTTAAGTTATTTTATACAATGAATTATTTTACTTAAATTAATTTTTAACTTATTTTTAAGAAAACGTTTAAAAAAATTTATTTTATTGTTTTTTTTGCGTTAGTTTGTTACATATACGATAAAATTAGTAAATTTGTGTGTAAAGATTTTTTGACGATTTTAAAATCAAGTTTTGACGATTTTGACGATTTCAAAACCCAAAATTGACGATTTTTGCCCAATTTTGTATACCATCACTGAGCATGTGGCTCTTATTAAAAATGGTGCCAGACATGTTAACCGCTACTTTCCTTAAACCTTCTCCATCACTATGTTGAACAGTATGCATGACAAACCATCACCCTGTCTAAGAGCTCTCGCCGTAACGAATGGCGCAGATAGATCCTTGCCAATCCGAACAGAGGATTTGGTATTCGTAAGGGTACACCGGCAGAGACGAATAATCTTTGCAGGGATACCGAACTTAGACATGCCAGAAGGCAGCTTTGTAATCGGCAAAGATGTGGAAAGTGTCGATTTGCTTTGCATGGGTTTTCTCCAGAATCTGCCGTAGTGTAAATATCTAATTCGTGGAGGATTTGCCTGGATGACTTTAGACGTTGACACAGTATGCTAGACACGCAATCGGTAAGAGGCTAATTCCACGGTAAGTTTTACACTCACTACGGTCACCTTTTTTGTAGATAGGACATAGCACGCTGAGATTCCAATCCTCTGGCTTGCTCTCCTGAAGCCAAATATTCTCAATGAGCTGTTGCATACTTAAAACAACCTCATCTTCACCCACCTTAAACAACTCAGTTGGTAGACCATCAGCCCCAGCGGCTTTGTTGTTTTTTAGGCGAGATATGGCAGTTGTTATCTCAGCTTGGCTCGGAGTAAGGGACGGATTGGAACACAATCTTCAGCAGCCGAGTTTTCAGACATCAATAGGCTGCAGAAGTGATCTTTCCATACTTTCAGTACGCTCTCGGTGTCAGTAACGAGCTGACCATCCTTGTCTTTACAGGAGGCTAGACCTGTTCCATGTACCCTAACATTTCTGGTAGAATTTTCAGGCTTCACCTCAGTTCCTGTATTCTTCAATACACACATTAGCTCTCGTTCAGCTCTCGTTTTATCGCCTGAAAAGTCGAGTCGCCTCCCGCCTCTTCTTCCTGTACTTTTCATGAACAGCTCGCGTTGCCATTGGCCCTGTATGCAGCATCTTGTTCCCGGGTGGCATTCGTCATCGTACCAGTCGTTATCGTGTTAGGGCTTCATATACCCCAGTACATGGTTGAAGGGAAGGGACACCCAACGGGTGTCACAATGGGTCGATATGGACCTAAGTTATTTCCTCAGTAGAGGAGATGGCAGCATACCAACCATCCAACCAAAATTATAAATTAAATATGAAAAATTTAAAATTAAAATTAAAAATTAAAAATCAAAAATTAAAAATTAAAAATTAAAAATTAAAAATTAAAAATTAAAAATTAAAAATTAAAAATTAAAAATTAAAAATTAAAAATTAAAAATTAAAAATTAAAAATTAAAAATTAAAAATTAAAAATTAAAAATTAAAAATTAAAAATTCAAAATTCAAAGTTCAAAAATCAAAATTAAAAATTAAAAATTTTTGATTAAAAACTAAAAATTAGAAATAAAAATTAAAAATTAAATTAATAAAAGAAAAATTAAATAAATAATTAAAAATTAAATTAATAATTAAAAATTAAAAATTAAAAATTAAAAATTAAATATTAAAAATTAATAATTAATAATTAAAAATTAAAAATTAAAAATTAAAAATTAAAAATTAAAAATTAAAAATTAAAAATTAAAAATTAAAAATTAAAAATTAAAAATTAAAAATTAAAAATTAAAATTTAAAAATTAAAAATTAAAAATTAAAAATTAAAAATTAAAAATTAAAATTTAAAAATTAAAAATTAAAAATTAAAAGTTAAAAATTAAAAATTAAAAATTAAAAATTAAAAATTAAAAATTAAAAATTAAAAATTAAAAATTAAAAATTAAAAATTAAAAATTAAAAATTAAAAATTAAAAATTAAAAATTAAAAATTAAAAATTAAAAACTAAAAATTAAAAATGTAGTAGATTGTTCAAATTAAAAATTAAAAATTAAATTTAAAAATAAAAATTAAATATTAAAAATTAAAAATAAAAAATTAACCAAATTGATTGGGGACCAAAGTGGCTTGGTATGATTATGCTTGACCTAACATTCTTTTAATTTTTTCGATTTTCTACGATTTACTCTGCGGTCATCTTCTTATTGAGTTAAAATTGCACAACACCCTTCATTGTTCTTTAGCATTATATTGAACAGGGCAATCTGCATAGAAAAATAACTTTCAAAGGTATCCATTGCGAAAACGGTTTACTTTGTTAGTAATATTTCATATAGTATATCATTTAACTTTGAATTGTAAAAACTACGTTTTTCCTCTACAAACTATAGGTGCAACTTTATTGCACAATTACGAATTAAAAGTTATTGACACCCAAAATATTAACATATTAATATACGTATGTAATTAATTTATTGTTGTGTGGACTTGCAGTTAAACACAAATCTCTTGTTTTCTGACATTAATTCATATGCCACAATATATTAACAGCGGAGTTAAGCTCGGTCACCACTGCGCATGTGCATCGTTTTGTGAATGCATATGAATGCAGATTATCTGAGATGTCGCAGTGGCTACTGCTGCTGCAGCAGCTCTGCCACTGCATTCGCATTAATATCATATCAACTTGACATTGTAAATGTTGTTGAAAAACAAAACATTTCATACAATTTATCTCTGTTTAATGTGAATAATGATGAGCTACTTGCAAAGTAAAAGTCATAAAATTACCATTGGTAGAAAGACATTTCAACATTTCATTTATATCGTGCTTGTGATTATACATAGTACAAGTGTACTGGCACAGCGTACGTGGAAGTAATGATATGGAAAGATGATATGTTTTCATTTCAGATGATGGCACTCATGGCATAATATGATGCAATAATTATATACATATGTGTGCAGCAACAGCGAAAATTTCAAGAAGACGATTTCAATGACAATGAAAAACTATAAAAATCCGGAGAAAATAAAATAAAACAAAGAAAAATGCTAAGCAAATTCAACAAACAATACACCAAAGTTTGAATGTTAAAACAAAACAAATGCAATATATATTATTATGCAATATGCAACTAAATACTTACATATAAGTGTACATACATACATACATACATATGTCCGTCTGCAGCGGTAACCACCACCATCTAAATAACACCGGAATATTTAGCAGGTTAACAAACAAAAAAAAAAAAACCTCCTACCACCGTCAGACGTGCTATTAGTGAAAGTTCAATTGTGTAGTGTTTCCTTGCATTTAGCGATAAAACAACAACAACAAGCAAAAATTGCATTAAATTATTATGAAAATTGTTTTTGACGAAGGGAAGTGGTAAATAATGTATAATTTCCTTTTGAATCTTTATTTTAGAGGTTAAATGAGGGCCAACATCAATTGTGATGTATTAAGTGCACTTTAGTTGTTGTTGGAGATTAAACAATACAAGTTTTTCATTGGTATTTATTTACTATGTTGGCTTAACTTTGCGGTTGGTGCTATTTACATTCAGTTTTTCATTTTGCATTTGCAATAAATGACAACAACAAGTACTGATAGTTCTATAGTCTAGCTAATGATCAATTGTTGTTTGAACTTCATATATTTGTTGATGAAACCCAAAAGTTCTATCAGAAGGTAAAAAACAAAGGTTTTTGAAGAGAGATTCTAACCTGTAAGGTCAGAGATGGAATCTGATGGATCTGGTCACGGACACGCAGAGTGTGATGCATATTTGCAAGGAACACTTTCGTTCTCTGTTCATTTCCGAAGGCAATATATAAGGCAATATAATATAAGTGACGAAAACACACCAATCATTGAGGATGTGGTAGATTGCTCAACTCCGAGCCAAAACGAGATCATATCATGAAATATGAGTTTCTATATCCTGTACTTAAGAAAGGCGATCCAAATGTGTGTTCCAACTATCGCGGGATCCAAAAAGACCGATTCGTAAAGTTCCCGATTATTTTATATCGACCTGAGTCCCGAAACCTTTTTCTTTGTCGTGTTTTCATAGCCAGTAAAGGACCTGAAGGGGGTGGTTCGTCGCTCACTATCAGCCGCTGCTCATGATAAAAAATATTACGAACACTGTTGCCCAGGTGCCATGACAAAGGAGGTTGTGAGTCGGCTTGAGATGCAAGATTCACTATACAACCCCAACGGCACCCAAGAAAAAGTAACAAACGCAACCCCCCAAATGTTGACGACCCCCCGCAAACGAAATAAGGACCATGAATTAAGGATATGCACCTGGAATGTCCGGACTCTCTATAGAGAAGGTGCCACTATCCGACTGGCGGATGTCCTAAAAAAATATAAGGCTGACATCACCGCCAGGAGGAGGAGATGAGATGCACAGGACAAGGATGCTCGCGACATAAAAATTGCGACATATATTACAGCTGCCATGCCGAAAAGCACGAATTTGGATTTGTAGTTGGCGAGATACTCAGACATCTTGTCTCGCAATTCAATTCAGTTAGTGATCGAATAATCGCAATCCGCATCAAGGCGAAATATTTGTACATCACGCTGATATGTGTTCATGCGACGACGGAAGATAAAGACAATAAGATTAAAGATGCATTTTACGAGCGCCTATAGGAAACATGCGACCGCTGCCCTGGCCACGACATTATAATTGTTCTGGGAGACTTTAATGCAGTAATATGAATGGAAGAAGTTCTTGGTCCATCGATCGGTAAATTCAGCCTTCATACCGACACGTCAGACAATGGGCGTAGGCTGGTGTGCTACGCAGCGGGAAGGGACATGGTAGTGAGTGGAACCAGATTCCAGCACAAAGATATCCACAAGGCAACATGGCTATCTCCCCATCAAAACACCAAAAATCAAATTGATCAAGTGGTTATTGATGGCAGGCATGCGTGTGATCCGTGGTGCAAGTATTGGCTCGGATCATAACCTGGTTACAGCCAAGGTGCGAACAAGATTGAGCAGAGCGAAAAACGCACTTAACCAAACACAAAGAAAGCTGCATATCGCAAAACGGCAAACCCCAGAGTTAGCCACTGCCTACTCCAACCTTCTGATGTTCCCGATACACCGTGGCAGCATATTGCGCATTCCATGGCAACCGCCGCAACAACCGTGCTAGGATATGAAAAACGGCACTCAGACGAATCCTGGTACGATGAAGAATGTCGCATAGCGTCTGAGGAACAGGATGCCGCTTATAGGACAACGCTGCAGACAATTGTAACCCGGGCTGTTAGGGAACGGCACATGGAGACAGTAAGACAGGCGTGACAGATATTTAAGCGAAAAAAACGTCAAATGAAGGAACGGTAGAACGAGGATATAGAGCGATACAGGGATAGAGGTGAGGCCCAAAAATTTTACCAGAAAGTAAGAGCAAAAAGCTACGGTAATGGGATCCCCTCTTGTAAGGGCAAGGATAAAAATCTGGTCACAGATACGCAGAGTGTGCTGCATATATGGAGAGAACACTTCCAGCAACTGCTGGTTCCAGAAGGCAGCGCACGTGAAGGTATCAAGCCAATTGTCGACGACGACTTAGATTGCTCACCACCAAGTCAAGCCGAGGTAAGAAGTGCAATATCGCGGCTGAAGAACAATAAAGCAGCCGGTGCCGATGGTCTTCCGGCAGAGCTCTTCAAGTCCGGTGGCGAGGAGCTGATAACGAGCATGCACCAGCTCCTGCGCACCGTTTGGCTTTAAAAGTGCATGCCCGACACTTGGAATTCAAGCGTATTATGTCCTGTGCTGAAAAAAGGTGATCCAAGTGTGCGTTCTAACTGACGCTGGATCAGCCTTTTACCTATCGCATATAAGGTCCTGACCGGTGTGCTATGTGAAACTCTAAAGCCAGTGTTATCCAACCTGATCGGGCCTTGTCAGTGTGGCTTTAGACCTGGTAAATCAACAACTGACCAGATATTCACACTTTGGCAAATCCTTGAAAAGACCCATGAGAAACAGATCGACACGTACCATCCCCATTCCGAATGTTATGCTGCCGTCGACAGCCCGATAAGGCAGAAATTACTCGAAGCCATGGCTGAGTTTGGTATTCCAGCGTAGCTGATACGCCTTTGCGGAATGACGCTGACTGACACGAAGCCTTCAGTGAAGATTGGCAAGGTCCTTACGGAGCCATTCTACACCAGACGAGGCCTAAAACAAGGCGACGCACAGTGGGGTATGGGACCCCCAAAACGGAGATTAATTAAAAAATGAAAATTGCGATTTCCAATTAAAATTTTGTACTCAATAATTGTACACAGAATACTGATTCAATAAATACTAGAATCAATTACATATGTTGTTTATTTAAAGTTCTATGCTCTCTCAAACTTCGAAAATTTTTTCGACTTTTCCACGTGTTAGCGAAAAGTGAAATATCGATATTTTGGAGTGAAAGTTTTTGTCTTTTAGTCATTTAAAAACCCAATTATTGTTATGGATCATTCAACGTCAGCTATTGAAGAACAGGAATAACAATTAGTTGGATACAATAAATATGTATAAACATTTTTAATTATTTTTGAAAAATTGGTCTAAATTTAAGGTATTTTTGTAATGAATGTAGATTTTTGAAATGATTCCGGGTAAAACCGTGTTGAAAAATTAACATAATTGTAAAATATAACATCTGTACTTACAAAATCAAGAAAAACATTTTGCGCGTTTTTGCGCCAATTTGTTTTATTAAATAAATTGTGATGTTAGACACTCCTGCGGAAACGGTAGAAAATTTGTTTGGTTTGATTTGGCCTCAATTTCTTTGTCTTTGCTGTATTGCAATTTGTTGCTGAGCATTAATCTTTAATTATACCCTACATAAGGCAATATATCCTTATTTGCCTTTATAATATATAAATTGAAAATATGGTTAAATGACATTATTTCACAACAACTCTAGATTTTATAGCCGTCACAGCAAATTTTTTCAAAACGTTATAATATCAACATATTTGGGAAAGCTAATTCAGAGATGACTAAGAGCAAGCACAAAAATAGTTGTTCATGCAAAATTCAGAGAAATACCTCCTAACTAGTACAAGTTTCTTTTATAAAATGTGATTCATTTCGAAGTTTGTTTTTTAAATGGTTTTATTTGCAAAACACAAGTGACTGATTCCAAACAGATATTTGACTGGTGTTTAATATTGTTTGACATTTTGTCATGAAGTAACTGAAGTGGAAGCAGAGACACCAAAAATTATTTTTTTGTATAATAAATTTTTCGAACACTTCGCTCAACAAGTAGTGTGCATAATAGACTATCTGAGAGCGCTATTGTCAATATCATTCTCAAATTTTGGCCTCAGTGTACGTTTCTGTATAATACGCAACCAAAAATACCACTTCCATCCGACATAGAGGAGAAGGTTGCGCCTGTAGCGGAGACCGTTACTAAAGATACCGACCAGTCGATTAGACACCGTAAACATTCTGTGCACGTTTGGCATTAGATAGCAACAACATGGAATGACGCTGTAATGATGAACTCCCATTGGCAGTTACTTCCTTTCCCAACGCCTCCCCCCCCACCCCGCCGACATCGCTCTATGCAGATAATTATTCAAATGTATACAGATTTTTGGTCCACCCTGTATATAAATACATAAGTGTGTATACATATGTACATAAGCATTTATATATATTTTAAACAGTTAAAACATAAGTCAATATTAAATTTCAAAGAGATTGGATACAAGCCGTAGCTTTATTAAAGGTTTGATTCTACTACAGTATATATACATACATATATACATGGGGACTATATGTATATATGGACCGATTTCTTAAAAACTTCAAACCAATCGATCTTATAGCAAAAGTAACATCTGTGCCAAATTTGGCAAAGATTGGACGCTTCCTTGAATTAATCTCCGTTTTGGGTGTTCAATATCCCACTGTGCGACGCCCTATCGTGTGACCTCTTTAACATAGTGATGGAGATGATAATGAGAAAAGCTGCAGTAAACGCGAGTGGCACTATATTCAACAAATGCCACATGCTACTCTCGTACGCTGATGACGTCGGCATCATCGGTCGAAAACTGCGGGATGTGACTGCAGCCTTCTCAGGTATACAGAAGGA
This sequence comes from Muscina levida, assembly GCA_964034835.1. NCBI lineage: Eukaryota > Metazoa > Arthropoda > Insecta > Diptera > Muscidae > Muscina > Muscina levida. The sequence goes on from OZ035883.1 coordinate 66,138,502, forward strand.
ATCAGCGAAAATGGGCCTAACGGTGAACGAGGACAAAACGAAGTTATTAGTTTCAACGACCAAAGAATCTACTAGTTTGGGAAACTGAGTGAACGTTGACAACTATAATTTCGAGGTGGTAGATAATTTTGTCTACCTAGGATCCGCCATCAACAAAGCAAATAATGTCAGCATAGAAATCCGGAGAAGAATCCTGCTTGCTAATAAATGCTACTTCGGACTAAGCAAGCGATTCAATGACAAAGCCCTTTCTCGACGAACAAAAATCCAGCTATACCAGATACTGGTTCTACCTGTCTTAATGTATGGTTTTGAATCCTGGGTTATGACTAGGGCGACCAATTTTCAGCATATGCTGAATATTGCTGATGCTGCTTAATTTAACAATTTCAAGCCGTCTTGCTTATTTACATACTTAGTGCTTTTTTATGATGTTTTTGCCCTTATTTAAATAATTTGGAAGACATAGGGGAAGTCATTCAAGAGTTTAAGAGTGAAGCATTGCGACAAAGCAAAGAGGTTCTTCTAGTGAAAATTTGAAATCCGACTTGTCCTTCATAAAAACTAACTTTAAGTGCATAAAAGCTGGAAAACAATACAATCAATTTAACATGCTATATAAAAACTATCTGATAAAAATAACACTATGACACAATTTGATGGTCATTGTTTCGGGGGTGAACCAAACCAATATCAAACGATAGCATTTGACCTCAGTAACAAAACCCTAAACTCCATTTGGCCCCACTACGTCACAAATTTTTTTTACAGTGGTTTGAAGTTTGATTTTTTTAGTCAAAAGTTGAATCAATGAATATGAAAAATCATCTGTAAAAGTACGTTTAGCGTATTTCATGTCTTCGGAGACCTATATTAAAACAATCAGGGGAATATTTTCTCGGAACATTTTAACCCTCTAGCTCCCTCCCGAATGGGACATTTTTGGCCCAATTTTCAGTGCAACGCACTTTTTTGGGAGTGAACTAAACCAATATCAAACGATAGCATTTGACCTCAGTAATAAAACCCTAAACTCCATTCTGATCCACTACGTCAAAATTTTTGTATACAGTGGGTTACAGTTGGATTTTTTTATACAAAAGTCAAATAAAAGAAAATGAAAAATCATGTTTAAAAATTGGTTTGGGATAGTTTATGTCTGCGGAGACATACATTAAAATTTTCAGAGATACATTTCATCAGAACATTTGAACCCTCCAGCTCCTACCCTTAGGATGAATTTTGAAAAACAGCTTAAAAGTCAAATTTCTCAAAATTTTCAAAATGGGTGGCAGATAGAGGGTTAAAATGTTTTGAGGAAATATTCCCCGGTAAATTTTAATGTAGGTCTCCGAAGACAGGAACTATCCCAAATCTATTTTTACACATGATTTTTCATTTTCTTTTATTTGACCTTTGTCTAAAAAAATCCAACTTTAACCCACTGTATACAAAAATTGTGACGCAGTGGAGCAAAATGAAGTTTAGGGTTTTATTACTCAGGTCAAATGCTATCGTTTGATATTGGTTTAGTTCACTCCCGAAAAAGTGCGTCGCACTGTTTGCTCAAAAATATACTTTTTAACATTTCAGTAACATTTCATTTTGATTTTATTTTGGAACCTTTGACTCGTAGAGGTTATTTGTCTTCGGTGACTCTTAGTGAAATTTTCCGGAGAATATTTCTATCGAAGATTCTAATCCTTGACCTCCGTCCAAAGTTGACTTTAAAACAGTTTTTTAAAATTGGGCCAAAAATGTCCCATTCAGGTGGGAGCTAGAGGGTTAAAATGTTCCGAGAAAATATTCCCATGATTGTTTTAATATAGGTCTCCGAAGACATGAAATACCCCAAACGTATTTTTACAGATGATTTTTCATATTCTTTGATTCGACTTTTGACCAAAAAAATCAAACTTTAAACCACTGTAAAAAAAATTTGTGACGTAGTGGAGCAAAATGGGGTTTAGGGATTTGTTACTAAGGTCAAATGCTATCGTTTGATATTGGTTTGGTTCACCCCCGAAAAAGTGTGTTGCACTGTGTAATTTAAAAAAAAAAAGTTCGGCCTGGCTTTGTGGAAATCACTAAAAGCGACGATATTATTTTTAAAAATTCCAAAACAACAAGTGCGTTTATCGGAAAGTATTCGTGTGCTGAATTAACACTTTTTAAATACGCTAAATACGCTTTCATCGTGTGACGTGTTTTTTCTATATATTGAAATTTTTCTACAAACCAGCGTAAAAATTTCACCTAGAAAAATTTAAAAATGCACTTAGTGCTTAATTGTAATCGTGACATTGTCTAAGGTATAACCTCACTTTAAGATATTTTTTTTGGTTTGAAATTTACATTATATATATGAATACCCGACTGAATAATTTTGTTAATTTACTTGTTTTTTATTTCCTTTTTAATAGAAGTGAAATTGTGTTTTTGTTTGTTTTTCAATAAATAAAAAAAATAATAAATGCTTAAAAAAATCTAACGTGCTTATTTCAAGGGTTTTTTAAGTTTAAGTTTTTACTGAAAACCGTTTTTTCGTGCTGAAAAATGGTCGCCTTAGTTATGACACAAGCGAATGATGAATCGGTTCTGGCAGTATTCGAGAGAAAAATACTCCGTTAAATATATGGGCCCATCATCGTCAGCGAAGAGTATCGGCGACGTATGAATCATGAGCTGTACGAGCTGTACGCTGACATTGACGTGGTATGACACATTAAGGTCACAGAAGTCGGATTCAACTGACCGAAGTCCGATTCAACAGACCGTAGTCCGATTCAACAGACCGAAGTTCGATTTAACAGACCGAAGTCCGATTAAACAGACCAAAGTCCGATCCAACCGACTGTAGTCGAGTTAAACCAATGGAATTTGGGTTTAATCAACAAAAGTGTGTTCAACAAACCGAAGTCCGATGAATACTACAGCCGGTATAGATGAGTTCGTTAAGGCGACGCCGCTAATGAGTCTCTAACCCAAAGATGAAACGCGTACGTCGTTCGGTACCGGTTCGAATCCCAGCTCTGCCACTTGTTTTTAAATTTTTCTAATTACGAAAAATAAACAGTTTGTGTTATATATGTACATATTTCTGATTTGTTCAGTTTAACCAGAGAGATAGATTAGGTTACAACTAGAATTACACTCTTTTCTCTTCTCAATAAAATATCATACAATCGTATTTCCACTACACCTCATAAACAATAGCAGAGAGCCTGCTGCAATTAGATTCTCAATAACAACCATTATCATATGATAGTTATTGTTGTGATCTAAAAATAACTTTCAAATTCTCTGTGCAAACAACCGGGATAGCTGAGTTCGTTAAGACGATGCCTCAGATGAGTCTCTAACCCAAAGATGAAATGAGTACGGCAATGGGTGCCGGTTCGAATGCCAGCTCGGCCACCTGTTTTTAAATTTTTCTAATTACGAAAACTAAACAGTTTGTGTTATATATATTTCGGATTTGATCAGCTCAACTAGCTCTCTGCTCAATAAAGGAACATTTTTTCCGAATTTTAATATGAAAATTTCAATATATTTTTAGCGATTTTAAGCAATTGTAACTTTTGTGTTTGTCGTTCAATTTTAAATGTTTTATGACTTGTTGGAATAATAATTATATTTTCTAATAACATTTAAATATTCAGGACTATAGCTTTGAAATTGTGTAAGTACGGTAGACAGAAAGAAAACCTCTGAAAAAATTTAAGTATGTGAATTTTTCCCAAATTTCAAAAGACGATAAAAGAAATGTTAGCCTATGTTAACCTTTATTTTTGTTTGTGATGATAAACGAAACTGTATACTATAACACTACAAAAGAACCTGCTGCCCCATTTTTTAAAAATGAGTTTTTTGTGAAAGCATTTCCTGACAATTTTACTGGTTTTTTACACAAAGTTGTTTATTTAATATCACAATGTATAGTACAAACGACTTGTATAATTTTGTTTTCAGACTGTATTGTTTTTTGAAATTCCTTCTGTATTTATAATTATCAAACTATCAAACTAATTTGCACAATATGTTGGCAAGATACTGTGAAATCAGTTCTTACTGCTTACTACTTAAAAGAATAACAGAAGATGATTATTTACTATATATAGGAGGGGCGTGATTGTATGGGAGGTGGGAGTGGTTTAAGTCTGACCAAACCCACTTTTGGTATAATTACTAAGAATGGTAAGCTATGCTCAGCAACTAAATTTCATTGAAATAACTTAAATTTTGACGGAAATAATTAAAAAAAAAAACATTTTACTATATATTAAAGGGGGCGCACAGTCGCATTTCGGCGGAAAAAATTGGGGTTTTCAACTTTCCAATTTCAAAATTTTAATGATATGGTTTTGTAAAGAAGTATTTGGATAAGAAAAATTCAACAAGGTTTTTTATGAAAAGTGAAATTTTATAGTTAAAAAAACTAGCAGAAGTCAACGGAAATTTATTCAATGAAATTAGATTAAAATTATTGTCCAAATAAAGAACTTTTTGTGTGTGTAAGTTTATAGCTATTTTGTTTTATTTTTAAATGAAAATATATCACTTACTCTTTTATAAAAAAAATTAAAAAAAAATATTGGAAAAGTAAACTAATTATTATATTTGATCAAAAATTATACTAAAACTTTTCACTTTTTGATGAAAAAAAAATTTGTGTGCTTTGCCTAGCCCTCTTACAATAAAAAAAAAGAAAGGTCCGAGTCTGTACTTTCAAATTAGAAAAAAAAATAACCGCCAAATACCGTCCCTTTTAGTAACATCGATTTTTATGCATGCATTTGTGCGATATTTTCGGTGTATTTGAAGGCTAATATCTTTCGGGTTGTTGGGGATATTATCTTCTTTTGTATGGAGACAACACATGTTTAACTTTTGAATAAAAATTAAAATTTTTTAACTTATATGAAATTTTCATATGATTCTAGACATGGAAGAAAAACACCTAAAATCTACAACTTTCAATGGGCGTAAAATCTAAAGTAGGCGTGGCATCCCCAATATATTTATTTTTTTTATCAAAGGGAGAACTCAATTAAGAAGTGTCCCGAATTTCGAGTCCCTAGGTCCAAAAATACAAAAAAAGTGCAGTTATATGGGAGGTGGGTGTGGCAGTAGGCGATTTTCCAAAATTTTTTTTAAATTTCTTAATTTAGGCCAGAGAAGTGTTTCTGCAAAATTTCATTGCTGTACGACCACTCCTTCTAATTTTTCCCAAGAAATGTATGGGGCGGTGCCACTGTGGGCGTGGTTCTCGTCCGATTTTTATGAAACTTTAGAAATTTGTTAATTTCATCACAAAACCTTCGGCCTAATAGCTTCTCCCTTACTTGGAATTTCTCAACCCCCCCGTGGCGGATTTACGGCACGATTTTAAGGGCGCCAAAATTTAAATTAAAAAATGGTAAAAAATTTTGTTATGTCAACTAAGCAAAGAGCAAATGAGAAGGAGAAACATTTATTGCTTTGTTTACATTTTATTTTTTCAGTGAATTTTAGAAATTAAGTTTCAGTTTCTGCCTCTCTAGTTTTTATCGACCAAGCAAAAGCGAATAGCAAATGAGAAGGAGAAACATTTGTTGCTTTGTTTACAAGCAAAAAAGCTGAAAAATAAATTTTTGGACTGGCCTTTCCAAGCTGTCGCATTACCCCGAAGAGTATGCACTCCGACGAGACGTACTGGAAATTAATTTATTGCCCTTCTTGAAGCGAAACCAGGAGAAAAATTACATTTCTCAGCAAAAGATTGCGTCTACTCACTCCAATAAGGAAAGAAAATGTTGGGTTCGGTCAGAAAACGTTGAAGTCTTAGAGGTGCCAGCGAGTTTCCATGACATGAACCCTATTGAAAATGTGAGGGGAATACTTGTTCATAAAATGTACTCAAACATCAGGTAATACAACAGCGTTGCAGAGCTTAAATCGGCAGTAATAGCGGCTTGGGACCTCTTAGAAAGTTCAACCCCAAAAACCCTGATAAATAGTATGACAGAAAAGCATTTGTGAAATTATTCAAAATAAGAGAGGTCATACGCATTATTATAAAGTGTTTTTTATTTTAAACTTGCTTCTTGTTTTAATAAAAAAGTTTTATTTCGTAATCAAAAACCACTGCGTTTAATTCCATGATCACCCCAAAATGTAAGAAAAAATCAAAAAACATAAACTTAACTAAATAAAATTTTGTTGTTGTTGGGTGTAAAAGTGTAGTTTTTGATTCTCTTTCATTCCTCATATTCGATTTTTGGATTATGACCCTTAAAGTACATCTGCGTCGAAATATAGTGGAGTGTATAATTTCCTGCTCTCCAGTGTACTTTTTTTTTAATTATAAAATTTGGTTTACAATTGTTTTTAAAACACGTTGATGTGTAAAAATTTATAAATTTTTTTGTAAATATAAATATTATAAAAAAAATCTTATGCATGCATGAAATAATTGATATCTGTATAATTGGACAAAAGATTGGAATAATTATAATTTTTATATGTTATGATTGAACAAAAACTAACAATTAATCAGTGAGAAACGTAAACGGAATGTTAAATGTACGAAGACTTTATTGGAAGCAAATAAGCGATTTTTTTAAGTTTTAAATAATTTATTTTTGAATTATTGAGATATGCTAATTTTAGCTGTATCTTTATTTAGAATTGTTCAATATATATCATTGAATTATTTTTTGTTCGATATTCTTTTGCGCTTTCGGTTCTTCATAATAAAGTCGAAAATGGAAGTGGACATTAGTGGTACACTTAATTAATAAAAATTAATACACAATAATTTAAGTATTTGCATTTTTTTTATAACATAAATATCTATATAACCAAAAAGGGCGGCATATCAAATAGTACCTAGGGCGGCAGCAGTCCTAAATCCGCCGCTGCAACCCCCCCTTAAATGTTTCACAGCATTGCCACTGAATTCCATTATTTTATAGTAAAGTGTAGTTCTTGCCAAAAAGAAAAAACTCTATGTATATACACCTGAAATACACGACCATATGTTTTGTACATCTTTTCAAACATAAATCATTTTATATATCTGGACTATGATTCATTATATGACACCACACCACTAACGAGACAGCCCAAACTAACAACTAGCAACTACTAACAGTTGTGAAATGTTTTTTTTTGTAAAGATTTCATTGCTGTTACTTCTTGCTCCATATTTGCCATATAAATTTGTCATGTTTCATTTAATATAAATTCCATCTAACAGCTTCATTTGGACAAAACTGGCAATCGGTGAACGGTAGCACTGGAACATTGCATTGCATTGCATTCGAACATTAATTAAATGGCATTGCATTACATTGCATTGCATTGACTCACTGCTGCTGATCTGTTGTCATTTTGGTCTTCATCACACAGTTCTCAAAACTCATGTCGCGTACATGAGATTTAAGAGTGAGTCTCTTGCCAGATATCTTTTAATTAAATTACTACACGAGAATGTTACAATGGAAGGCGTCAACATCGTCGTAGTCGTAGTTGTCGTCGTTGTCGTTGTCGCCGCCCCACTCCTCTTATTTCTAAGCAATTGTGTACAAATGATCTGAAGGTAATGAGAATGTACAACTAAAAATCGTGTCCATTAGCACTTTGGCCCTGAATGAGTGATCGTCTTGCATTTGTGTAAATGGGAAATTTTATGAGTATTTTCACTATCGCATTTGGGGTGGGAGGTAATAAACAAATATTCGAAAATCACACACACACACACGCATGTGTAATTGCCCCTTTTATCAGATGTGAGAGAAAATCTCATAAATTGTTAAGATCATAATGGAGTCAAGGCTATCGCTATACGACAACGCATTATAAAGACGTTTTGTTAAACTCTAAGAGGGCTATGTCAATAGAGATAAGATTTGTAGGCAAATACAACTTTCTTGATTTCTACAGATGGAAGGCTGTTATTATAAGACAATGGATAGTATTAAATATACTATGTACATATAATGTTGTAGAGATAGCACGATCGCCTAAAACTATACTTCATATCGTATGTAAAAGGCTTTATTTGAGTCAAATTTACAGTTCTTTGTATATTTCGTCAACTTCCCATAGCAAAGTACAACATTTTTAAACTCACTAATTTGGGACTCAAATCTGAGAATTGCTGGTGAAAGTAGCCACAAAAATAAGAACTTCTGCATCATTCGTTTTGTCAAGTTGGCTGCATTAATAACACTGTGAGACAAATGGTAGGGGTCAGTGATCGGGAAGGGTTCAAACTACCGGGGAAAGTTGTATCGGTAAAAAAGAAGTTATACGTGTCCCGGCGTTTCACTGGGTCACGACTAGGAATCGAGATATATCGATTTGAAGTTAGTAACTATCATATAGGGGAAATTGTCACCTTTGGTTGTTTTTTTTTTTCATAACTCGAGAACCATTAGTCCGATTTTGCTCAAACAAATTAAAAAAAATTAAAAATTACAATTCCTTTAATCTGTTCATATAACGTTTCCCTACATAAGCAACAGTTTCACTTTTCCATTCATCAAATGATTTTGGACTGGGTTTATTTTGTAGCAGTAACAATAACTCTGTTGTACTCCGTGGCGTATGATTTACGTGGAATATTACTTATGATAATCATACGCCACCATATAACAATATAACAAAAGAGCCTAAAACGTGATAAATTCCCCTATACGATACTTACTAACTTCAAATAGATATATCTCGATTCCTAGACGTAACCCAGCAAAACACCGGGCCACGTATAACTTTTTTGACCAATATAACATTTCCCGTTGGTTTCATCCCATCCCGATTTTGACTGTTGCATAGTGTAATTTAATGGCCATACGAATTTTTTAGCTCAAGGTGGATTTGTAGCACTTTTCCTATATTTGAATACGGTTATATCTCGAAATACCTTACGGAATATCTCTTTTGTATCTGAAACAAAGTTGTAAATATTGTATAGGAGCAAAAATGCTTGCTTACTTACTTAGCTGGCACTTCTTTGCAATTCCATTGGATTATATACCGCACGCAGAAAAATATTATAAGCGCCTCGATCTTCTGCCCTTCTTCTACATTTAGTCACACCAACTTCTGTAAGGTTCTCAGTAACCTGATCTTTCCAACGGAGTTTTGGTCGCCCCCTCCCGCGCCTTTCATCGAGTTTATTGACGAAAACCTTTCGAGCTGGAGCATTTTCGTCCATGCGTACAATATGACCTAGCCAACGCAACCGCTGCACCTTAATACTTCTGACCACGTCAATGTCAGTGTACAGCTCGCACAGCTCATGATTCATACGACGCCGATACTCTCCTTTAACGATGATGGGCCCATATAATTTTTAACAGAGTATTTTTCTTTCGAATACTGCCAGAACCGATTCATCCTCTTGTGTCATAACCCAGGATTCTAAACCATACATCAATACAAGTAGAACCAGTATCTAGTTGAGCTGGACGTTTGTTCTCCGAGAGAGGGCTCTGCCATTGAATCGCTTGCTTAGTCCGTAGTAGCATGATTCTTCTCCGGATTTCGAGGCTGACATTATTTGTTTTGTTGATGGCGGAGCCTAGGTAGATAAAATTATCTACTACCTCGAAGTTATAGTTGTCAACGTTCACTCGGTTTCCCAAACGAGTTGATTCTTTGTTCGATGAAACTTATAACTTCGTTTTGTCCTTGTTCACCGTTAGACTCAAATTCGCTGATTCCTTCTGTATACCTGAGAAGGCTGCAGTCACATCCCGCAGTTTTCGACCGATGATGTCAACGTTATCAGCATACGCGAGTAGCATGTGGCTTTTGTTGAATATCGTGCCACTCGTGTTTACTGCAGCTTTTCTCATTATCACCTGCATCACTATGTTGAAGAGATCACCTTGTTTAAGGCCTCGTCTGGCTCCGTAAGGTCCTTGCCAAACTTCACTTCGTGTCAGTTAGCGGGCTCCACGAAAAGCCACCCAATGAAATAACGCCCAGGAAATAACCCCCAATGAAATAAACCCCAAATAATAGGAAATAACACCCAAAAACCGTGAATGAAATAACATCCAAAAATAAATGAAATAAACCCCAAAGCGAAAACGAAACAATCCCCAATATTTGGGAGTTATTTCATATGAAATAACACCCAATGATGAAAATGAAATAACCCCCAATGAAATAAACCCCATCAGCAACAAAAATGAAATTATGTCCAAAATTCATAAAAGAGTCAGTTTCTCCAAGGATTTCATGAAGTCAATATGGACCAGCACCAAAGTCGTAAAATTATTGAAATAAATCGTGTGGATCGTAGATCGTTGAAGCCCTGCTCTATTTTTGCAGTTCGAAAGACAATTTGCCTTTTACGTTTGGCCTTTACACAACCACCTTCACTGTTCGCAAGGAAATCAAACTCTCTACTTTTATTGAATTCTTCCTCTTACAAATTTAAAAAAAATCCATTCTCGCGATAGTTGGTACACACTTGGATCACCTTTTTTCAGCACAGGACGTAATAATAATACGCTTAAATTCACTCATGCATGCACTCTTTAAGCAGCCGTGCGTATGAGCTGGTGCATGCACGTTATCAGCTCCTCGCCACCGGACTTGAAGAGCTCTGCCGGAAATCCGTCGGCAACGGATGCTTTATTGTTTTTCAGCCGCGATATTACTCTTTTTACCTCGGCTTGACTTGGTGGTGAGCAATCTAAGGCGTCGTCGACAATTGGCGTGATACCTTCACGTGCGCTGCCTTCTGGAACCAGCAGTTTCTGGAAGTGTTCTCCCCATATATGCAGCACACTCTGCTTATCTGTGACCAGTTTTTTTTTCATTGTCCTTACAGGAGGGGAGTCCATTACCGTAGCTTTTTCCTCTTACTTTCTGGTAAAATTTTTGGGCCTCACCTCTATCCCTGTATCGCTCTATATCCTGGTTCTCCCGTTCCTTCATTTGACGTGTTTTTCGCTTAAATAGCTGTCTTACCTGTTTTACTGTCTCCTTGTGGCGTTTCCTAATAGCCCGGATTACAATTGGCTATAGCGTTGTCCTATAAGCAGCATCCTGTTCCTCAAACGCTATGCGACATTCTTCATCGTACCAAGATTCGTCTGAGCGCCCTTTTTCATATCCTAGCACTGTTGTTACGGCGGTTGCCATGGAATGCGTAATATGCAGCCACTGTGTATCGAGAACGTCAGAAGTAGAGGCGTTGTGTTGTAGAAGTTGGGAGAGCTGGTTGGAGTAGGCAGTAGTTATCTCTGAGGTTTGCAGCTTCGCGATGTCCAGCTATCTTTGTGTTTGGTTACGTGCGTTTTTCGCTCTGCTCAATCATGTGCGCACCTTGGCTGCAACCAGGTAATGATCCGAGCCAATATTAGCACCACGGATCACACGCACGTCCATGACACTAAATGCATGCCTGCCATCAATTACCATATGATCAATTTGATTTTTGGTGTTTTGATCGGGGGTTTAGCCAAGTTGCCTTGTGGATATCTTTGTGCTGGAATCTGGTTCCACTCACTACCATGTTCCTTCCCGCTGCGAAGCTAACCAGCCTAAACCCATTGTCTGACGTGTCGGTATGAAGGCTGAATTTACCTATCGATGGACCAAGAACATCTTTCCTTTCTATTTTGCATTAATATCTCCTAGAACGATATTAATGTCGTGTCCAGGACAGCGGTCGTATGTTTGCTCTAGGCGCTCGTAAAATCTCATCGTCTTTATCTTCCGTCGGGGCATGAGCACAAATCAGCGTGTTGTAGAAATATTTCGCCTTGATGCGGATTGCGACTATTCGATCACTAACTGAATCGCGAGACAAGATGTCTGAGTCTCTCGATACTTTCACGTTCAAACATCAGAATGGAGTCCCAAAGTCATGTATTGTACTATTTTTAAGAATCTTTTCACATGATTGAAATTTCTGGATCCGTGTGTGAAATTTCTCATATGCGGATCCATTTATCTTTTGTGACATCAAGAGAAATTAAAAAAAATATGTTGAGCCGCCCTATCGTATCTTATCATCAATAAAAGTGAAGTCAAAAGTAAACAATAACAATTTATATCCAAGAATTGTGAAATCACATATTTAATTTTGGAAGATTTATAACAGTTATGTCAGTCCATTAGTGTTTTCTCTAGCATACAAATATAATTTATGATCTAAATCAAATTTTAATTTATGGCCGATATTAAAAACTACATTAGAAAGTTATAAATAAATATAGACATAGATACATAATATAATAGCAGCTATAACATTGAAAGTATTGCGTTTTTTTTTTTTTGAATTTTTTCTTCAAACGATTTTAAAACTAAACTCTTACCAACATTTCTACACATTTTTAAAAAATCAAATTAAAAACAAACTTTTCATATTGACCAAAACTATGTCATAAATGTGGAATTTGATATCTAACTGTGTTTGTAATTACAAAAGGTAAACTCATACACATACATACATATGTAACTATTCAAAAGTGGCGCAAAGAAATGTTATGAGTGATCCACTGGATGATGTGTGTCGATTTTGAAATGTAATGTCGCTGCAGATGATGACTCCGAGAGCAATTAGCCAAAATCACATAATTTCCTTAAATGTAATCATGGGCAGATGTGAAACTGTTGGGTGTTTTATGCATCTTTTCTTTTTCTAAAATCGATTAAAACTATGCCGCGCTACATTATTAACCAGGAAGCATGTTGATTTTGAAATCTTATTGGAAAAATATGTGTAAAATTAACTTTTAAGTTTAGACAAAGCAAACAAATGCAAATTTCTTCGTATAATCGATTACGGTGTCGCACAGTGGTTTTGATATAATATTTGGTAAATGAAGAAACATTTCATTTATTTATTTCTATTACAACCTAAAACCTATAATTCCAAATCAATTCAAACCGGATGAAATTTGAAAAACTGTCACTGCTCTTCTCATGAAATTAGAGCTGACATAAGTACAGCCTGCCCAGATGAAACCAAGGTAGCCGATGCTATTCGTTCACTGAAATTTGGCAAGACACCAGGTGTAGACAACACCAACCCCAAATTTTGCTTAAAGCCGATCCAACCGATTCCCATTATGGAAGACTTTCGTTATCCCATTCTCTTCCAAAAGAACTAAGTGAGGCAGTCTTATTATCTTATTAAGCCGCCAAAAAAAGAAGATCTCACAGAATGTAAAAACTGGAAATTACATAACCCTTTTAATTATGGTTAACATGGTGTTAGCCACAATAATCCATGCGAGGCTGTCATACTCGCTAGCAGCAGATCTTCGCATTGAACAAGCCGGTTTTAGACCACACCGATCTTGCAATCTCAGTGTGCTACGTCCAATCTACAAAAAAGGTGAACGTAGTGAGTGTAAAAACTATCGTGGAATTATCCTCTTACCGATTGCGTATAATGTCAATTGTGGAAAACCTGATTGGACCTTATCAGTGCGGCTTTAGACCAGGCAAATCCACGACGGATCAGATATTAACACTACGGCAGATTTTTGAGAAAACCCATGAGAAGCAAATCGACACTTACCACCTCTTTGTCGATTACAAAGCTGCCTTCGATAGTCCCTTACGAATACCAAATCCTCTGTTCGGATTGGCAAGGATCTATCTGCACCATTCGATACGACGAGAGGTCTTAGACAGGGTGACGGTTTGTCATGTATGCTGTTCAACATAGTGATGGAGAAGGTGTTAAGGAAAGCAGCGGTTAAAATGTCTGGCACCATATTTAATAAGAGCCACATGCTGCTCGCATATGCCGATGATATCGACATTATCGGTCGAACGATGCGAGAGATAACAGCTGTTTTCACATCAGTTGAAAGGGAGTCAGCGAAAATGGGTTTGGCAGTGACAAGACGAAGTTAATGGTATTATATAACAAAGTGTCCACCCGTTGGGGACGCAGCGTGAACGTTGAAAACTATTGCTTTGAGGTAGTGGATGAATTTATCTACCTTGGATCCGCCATGAACAAGAACAACAGTGTCAGCCTCAAAATAAAACGGAGAATAGTGCTTACTAACAGGTGTTTCTTTGGACTACGCGAGAACTTTATAAACACCAGCCTATCTCGAACTACCAAAGTCCAGCTGTACCAGGTACTAATTTTACCGGTCCTGTTGTACGCCTCCGAATCTTGGGTGCTTACACAGGCAGATGCAACTCATCTGGCGGTGTTTGAAAGAAAAATTCTCCGCAAAATATATGGACCCATTTGCGTAAACGGCGAGTTTAGGATTCGGATGAACCATGAGCTGTACGAGTTATACCACGATATTGATGTCGTCAAGCGGATCAAAGTGCAACGATTACGCTGGCTAGGCCATGTCGTGAGAATGGATGAGGAAACTCCAGCGCGAAAGGTATTCTATCAAGACCTCGAAGGACGGCGCAACGCAAAAGAGGGAGACCGCGACTACGTTGGAAGGACCAGGTGGAGGAATCACTGACGCTGCTTGGTAGGACTGACTGGAGACGGTGCGCACAAGATCGAAGCGAATGGAAATCTTTGATCATTTCGGCCTCTGACTTAGGCACTAAGATATAAATATATATATGTGTCAAGTTGTTTTAAAGGCTAATAATAATAATAATCTTGCATTGATCATGTAAACAGCCTACGAATCATAGTGGAACAATCTGTGGAATGGCGATCCCCACTATATCTAATTTTCATAGACTTTGCGAAAGCATTTGATACTCTTAATCATCAGGAGATCTGGCGCGAACTTTTGTAAAGATGTTCCACCTGAATAAATTGACCACATTAGAGCTCTGTACCAGAATTCAGCAAGCCGAGTACGGCACTAACGCTTGTTGGGCAACCCACTCTTTTTAACATCTTACTCGATTCGGTCATGCAGGAACCAATACACATTAGAAGGGGCATCACATCTGGAAAATCTGGACTCTGCCGATAATATTTGTCTGCTCGCCCACAACTATTTTAATATATCAGTCAAATTGAATCAAGTACACCATACAGCATCCAATGTTGGACTGCACATTAACATCGGCACTACAAAAGTTCTACGCATCAACATAGATAATCCCACCAAGTTCATTGTCAACAATGTAGAACTTGAAGCTGTTTAGTCTTTTTGATATCTGGGTAGCATTATATTCACCACTGGTGGCTCACATGAGGATATTGCAAATCACATAAAAAAGGAAAATCAGTCCTTTGGAGCACTGAAAAAAGTATGGAAATCTCCCCAAACCCACCTTAAAACTAATCTCCGCCTTTTCTCTTCGAATGTGATTCATGAAATTGCACAGCGGGTGACATACAACTACTGCAAGCTTTTTTTATCGTTGCATGCGAAAGATATTGATTCTGGGCGATAGTACCAATTTTGTCCTTTAATTGGCCTTTTTACCCCTCACCTACGTCACGGAAGTAACCTACAATTTCAAGACTCTAACTTTTGACGTTTAGGCTGGGGAGTGATCAGTAAGTTATCTACATATATACAGAGCTGTTAACTCAAGTACAAGTAATCATTACCTACCATGTTCGAAAGTATTTAAAAGTTAACTACAATTCTAATTACATGAGGAATTGGAATTGAAACTTAAAGTCTCAACTACACAGGTAATTGTACTTGAAAGTAATGATTCCTAATTACTTTTCAATTAGCTCAATTACTTTTTAATTACAAGGAATTGGAAGGAATTGACGGAATTGGGAGGAATTCGAAGGAATTAAGAGGAATTGCTGCAATTTGGAAAGGTATTGAAATAATTTTGAAATAAGGGGTAGAAATTGTAAGTTCCACAACAATAAAAAAATTTAATTCTTAAAATAATAACTAGTAGTTTTCCACTAATAATTTTTAATTTCCTTATAATTAATAAAAAATTAAAACAAAATAAATTGGGAGCAATATATTTTAACATAACGGACCTTTCCAAATTGCAGCAATTCCTCTTAATTCCTTTCAATGCCTCCCAATTCCGTCAATTCCTTTCAATTCCTTGTAATTAAAAAGTAATTGAGCTAATTGAAAAGTAATTAGGAATCATTACTTTCAAGTACAATTACCTGTGTAATTGAGACTTTTAGTTTCAATTCCAATTCCTCATGTAATTAGAATTGTAGTTAACTTTCAATTCCTTTTTAGATGTACTTGTATTTGTAATTAAGCAGTAATGAGTACAAATTGTAATGATTAGTTTACAGCTCTGCATATATATATAAAAATCGTGTGAAAAATGTATAATAATTCATCAATTGAGAACGGCTGAGCCGATTTTACTGACATTTTTTTTCAGTTGTTCGTATTTGCCAGCAGAATTTTTATTGTAAGAACATTTTGGGGAAAGTCGGGAAATTGGAAAAATCCCAAATTGCGTTTTTGTATGGAATTTTGTGTGCAATTGTTACGAATGACTTTTCAAAGGGAAAAATAAAAAAATGTTGAAAAATTCCGGAAAAATTCGAAAACTTTTATTTTTTTTCGACGAAATTTTGCGTATTATCGTACAATTTCATAATTTTGGACGATGTAACTGTGAAAAATTTCGGATAATTATTCCAAAATAACTTTCCGAATGGAAAAATAGAAAAATTCTCGGTGGAATACTCGGAAAATTCCGGAAAAACTCAAAAGTTTGAATTTTTTCGGCAATATTTTGCATTGTATCGCTTGATTTAGTGAAAATTGCAAATTTAATTTTTGTATTAAATTTTGTGTGAAATTGTTCCGTAGTGTCTTTTCGAATAAAAATTTAGAAAATTTTAGTTGGGAAATTATGGAAAAGTGTCAAAAATTTTAATTTTTTTCGACGAAATTTTACATTTTATTTTATGTTTTGATAATTTTGGATGATGTAAAAGTGAAAAATTTGGATAATCAATTCGAAATGACTTTTCGAATGGATAAATAGAAAAATTCTTGGTGGGAAAACTCGGAAAATTCCGGAAAAAAACTCGAGTTTTAGATATTTTCGACGAAATTTTCCATTGTATCGCTTGATTTTATGATTTCAGACGACGTAAAGTTGGAAAATTCGTTGTGATGTTTGGAAAATTTCGGATTATGGTGAAATCTATATTTATAGAAATAGTGTGAAAAGTGTAAAGTAATTCATCAAGTGAGAACGACTGGCCCATTTTGCAAAATTTTTTTTGTCCAATTGTTTGTAATTGGTGGGAAATTGAAAAAATTGAATTGAAATTTTGTATGCAATTGTTATGGAATGGCTTTTTGAATGGAAAAAATAGAAAATTCTTAGAGAAAATCTCGTAAAATTCCAGAAAAATTTGATTATTTATCGACGATATTTTGATGATTTTGAACGATGTTAAGGTGGAAAATTTCGTATAAATGTTGGTTAGAGAATTTAATGAGATAAATAATATTAAGATAAAAACTATATATTGATATCCTATGCAATATTTATCAATTTGATAATTTTTTCAGAAAACGAGTTTACGTGTAAAAAATTAAATTATCCAATTGGATTGCGGGCATTCATTCCTCAACGACTTTGTAGTTTTTTTGGTAGAATTATTTGTTTGGCTAATGCCTCCTATTAGACGATCAAAACTTAGATGACGTAAACGTTGTGCAATAATTAGTCAAACTATACACAGTTCATCCACGTCAAGGTGTCAGCTTCTATCTTTGCTATCCTTCAATTCCCTGCGTACTGTGGATGGTGTTCTGTGCGCCGCATTTCGGAAGGCTTGCCAACATTTAAATGTGCTCGAAAATGGTCTCAATACTCGCTGATGCGACCGTTTCTGCTTCAGCGATTCAAATTCGTACATTGTTTGCGATCATCCGAGTCATATGTCATCCGTCGAACCCGACCGAAACGGGAGGAATTTACTTTCTCGATGCTCCGGGTGAGACAGGCAAGACATTCTTTTGTTGATTCTGGCAACAATTCGGTCAAGATCTCAAATAACGTTGGCCGCTGCATCCTCTGGCATGTGCCACATTTTTGGATGGCAGTCCAACTGCAAATTCCGCTTTGAAACTGTCGATGAATCTTCTCACGGTTGAAAAGCCAGAATGCAAAATCAACTGCGAGAATGCGAAATCAACATTTGGGATGAATGCGCGAAAATGAATAAACGAGCTTTGGAAGTAGTTGACCGAAAGAGGTGATTTATAACGATTTGGTGGGGCTTTGATTTTGCTCACAAAATCTACTGCTGCTGATTTACTTAAACAAGTTGAAATTTACCACCAACATGATAGTCGCATTGCTGAACCTCCTATCGTCTGCTAAATTCTCAAGACAACTGCTGGCGCTTGGCAATGGCCAAATGCGTGTTGATGTTTCGACTGAATTGATATCGTTCCCTGCAATTTTTTGCGAGTTTACATCGTCGGAAGAGCAACTCATCACATTGCACAAAATTATAAAAATCTCGATTGGATTAATTAACGGGCAGTACTAGCAGCGAAGAATAAAGACGTCGATAGCTTTAATTTCATTTAAGAAAGTCAAATCGCATTCGTACAAATCTGTTTACAGCGTGACTGACGAGGATTAAGCGACCAACAATCCGACCGAATTTTTCAACTCGCTTAATGTGCCGGGGAACGATCATATAATTATATTGCGGAATCTGAATCAACCGAAATTGTGCAACGGTACGCCGTTGTCCGTCAAGAATCTGATAAACATATCTTACGAAATCTGATTATTCCAACTGATCATCCATTCTAATTCCCCGTTCGGCTGGCATTGGCAATGACTATCAATAAATCGCAAGGCCAATCGTTGGATTAATCTAGAATTTCCCTTTTTTTTGTGTGCGGTCGACTGATCGTTGCCTTTTCGTGTTTTGGAGAACCGCCTTTGTTGTTTGTTTTTGCGGCGGAAAACTAATCGAAAAACATTGTTTATCACATCACTATATACTGAGTTTATCTGAAGGCATTATATTGGACTAGACGAAGTTCGCCGGGTCCGCTTGTATGATATAAATTGTTTTACAATCCGTCCATTAATATGACCCTTGCCATCGGAATTTACAGAATTCTCTTTAGGGGTTTTACTATACTGACCAGTCAGTACCTTCGCCCTGACTTGGAGTTTGGTTGTTAATACCGTTTGGAACAATGTGAGTATGATTAATATAAAATCCGCATAAAATTAATATTACTCATACGCAAACTCGATACATCCGGACCAAAACATTGTACTTTAGTACTTTGGTACGGATCGTCATTCAATATCATCAGAAATTAACCGTTTTCTACTTATCACAGATGAAACAGCCTATATATGGCCAGAAATTTGGTGTTATTGAGAAAAAATTATGAAAAAAGACATAATATTATTTTAATATTTCATTCTTTTAATTAGTGCAACTTGAGAAATCATCCATGGTTCTTGAGTTATAGCTGAAAAACTATGCGAACTATGCGAAACATCAAGATAATGTAAAATATAAAAGGTCATAAAAGGTCGGTTGGCCTAATAACACTAAACCCTTTGAGGGTTTTACTATACTGACATAGTAACTTCACCCTGACTTTTACTATACTGACATAGTAACTTGACCCTGACTTGCAAATTCTCACCCCCCAGATTGGCTGTTGCACTGTGTTATTTCTCTCCTTGTCTGTTTAAATCCTTTCGTCACCCGAAATTTTCCTTCAACGTCCACCCATTGCAAAAATGCCATAACAAAAAAAACTTTTCACAAACCACTGTGCAGTACATAGTAGCCACTTATTAGTAAATCATCAACATAACCTATACACAAAGTCCAATTGTCATCAGAATGTGTGTGCGTTTGTATGTTTGAATTGCTTCAGACAGTTCAATGGAATCGTGTTAATGTGGCATGAATTAAATTATATTTTTCGATTGGGACATATGGCCTGGTCTGGCTGCCGCTCTGGCTCTAGCACAGTAAAAGAAAACCACACAGTAAAATGATCGAAATAAAAAATAAAAAGAAAACTGTGAAACGACGAAATCATGGTCACATTGACATGCAATGATTAAAACTTCAAGAAAAAACAAACGCAAACAAACAAAGTAACGCAACACGACACTAGACCGCGCAATTTTAATAAATTATATGTTTCTATAGAAAACACAGTGTAAATGAAGTAATAAATAGTATCGTATAGCCCAAAAGGCATAATGCTGATATTAAGTCATTGTTGTTGCAGATATCTGAGTGCTTGGCGTTGAATTTTATATCATACAAATATAAATAACTAAATATGATCATTATAACATTTTTTTCGAAATATTGGGCAAAGTGAGTAATGGCATTGTTTGCTGCTCTTGTGGTGGCAGTATTATGAATTTCTTGATCTTATCTTAATAAGCGCAATTCCGGATATTTGTTTAATCTGAAACAAATAAATAATTTGCTGCAAATATTAATGTCATTTTAGTGTGATAATCAAATCAAAGACTGTGGTTTAGAATGGATATTCAATAGAAGAAATGAATCATATCAAGACATCATAATTGTATTTAAGAATTAGACGCCACTATAATTAAAATTTAGCAAAATTTAGTCCCCACCTGTAAGAATTGAGATGGAAATCTGGTCTCAGATACTCAGAGTTTGCTGCAAATATGGGGAAAAACAATTTCAGAGCTTAGTCGGTGCCACCCCAAAAATTATAAGTCTGCAGATTTTGGGTGGCCAAAGTTTGAGCACGATTGAAGTATGTTAACATGTGCCGCTTTGGAATTAAAGCAAATACAGACAAGTTTGGAAGGCATAACTCAAGAATGACTGATCCAATTTTGATAAAATAAAAATCCGAAATTTAAGAAAGAAAGAATCCCTTATCTGTTCATATATGGTTTCTCTGCATAATCAACAGTATTGCAGTTATAAAAAACTTTATGGAAAAAAATAAAAAATAGCCTAAAAAATTAAAAATTTCTCGTACTGCCTTACAACCTATGAACAAAATGAGAAAAAGATCATGAAAATCGATAATCGTGTTTCGCTTTTATTTACAATTAAATTAATGTATCTCATTTTAGAATATATAAATTTTATCCATTCAGGATATATGGCAGGTGGGTGTGTCTTTCGAGATAATTGTAAACAATTTTACACAGTTGTCAGTAATATAACAGAGACATTTTGAGGCAATATTGGTTCAATACCAACAAAAATTTTGGAAAATATTAGTTTTTGTTCATTTTAGGATATATGGAAGGTTGGCGTGTCCTTTAAGGTTATTTCATATAATTCTACACAGTTGTCAGTAATATATCATAGAAAAATCGAGCAAAATTTGGTTCAGTACTAACAACAATTTGGAAAATATAAGCTTTTTCCATTTCAGGATATATGAGAGGTGAGCGTGTCTTTGGATATAATTCAACACAGTTGTCAGAAATATATCATAGACAAATTGAGCCAAATTTTGTTCAATACTAACATCAATTTTAAAGTTTTCTTTCTTTTAAGGATATATGGGAGGTGGACGTTTCCTTGGGCCGATTTTCACATAACTTTGTTTTCTTTTATGATAATTCCTTTTATTTTTGGCCTCCGTTCGTATGAAAACACGACACTGTGCGGAATAGCTTCCGCAATCATAAAATTGAAATAACCTTTGTTTATTACTTACTTTAATTCTAAGAATCATACAAAGTCATCAACGTGTTTTCCAAAGAATTTTGTACATATCCTCTAACAATTTATTTTAAATTCATTCAGAGCGATTATCCTTATTCATTGTATAAAAAATCAACATTTTTGTCAAAATAATATATCTTCACTTAATTGTGAATAAAAGCGAGAGATACGAAACTGTCGATTATGCAGAGAAATAGCACATGAACAGTATTTTAATTCCTTAATTTCGGATTTTGGTTTCATCGAAATTATACTAGACATTCTTGAGTAATGCCGCCCAAACGTGGCTGTAAAAGCTTAAAAACTTTAAGCCCAAAGCGGCACGGGTTAACATACTCCAGTCGTGCTCAAACATTGGCTATCTTAAAATCTGCAAAGACTGGGGGGTGGCACCCACAAAAATCCAACATCAATTTTTACGACTACCCTAATGGACACATTTTCGTACCCTGCTCATTACCGAAGGCATCATTAGCGATGAAATTACGCCAATCATCGACGGCGGAGTAGATTGTCCACCACCGAGACAAAACGAGATCAGCACAGCAATTGTATGGCATAAAAACTATACAGCTGCGAGAGCCGATGGATTTCCGAACAGGGTTTTTCAAACCGGCGGTGATGAGATTGCAATGTGCAATGCACCAGTATGTGTACCAACTATTGCGGGATCGGCCTTTCACCTATCGCATACAAAGTCCTGTCTTGTATATTATGTGAAAGACGAAAGCCAATACTAGCGAACATAATTGGACCTTATCAATGTGGTTTTAGACCTGGTAAATACACAACCATCCAGATATTTGCGCTACGACAAGTCCTGGAGAAGACCTTAGAGATGCAGATCGAGACTTACCATCTGTTTATCGATAACAAAGCTGCATTCGACGACATAAACTATTAGATGCTATGGCTGAGTTTGGTATCCCAGCGAAGCTGATTCGACATTGCGGGATGACACTGACTGGCACAAATTTTTCAGTAAATATAAGTAAAAATTAGGCAGAGCCATTTTTTACTAAGCTAGGCGATAGTTGTAAAGTGATCTCTTTAACATTCTAATGGAGATGATTTTGAAAAAGACTGCAGTAAACCTCACTGGTACCATCTTTTAAAAAAGTCGCATGCTTCTGGCGTATGCTGATGACATAGATATCTTTGGCCGTGAAATGCGGGATGTTACTGCGCAGTTGTCAAGCATTGAGAAGCAGTCGACAAAAGTGGGTCTGGTGATGAATGAGAACAAAACCAAGTCTACTTGTTTAGGATGCTGCGTGAACGTTGCAATTATAACTTTGAAGTGTCATACAATTTCGCCTACCTTGGCTCCGCCGTAAACAAAAATATTAATGTCAGCCCCTGGAAATCAACAGACTAGTATTATTCGCAAATCGCTGCTACTATGCGCTAGTTACTTAAAACTTAATTTCCATTAACAACCCATCAATGAGGCGTTGTTGGGAATTAACACGCTTTCTATTTTAGATTCACAACAAACGACACCTACTTGTTTATCGACGAATGCGAACGTCACTGTTTGAGAAGCTTCTACAAGACATGACGATTAACTCGACACTTATACTGCGAAGTTGCTGTCGACAACATCGAGGGGGCCGGCAATGAACGAACAATAAACGTTTACCTCGTGCACAATTTTTTTGACTTCAGTGTACTTATATAAAAGATATGGTCGTAGAACTTTGGGGGAGATAAATAATTAATATGTATAAGAGGATCCAGAATAGGTGAGGCAAATGTTTCGGTTTTCTGCGGTTTTGCCTACTGTTACAAGATAACCAAACCGTCAAATATTCTGCAGTTCGGAAGTTATGAGGTTGTATAATAATTTTCCAAATATAGGCTATTTTGTATGGGAGGTAATAAAAGAGGTGAGCCAATATAGTTTATATTCATTTCTGAGTCTAATTTATAAAGCTTAAATCTTGCTCAAAATATGAATACTTCAGTGTACTCAAAAACAGTGTATATAAAACTATGAAGGTGACTTCGGTCATTTGTATGGGAGATACCAGAAGGGGTGTGACAATTGTTTCGGTTTTCTAAGTATTTGTCTATTATTATAAAAAAATGTAACTGACCAACATAATTTAATCCTCCATTTGACCGGTTGAAAGTTTTGAAAGAAATAATAGTATTCCAAAAATAGGTAATTTTGTATGGGAAGTACCACAAGAGGTAAGCCGATATAGTTCATATTCATTCCTGAGGCAAATATTCTTAAGCGTACAGCTTACGCAAAATATGACAGAATTCAGGGGTGGAGCAAAGTTTTTAGTTTTCTAAACAACTGACCCTCCATGTAAAGGGTGGTTAAATTGTAAGGGCCGATGTTGAATGTGAACCACACTTAAACGTCAAGTTCTTTTCTGCATTTCATTTGACATTTCTCAATTTCAGATTAACTCAATTTGAAACATGGAAAGATACACAATCGAGCAACGCGTTAAAGTTATTAAGGCTTTTTATGAAAATGGTGTAACGGCTCATTAGTTCCCCACTTCTCAGAAGCCTGTTTGCTACCTTTTTATACCGGCCGTGCTCAGGGAAAATGGGTGGTGTTCTTGGCAACTGAAAAGCTGGTCAAAGCTCAAAACATAAAATTAAAATAAGGTAGCTTTAAAACCTTCATGACGACATCCAAAAAGAAACATAGAAATTACTTTACAAACCGAAATATAGAACTCGTATACAGAGGAATGTGATGTTGTTAACCTCTGATTCCACGCCCACCCTACCTTCGCTAACCATTGCAAATTTTATTGGATAGCCCATCTTGAGTACGCTAACTTGGTTCTAAATCTTTCTCGGAATTAATAAATTAAAATAAGATATTCATTGGTATTACCTTACATAACAATTTATTTAAATAACAACATTCTAAGTTTATAGTGAATTTATAAAAATAACGCTAATTCTTTTGTTCAATTAATTAATTTTCGATGAGAAGGAAAAAAAACATGATGTAGGCAAAATATTAGAAAAAAAAAATATTGTAAAATTTCCACAAAAAAAATATTTTTACATTTCTTAATGAGGATAAATAAAAGCAAACAATCTATCAATATATGTATTTTTCGTATTAAACTCAGTATTTTAATTAGGTATAAACTTACCACGATTATGTTCCAACGAAGACAGCAGGCCTGTTGTCCGATATTGGTTTTCGTAGTTTTGGTTGTTTATATTGATGTTAAAGGTATCATATTAAAAATTGAATTAGTCAAAAGATGTTTGCAAATATTATCCACAACTTAAACTATTAATCTACAATTTCACGTTTTGATATTTAAAATGGTTTTTTTTTTTAATTTGTTTAACTTAATAATGTTTCTTGTCTCTTGATATTGACGATCTTGTGTATCTGCAACATTTTGATTCTTCTTAATAACATCTTTTAAAAGACTTTGCAAGTGCCCCGAATAAAATTATAGTCGTGCAAGATAGATGATGATGATGTTAATTAGGGCGTATGCAAAATATGAGCTACAATTCCCTAATACTCCCAAACAGATTTCCATCGTTGAAAATTCACAAAAAAAAAACACATTTTCCACATCCTTTTAGATTATATCTCAGGATAATATTTCATATTAAAGAGGAGAATTAGCGAATATCTTTCTGACATAATTCTAGCAAATAAAAAACAAATTAATCACTAACCACATACTTTTGTTTTTTTTTTGTTTAAATAATTACCTCCCCAATTCGAAACAGTTATTATTATATAATTGGTCCTTTATTATGAAAATTGTCCTTTATTATGCAAATAATCGATATTCAAAAATAACACTTAAAAGGCTTACGACAGAAAAAAGAAATATTCACGTCTTTTGAACTCAAGAGAAAATTTATGAATGAAAAATTTCTAAATTTTTCTTCAATGAAATATTTAAAAAACAAAAGTTACTCGATAAATTGAATATTTTTTAAAGTAGTTTTTATTTCTTGAAAGTATTTTTTCTTAACAGCGCGACATTACAATGGTCGTTCAAATTAAAATACATATCGTGCACTTCGTGATTTTTGTGGTCAATTTAATCATCCAAATGTTCGTACAATCGGAAAAATAGTGCAAAAATTTGAGCAAACCGGGTCTGTAGAAGATGTGAAGACACCAGTGAGTGCGCGTACAGCTCGTACTGTAGAAAAACTTGCTGCTGTTCGCGATATTGTGGCTGAAGAGCCGTCCACCTCAAGTCGTAGTCGTGCCCAACAATTGCACTTCTCAAGCTCGTCGTTGATGAACATTATGCCCAATGACTTGCATTTACACGCTTACAAGGTGCAATTGTCTCAAGAACTGAAGCCTCTTGACCATTCCAAACGTCGTCAATGGTCAGAATGGTGGCAAGTCATGCAACAGTGGATGAAATATTTTCGAAGAAAATCATCTTCAGTGATGAGGCACATTTTCACCTCAGTGGATTCGCCAATAAGCAGAATTGCCGCATTTGGGCGAATGATAACGCAAAGAGTAATTTATGAAAAACCAATGCACCCAAAAAGAGTGACTGCTTGGTGCGGTAACCGCACTGCGGTTTATGGGCTGGCGGCATCATTTTGCAAAATGAGGCCGGTCAGACAGTTACTGTGAATGGTGTTCGCTATCGTGAGATGATAACGAACTTTTTATGGACCGAATTAGAAGATATAGATGTGGACGATATGTGGTATCAACAGGACGGTGCCACTTGCCACACAGTTAACGAAACATATCTATTTTGCGCGACAAATTTAATGGCCGTGTTATCTCACGTGGTGGCGATGTCAATTGGCCGTCAATATCATGTGATTTGACACCGTTGGACTTCTTTTTTTGTGGTTCTTTTTCTTCTTCTTCAATGGCAGCAACAACAGAAATTGATCTATCTGTAGCCGCACGTAGAAAAGTATTCCAAGCGCTTCGGTCGTTTTCGTCCTTTCGTACAACACGACAACGAGCTGGAACAATTTAATTCATTCGTACAACGTGTCCAAGCCAGCGCATTCTGTCCATTTCAACGCGCTTGACCACGTCGATGTCGTTGTACAGCTCATGACTCATTCGACGACGGTACTCGCCGTTCACGATGATGGGTCCAAATATTTTGCGTAGTATTTTTCGCTCGAAGTCTCCCAGAATAGATTGATCCGCTTGTGTCATTACCCAGGATTCTGCGCTGTAGAGCAAGACAGGTAGGATCAGAGTCTGGTAGAGCTGGATCTTTGTTCTTCGAGGGAGCGCTTTGTCGTTAAATCGCTTGCTGAGCGCATAGTAGCAGCGATTTGCGATCAATACTCGTCTTTTGATTTCGAGGCTGACATTATTATTTTTGTTTATGGCGGAGCCAAGGTAGACAAAATCATCTACCACCTCAAAGTTATAGTTGTCAACGTTCACGCAACGTCCCAGACGAGTGAACTCTTTGTTCGTTGAAACAAATAACTTGGTTTTGTCCTCGTTTATCACCAGACCCACTTCAGCCGACTGCTTTTCAATGCTCGAAAAATCAGCAGTCCACGTCCAATAATATCTATATCATCAGCATACGCGAGCAACATATGGCTTTTGTTAAATATGGTGCCATTCCTGTTTACTGCTGCTTTCCGCATGATCATCTCTATTACGATGTTAAAGAAATCGCAAGACAGACTATCGCCTTTTCTAAAGCCTCGCTTGTTAGAAAATGGTTCTGACAAATTTTTGCCAATTTTCACTGAAGACTGCTTGTCAGTTAGTGTCATACCGAAAAGTCGTATTAGCTTCGCGGAGATACCAAACTCAGCCATAGCATCCAATAATTTCTGTCGTATCGGACTGTCGAATGCAGCTTTGTAATCGATGAACAGATGGTAGGTGTCGATCTGCATTTCTTGGGTCTTCTCCAGGATTTGTCGTAGCGTGAATATCTGGTCGGTGGTGGATTTACCAGGTCTAAAGCCACACTGATAAGGTCCAATCAGGTTCGCCAGAATGGGCTTTAGTCTTTCACATAACACACTAGATAGGACCTTGTATGCGATGGGTAAAAGGCTAATCCCGCGATAGTTGGTACACACACTAGGATTGCCTTTCTTAAGCACGGGACATAGGACACTCAGATTCCAATCATCAGCATGCCCGATGAGCCAAATCGTGTTTATGAGCTGGTGCATGTATGTTACCAGGTCATCGTCGCCGGCATTAAAAAGCTATGCCGGCAGTCCATTGGCTCCCGCAGCTTTATTATTTGAAGCCGCACAATTGCCGTGCTGATCTCGTTTTGGCTCGGTGGTGGACAGTCTACTCCATCGTCGATGATTGGTGCGATTTCGTCACTTATGCTGCCGTTGGGAACGAGAAGTGATTGAAAGTGTTCCCTCCATATTTGTAGCAAACTCTGAGTGTCCGTGACCAGATTTCCGTCTCTGTCCTTACAGGTGGGGATCCCTGTTCCAAAACCTTTACTTTTTACCTTTTGATAGAACACGTCTATCCCTGTTGTTTTCGATATCCTGGCTTTCTCTTTTCTTCCAAAGACGCTTTTTCCGTCTGAACAGGCGTTTCATCTCCCTCCTTTTCTATTTATAACGATCCGTCACCGCACGCGTCGCCATTGGCTGCAGTTTTGCCTTGTATGCAGCAGTTTTGTGGTTATTTGAATAAAAAGTTGTACGTCGATAAGCCAGCAACAATTCAAGAGCTAAAGGTAGACATAATTTGGCACAATTTGATCCATGTGGACGATATTTTGTTTCATACATTATTGAACAATACCAATATTATCATAATAAAAAGAAATGACAATTATTTCCTAAATAATTTGTGTTGGTGTTGTGCCCTTAAAATGTAACCACCCTTTATCATCATTCAAAAGTGTGTTGATACAAAAACTGTAACTGTATAGTACTCGTTGGTCTCCTGCAAAACAGAATTGCTAAATGAGAACCTGTGCATATTTTTTACGAAAAACTTTGTTATATTAGACAAACTTTAGTCATAAAATTTCAAATATTTTTTGGTACATTTATTGAAATTGTCAAATAAATAGTTTTTAATTTTTTTTGCTAAAATCTGTGAATACTGATGTCGACATTTGATTTTGTGCATAGTGTAACTTACTTACTTAAGTGGCCCATTACAACTTACGAACGTAGTTCATAAATTTGAGGCCTAAAGTACTAAAGAATTCCACACGCTTCGGTCTTCTGCGTGTGTTCTCCAGTTAGTCCTACCAGATGGTGGCACGTCGCCTACCACTTGGTCCTTCCAACGGAGTTTGGATGTCCCTGCTCTGCGTCGTCCTTCAGGTTCGCCTTCAAACACCTTTCTCGCTGGAGCATTTACATCCATTCTGGCAATATGTCCCAGCCATCGTAGTCGTTGGATTCTGACTTTTTTAGCTACGTCGATGTCGTGGTAAAGCTCATACAGCTCATGGTTCATCCGATGGCGAAACTCGCCGTCGACACAGATAGGTCCATAAATTTTTCGGAGTACTTTTCTCTCGAATACTCCCAGGTTTTGTATGTCCGTTGTCGTAAGTATCCATGATTCGGCAGCATACAAAAGAACGGGTAAGATTAGCACCTGGTAAAGCTGTTTCTTAGTATTCCGAGATACGGTGGTGTTACTAAAGTGCTGCCGAAGTCCGTAGAAACATCTATTGGCGAGCACTATTCTCCGCTTGGTTTCTTGGCTGACATTATTTTTCTTATCGACGGAAGATCCGATGTAATTGTAATCCGATGTAAATTCATCTACTACCTCAAAACAATAATTTTCAACGTTGACGCTGCGTCCCCATCGATGAGAAAACTGCAGTAACATCCCGCAGATTTCGGCCAATGATGTCTATATCATCGGCATAGGCTAGTGGCATGTGGCTCTTGTGGAATATTGTGCCAGACTTGTTGACACCAGCCTTTCTCATCACCTTCCCCATAACTATATTAAATAGTGTACAGGACAGGCTATCACCCTACCTGAGACCTCTTTCTGTGTTGAATGGTTCAGAGTGCTCCTTACCAATCTTAACCGAGGATTTGGTGTTTTCCAAGGTACATCTGCAAAGTCGAATTAGCTGTGCAGGAATACCAAACTCAGATATGGCCTCATAAAGCCTATTCCTTATCGGAGAGTCGAATGCAGCTTTGTAATCGACAAAAAGGTGGTAGGTGTCGATCTGCTTTTCATGGGTTTTTTCCAGGATTTGTCGTAAGGTGAATATTTGATCCGTCGTAGATTTGCCAGGTCTAAAGCCGCACTGATATGGTCCAATTAGTTTTTCTACAATTGGCTTTAGACGTTCACACAATATGCTTGAAAGGACCTTGTACGCAATTGGTAATAGGCTTATTCCACGGTAGTTCTTACATTCACTACGATCTCCTTTCTTGTATATGGGACATAACAGACTGAGACTCCAATCCCCGGGCATGCTCTCCTCTAGCCAGATGTTCTCCATGAGCTGATGCATGCTCCTAATCAGCTCCTCACCGCCTGTAGGGTAATAACTTTTTGCATTTTTTGCAAATATCAAATCTCCCCAGACAAAATCGTGTAGGGCATGGACAAATATTAAGAATTCCGTTTTTCGCTATCGTTAAAAAAGGTTACGCACCAAACGCGTTAAAGTTTTGAATCAAACAAAGTAAAAAAAAAAATTGATATTAAAGGCAAATTGAACTGAAATAGTTTTTTTTTTATCATTAATACAATATTTGCCATTAGAAAAGCCCTGGGGAGAATATTGTCCAAAAAAAAGTTATTACACTAAACGCCAGCCTTAAACAATTCAGTAGGGAGTCCATCAGCTCCAGCAGCTTTGTTGTTTTTAAGGCGGGAGATTGCCACATGTATCTCGCTCTGGCTCAGAGGTGGACAGTTAATACCATCGTCATGAATTGGAGTGGGGTCTTCTGGAGTGGTATCCGTATCCAGCAAATTTCTGAAATGATTTCTTCATATTTTCAGAACGTTTTCCGGGTCCGTCACTAGCTGACCATCGCTGTTTTTGCAGGAGGGCAACCCTGTTCCACGAATTCTCGCCTTAACTCTCTTGTAGAATTTTCGGGCTTCCCGTCTACTTCGGAGCAACTCTGTGCACTCATTTTGCCTCTTCTTCAGCTCCTTCTTTTTCCGTCTAAAAAGACGAGTTGCCTCTCGTCTCTTCTCCCAGTGCCGTTCACGAACAGCTCGCGTTGCCATTGGCAGCAGTTTCGCTCTGTATGCAGCATCCGTCTCTCTCGTGGCATTGCACATTCATCATCGTACCAGGCATCTTCTTGAGACGGCTTTGAGTACCCAAGTACGCTTCTCGCAGTCCTTTCTATGGAGTCGGCTATATATTATCAGGGGTTGGAGCATTCCGCAGCAGTTGAGTTAAATGGTCGGAGTAGGCGTCCGCTACCTCTGTGGTTTGCAGTTTACCGATGTCCAGCTTTCGTTGTGCCTGGTTACGTACGTTTTTCGCCATGCTTAGCCATGTGCGTACCTAAACTGCAGTAAGGAAGTGATCGGAGTCAATATTCGCACCCCTGATCACTCGTACGTCCAGAACACTCGATGCGTGCCTTCCATCAACTACCACGTGATCAATCTGATTCCTCGTCAATTGATCTGGAGATAACCATGTTGCCTTATGCATATTTCTATGATAAAATCTAGTGCTGCTAACTACCATATTTCTTGCCGCAGCGAAATCAATCAGTCTGATGCCATTGTTCGACGTTTCGGTGTGCAGACTGAATTTTCCGATGGTAGGCTCAAATGCGGTCTTCCTGCCTATTTTAGCATTAAAATTGCCTAGTACAATTTAAATGTCATGGCCTGGGCTACGGTCATATACATTTTCTAGGCTTTAGTAGAACTCGTCTTTGTCCTCATCGCTTTTCTCTTCTGTCGGAGCATTGCCACATATAAGTGTTATGTGGAAAAACTTTGTTTTTACTCTTATGGTGGCTATACGTTCACACACCGGGTTGAACCTTGAGTAACCAACATTTCCGAATTTTACTTGCCACTAAACAATTGACCCTGCATGTAATATTCATATAACGACAACCTTGTTGCCTTTCGTCTCATTGTATAAACGAATTTGTTCCTTAAATCGCCGTAAATGTATTTCATACCAGATAATTTACAATTGTAAGTAAAGATCCAACCAACATTAATGGCTATGATAGCATTTTTTTTTGTATAAAATCGTTGTTGGCCACATTTTCCATAACACTTCATGGTCATTATTTTAATAATGATGATTATCACCAGACAAAGACAACTAACTATAATAGCATCTACGCTGCGGCGACATAATAATAGATTATTCCGATACGGAAAATTATAACATTTCATTTGATTTGTGATTAGGCAGACTGGTGGAGATTTGAAAATAACCCGCTAGATACATTTTGTATTCGTTACAAGTTTTTGTTTTGTTGATGCAACATAATTAAATATTTTCCGTTTGTTTAACAAGTAAGTATTAGAGTTACCATAGGTCTGCAATGAAGTGGGCAAAATGATTGGGGTGTGTATTGCACTGTGGAGTAACAGTGACTCGATTGAGTTGTGGGACACAGCTAAAAGATGTTGGATTAATCTTATAGATTACATTTTTGTCGAAGGCATACAATTTAAGGAAGTGAGCATAAAATTTTGATTGAAATTCAACATCACATGATCGAACTAGAGTCATCTACTCATCATACACCATACACCAGGCGGCAACACTTGCAACACGATTACGTAGCAGCATCGCAGCACAAACACCACTGAGGAGTTTAAACTGCTTTCTTTTCGCCGTGATCATGTTTGTCACGTTACCAATTGACAGCAAACGCACAAGAAGTGATTTGTGAGTTAGTTTAATGTCTTGTTTCAAATAGGCGCAAATTTTATAAAAATACACTCGACAAAGCAGCAAGTTTATTATAACATTCATCTATCCATCCATCTATCCGTACATGCTGGTACACACACACACAAAGATGGTCATATACATTATCTGGTGTTTGATTTCCGGGAGATTTCATTGGGTGCATGTTTTTTTGTGTCATATTTTTTTCTTCAGTGTCATATTTAAAAACACTTTGTTAATTTAATTGATTAGGATGCATTTTGGCTGACTGACATGGCTCACTGGGGCCATATCCAGTTTATGGTTACGGAAAACGCACTAGCGGACTGGTGAATTGCATTACTTATGTATAGACATAATAGTAACAGATGGTGGCATAATCGTTGTGTCATCATCATCAGTAAAAGCAACAGCAACAGTAGAAGCAGCATCATCATCAGCATTAATATTGTCATCATCGTCAGCACCAGCAGCATCATCCATATTCACATCCCCTCAGAGCAAGTATCACAGGCAGCAAATTATTGTCAATGAATGGCTGGCCAGGGAACGCGAGCAGTAGTAGTAGTAGCTCAACGGTATTGTGCAACAATTGCATTCCATGTTTCGACTGCAACAACAACAACCACAATAGTTCATATTGAATTTAAACATTGCACGAGAATAACACCAACAACCAACAACATTAGAAATAGTTACACTACAATTGCAGTACATCAGACCAAAAACGACCAAACGGCAAAAAAAAACACACAGACTGTGGACAAAGTATCTCATCATTTGAATCTTTTGAATACCTTTGTCGTATTTTACGTCTTTTGCGGTTGCCGCAGCTTCTGATGCCACAGATGCTGCCTCTGGCAAAGTGCACAAATGATCTTCATTTATTTATTTCATTGTTCGAATTCAGTTCAGTTACAGCTCCAGCGTTTTTTTTTTTTTTTTTGTTTTTGGCAAAGGCAATTATCCGGTTTTGTTATTGTGGTTCAGTGTAACAACAATAAAGCAATACTGTCACTAAGATCTCCTCTACTAAACCAGATATTCAATCGATACGCTCGATGTGCAACTGAAGACATGATGATGATGATGATGATGATGATCATATTGATGTTAGTTGCTCTCCTCATCATCATCATCGGCGATTTTGCGTTGATGGTTTTGTGGTTCAGTTTTAGTTTATGTATGTTTTGTTTTTGTTGGAAATTTTTCTATAATGTTCTATGGTGAACATTTTAACCTATTAAGTGTTATATTTTTGTTCGAGACGTTTTCAAAAGTTGGTTTTTATCGGACCGTCACAATGGATAAATAGATCACCGAGTAAAGTGTGGGTGTAAGAGCCTGTAGAAATAATAGCAAAGGGAACCGGCTAATTGAACGATCATAAATTACTAAATTTACTGTCGATACAAATCGTTCGATTACACTTATTTATATCCAAAATGTGAACTGTGCGTTATAGTCTTATTAAAAAAACGTATGTATATTAACTTTGGATCCCATGAATGCGATATGAGACAGCTTCTTGCATTTAAATGAGGAAACAATCGTCAAGGAAAATTATCGGGAACGCTTATTTTATGTTTTACTGAGGGTGAGGATATATGTAAGTCGGTTTTCCCGACTGCAACTTATGTCATTGCAAACCAAGATAGCTATTTAGGCGAAACAACGTCAGATGAAGGAACGGGAGAACGAGGATAGAGAGCGATACAGGGATAGAGGTGAGGCCCGAAAATTTTACCAGAAAGTAAGAGCAAATGGATACGGTAATGGCCTCCCCACCTGTAAGGACTGTGATGGAAATCTGGTCACTGATACGCAGAGTGTGCTGCACATATGGAGAGAACACTTCCAGAAACTGCTGGTTCCAGAAGGCAGCGCACGTGAAGTTGTCACACCAATTGTCGACGACGGCTTAGATTGCCCACCACCAAGTCAAGCCGAGGTAAGAAGAGCAATATCGCGGCTGAAAAACAACAAAGCAGCCGGTGCCGACGGTCTGCCCGCAGAGCTTTTCAAGTCCGGTGGCGAGGAGTTGATAACGAGCCTGCACCAGCTCCTGCGCACGGTTTGGCTTAAAGAGTGCATGCCCGACGATTGGAATGTAAGCGTATTATGTCCTGTGCTGAAAAAAAGGTGATCCAAGTGTGTGCTCCAACTACCGCGGGATCAGCCTTTTACCCATCGCATATAAGGTCCTGTCGAGTGTGCTATGTGAAAGACTAAAGCCAGTGTTATCCAACCTGATCGGGCCTTATCGGTGTGGCTTTAGACCTGGAAAATCAACAACTGACCAGATTTTCACACTTCGGCAAATCCTGGAAAAAAACTCAAGAGAAACAGATCGAAACGTACCATCTTTTTGTCGACTATAAAGCTGCCTTCGACAGCCCGATACGGCAGAAATTACTTGAAGCCATGGCTGAGTTTGGTATTCCAGCGAAGCTGATACGTCTTTGCGGAATGACGCTGACTGACACGAAGTCTTCAGTGAAGATTGGCAAGGACCTTACGGAGCCATTCTATACCAGACGAGGTCTAAAACAAGGCGACGGCCTATCGTGCGATCTCTTCAACATTGTGATGGAGATGATAATGAGAAAAGCTGCAGTAAATACGAGTGGCACTATATTCAACAAAAGCCACATGCTACTCGCGTACGCTGATGACGTAGACATCATCGGTCGAAAACTGCGGGATGTGACTGCAGCCTTCTCAGGTATTCAGAAGGGATCAGCGAAAATGGGCCTTACGGTGAACGAGGACAAAACGAAGTTATTAGTTTCAACAAACAAAGAATCTACTCGTTTGGGAAACTGCGTGAACGCTGACAACTATAATTTCGAGGTGGTAGATAATTTTGTCTACCTAGGCTCCGCCATCAACAAAGCAAATAATGTCAGCCTAGAAATCCGGAGAAGAATCCTGCTTGCAAATAAATGCTACTACGGACTAAGCAAGCGATTCAATGACAGAGCCCTTTCTCGACGAACAAAACTCCAGCTATACCAGATACTGGTTCTACCTGTCTTAATGTATGGCTCAGAATCCTGGGTTATGACACAAGCGGATGAATCGGCTCTGGCGGTATTCGAGAGAAAAATACTCCGTAAAATATATGGGCCCATCATCGTTAACGGAGAGTATCGGCGTCGTATAAATCATGAGCTGTACGAGCTGTACACTTACATTGACGTGGTTAAACGCATTAAGGTGTTGCACCTTAATGCGTTGGCTAGGTCATGTTGTACGCATGGACGAAAATGCTCCAGCTCGAAAAGTCTTCGACAATGAACTCGATGGACGGCGCAGAAGAGGGCGACCAAAACTCCGTTGGAAAGACCAGGTTACTGAGAACCTTACAGAACTCGGTGTGACTAACTGGAGAAGAAGCGCAGAAGATCGAGGCGCTTATAATATTTTTCTACATGCGGTATATAATCCACTGGGATTGCATAGAAGTACCAGCTAAGTAAGTAAGTATTGCAAACCATTTGGAGGAGAAATGGTTCCAACACGACGGCATAACAGGACAACCGCGTGAGCCAAACGTTTGGTGACCCAATTATATCAAGAAATTGTAATACAAGTTTGATACAAAGGTAGTACTCGGCCATATTCTTGATCAGCGGGAGAAGAAGACATGGCAAAATGTTTTTTATGGCTAAAGACTTAAAGTTTGGTGCACATATAGTATTCGGCAATAAAGGCAGGAATATTCAAACGAAATTTAAATTTTCATTTCGGTTTACCCGGTTTCATACCCTAATCCTACGGGTAGGAGGGTATATATTGGACCGAGTCACGAAAAAAAAATTCCAAAGTCGAGGGCAAATATTATTATTATATCCTCCACCACCCCCCGGAAAAACAGCCAAAATCGTTTTTTTATCACTGCTTTTTTGTTTGTGGCTCAATCGTAACATACAAGACATCGGTGTATAGGTCTCCACGAGTACTACATTTGTCCTATAGATGTCGCTGACATACAACATTTGTAATAAAAATTATATTTCGTCGGTAACTAGATTAAAAATTAATTATTTCACGAAAATATTTATTTTTTTTTTCGATGTCATTAAGACTTATGCAACAATTTGAGCTACAAAGTATAGAATCATTTTTAAAAAAATTTTGCATCAGCGCTATAAAGTATGCAATAATTTGCGATAATAATGCAAACGACATAAAAAAATGTTTTTGTTGATGCTGTAAACACATCTTATCATTCGTAACTTCTTTGTTTTTGAATAAAACTGTACACTTCCGAAGCAAAATGTTCTTGGTTTTTAAAGGGCTTTAATCGATTGAGCAGCAAACAAAAAAGCAGTGATAAAAAACGATTTTGGCTGTTTATTCGGTTGGTGGGTTTGGAAAAAATTTTTTTTTTTTTAAGTTGTCTCGAGGTGATCTTTAATATTTGCCCTCGACTTTGGAGAAAAAAAAATATTGTATGGGGACCGACCCGGTCTAGTATATATCATTTGTTACGACCCAAAAGTGTAACACATAAAAGGAGTCACTTTAGAACCTAGGTTACTTTGAACTAAATTCGATTCATGACTTTTTAAGTCGTTTGAACAATGTTCGTCTATCTGTCTGTCTGTCCGGCTGGTACGCACGATAACTATCGACAGACACGCTTTGAAGCTTTGCATGGATTTATATTTTTCCAAAACTACTTACGGGATTGCATATGGGCTACATAACAACGCCCCTTCTGGTACCTCCCATACAAATGTACCATTCCACCCACTTTAAAAATTGAGTAATAATATCATTACGCCCAAAGGGATCATTCCCAAATTCTGTATTTAGTAAAGCTATAACAGGATATAGTTTTTAAGAAAAAATTGGAAGTCCAACCACGCCCCTTCTGGTACCTCAACACTAATTTACCATTCCGCCCTTTTTAGAAATCGAGTAACAATATCAATACACGCAACGCAATCGTGCTTAAATTGTGTATTTTGTTAAGCTATAACAAGGTAAAGTATTAAATAAAAAATTCGAAGTCTAACCACGCCCCTTCAGGTACAACCTTTACAAATTTACCATTCCGCCCATTTTTGAAAGGGAGTAGTAATATCAATACACTCGACACGATCGTGCCGAAATTCTGTGCTTTGTTAAGCTATAACAGATATAGTTTTTGAGAAAAAAATTGAAAGTCCAACCAAGCCCCTTCTGGTACCTCCCATACAAATGTGAAATTCCACCCACTTTAGAAATCGAATAATAATATCAATAATAGAAAATTGTATGTTTATGTTCCCTGAGCCAAATCGTGTTTATGAGCTGGTGCATGCAAGTTACCAGCTCATCGCCCTCACCTTCAGAGCAGGTAACTTGCATGCACCAGCTCATAAACACGATTTGGCTCAGGGAGTGCATGCCCGTTGATCGGAATCCGAGTGTCCTATGTCCCGTGCTTAAGAAAGGCGAATCCAAGTGTCGCATACAAGGTCCTGTCTACACCTTTTCTAATTGTAATTCAGAAAAGGCCAATTGAAAATCAGAAATTCTTCTTGAAATTCGGAAAAGAACAATTGAAATTATGAAATTCAAATTGAAATTCAGAAAAGACCAATTCAAAATCAGAAATTCTGCTTGAAATTCAGAAAAGACCAATTGAAAATCAGAAATTCTACTTGAAATTCAATTGAAATTCAGACTTTAAATTGATAATCAGAATTTATATTTGAAATTCAGAAAAGAACCATAAAAAATCAGAATTTCTACTTGATATTCAGAAAACGTCAATTGAAAATCAGAAATTCTATTTAGAATTCAGAAAATATCAATTGAAAATCAGAAATTCTACTTGAAGTTCAGAAAAGAACAATTGATATTCGGAATTTTAAGTTGAAAACCAGAATTTCTTATTGAATCCCAGATAAGACAAATTGAAAATTAGAAATTCCAATTTAAATTCAGAATACACCAATTGAAATTCGGAAATTCTACTTGAAATTCCAAAAATACCAATTGAAAATCAGAAATTCAACTTGAAATTCAGAAAAGATCAATTGAAATTCAGAATTTCAAATTGAATTTCGGAAAAGACCATTTGAAAATCAGAATTTTAAATTGAAATTCAGAAAATAATAATTGAAAATCAGAAAATTTTACTTGAAATTCAGAATATACAAATTGGAAATCAGAAATTTAACTTGAAATTCAGAAAATAAAAATTTTATTCAGCAACAATTGTCAGTTCCTTTGATTGGTTGTCAAATATTAAAAACTTAAAGTTAAAATTTTGGAGTACGCAGCAAAATAGCAAATATTTAAGCAGTTTCATTTTAAAAGTTAATCCATTATCATGGAGCTTCAAGATATATGCACATTTTGCGCTGTAAGAATGAACGATGCGAAGTCAAGAGAATGCTTGCTGCATCCTTAGGTATGATATATAAGACAGCATATTCGTGAATAATGTCCGATAAAGAGGGTCCCTCCGCACGAGGCGGTAAAAAAACCTCGTCTTATAAATGAAGATGATATAACATTATTGATATCATGGGTCGAAGCGAAACCACAGTCATAACATTTGATTGACTGCCTTACCATTCAACCTTAAAGTACTAATTTTGTGTAAATATGATTCCGATTTTTAATTTTTTTTTTTGGAATTTCTATTGTTATTTTCTGATTATCAATTTGTCTTTTCTTAGTTTCAATTTTCTGATTTCAATTGTTATTTCCTGAATTTTAATTTAAAATTCTGATTTTCAATAACTCTTTTTTTTAAAATTCAATTTGATATACTGAATTTCAATTGTTCTTTTCTGAATATCATGTAGCATTTCTGACTTTTAATTGATATTTTCTGAATTTCAAGTAGAATTACCGATTTTCAATTGGTGTATTCTGAATTTTTATTGAAATTTCTGATTTTCAATTAGTGCTTTCTGAAATTTAATAAGAAATTCTGGGTTTCAACTTAAAATTCCGAATATCTATTGTTCTTTTGTGAATTTAAAGTAAAATTTCTGATTATCAATTGGTATTTTCTGAATTCCAAGTATAATTTCTGAATTTCAATTGGTGTATTCTGAATTTCAATTGAAATTTCTGATTTTCAATTAGTGCTTTCTGAAATTTAAAAAGAAGTTCTGGTTTTCAACTTAAAATTCCGAATATCTTTTGTTCTTTTCTGAATTTAAAGTAAAATTTCTGATTATCAATTGGTATTTTCTGAATTCCAAGTACAATTTCTGAATTTCATCTGGTCTTTTCTGAATATCAAGTAAAAATTCTGATTTTCAATTGTTCGTATAGATATATCATATAAAAATTCTGATTTTCAATTGAAAATTCTGAATTTTAATTGATCTTTTCTGAAATACAATTGTAAAAGGTGTAGTGTGTTATGTGAAAGACTAAAGCCCATTCTGGCGAACCTGATTGGACCTTATCATTGTGGCTTTAGACCTGGTAAATCCACGACCGACCAGATATTCACACTACGACAAATCCTGAGGAATGCAGATCGACACCTACCATCTGTTCATCGATTACAAAGCTGCATTCGACAGTCCGATACGACAGAAATTGTTGGATGCTGTGGTTGAGTTTGGTATCCCCTCTAAGCTAATACGACTTTGCGAGATAACACTGACTTACACGAAGTCTTCAGTGAAAATTGGCAAAAATCTGTCAGAGCCATTTTCTACTAAGCGAGGCTTTAGACAATGCGATAGTCTGTCCTGCGATCTCTTTAACATCGTAATGGAGATGATCATGCGGAAGGCTGCAGTAAACAGGAATGCTACCATCTTCAACAAAAGTCACATGTTGCTCGCGTATGCTGATGATATAGATATTATTGGACGTGGATTGCGAGATGTTACTGCGGCTTTTGTGAGCATTGAAAAGCAGTCGGCTGAAGTGGGTCTGGTGATAAACGAGGACAAAACCAAGTTTTTTGTTTCTACTAACAAAGAGTCTACTGGTCTGGGACGCTGCCTGAATGTTCACAACAGTAGTAATTTAAGAGTAATATAGCTGAAATATTGTTTGAAAGCTTTTCTGCTCTAAGCGGAGGTTGAGTATTAAAATGAGACCGATCGGTCAAAAACTACTCCCACCTTCCTTACAAACTCCCCCTTTTTGGGGTTTGTCTCTGCGATTGCAGCCGTATTTAAAGAGGTATATAGCTAACATTTTGTACGCAAGATTCAATATCTAAGCGGAGGCTACTCGCATTCAAACTACCTTTTTTGCAGTGTCCGCGTAACTGCCCCCGCGATTATAGCCGTAGGTTAGGAAATATTGAGCTGAAATTGTATATGCAAGCTTTAATCCTATAATAGGAGCTTATGTTGAAAGATGAGCAATATCGGACGAATACTTCTCCAACCTTCCTTACAAACTCCCCCTTTTTGGGGGTTTTCGTTTGTATGTCCCTATAATTTATGAGCTTTGGGCTGAAATTTGGTATGTAAGCTTCTGTCTAGAAGCAGAGGTTATGTTCTAAGATAAGCATGATCGGATTTAAACTACTCCCACACAACTTCCCATTTTTGGGAAGTTACAAAATTCATAAAAATAAGATCCAACTCACCAATTCATAAACTTATCCGTAAATCGAATAAAATCGATACAAAATTACTGACAAAATGGATGTGGGAAGCTAAAAGTAACGTCCACTTTTCACCAACTCCCTGTTTTGTGGTACAAAGTTTAATAAAATATAGTTGTAGTGCAAATAACCAGTTTTACCACCATTTTTACAAATGGTGAAGGGTATCTGAGCTTCGGATAACCGCCTTACTAGTTTATTTTGTGTCGACTGGTATTCTGCCCATTTCAGCTTTAATATTGTTAATTATGTCTTGCAAAGTGTTTTGACGGTTGATATACACCTTCGGCATCAGGTAACCCCAAAAGAAAAAATCGCATGGGGCTAAGTCTGGTGAGCGTGCCGGTCAGTTCACATCACCCCTCAAAGAGATAAGCCGTCCAGGAAATATTTGCCTTAAACAACTCATGGTAACCCTCGTTGTTTGTGCAATGGCACCATCCTGATGGAACAATGTACCATCTAATTGCATTTTCTCAAGAGCCCGCTGAAAAAAATCCTGTATCATAGTCAAGTACCGTTCGGAGTTCACATTTACGGCAAGACGGTTATCCTGGAAAAAGTAAGGGCCAATGATGCCTACACGTGATATGGCGCACCACACAGTGACGCGGTCCAAAGGCAGAGGTCTCTGATGAATTTC
The DNA here is from genome assembly GCA_964034835.1 of Muscina levida. Classification (NCBI taxonomy): domain Eukaryota; kingdom Metazoa; phylum Arthropoda; class Insecta; order Diptera; family Muscidae; genus Muscina; species Muscina levida. Next base: position 66,180,177 of record OZ035883.1, read on the forward strand.
TCTGGATTTTGTTTCACTCCAGTACCGCATATTTTGTTTGTTTACACACCCACTGTTGTGAAAATGTGCCTCCCCAATGTGCACAAATGCGGACGCGGATCCGAAACTGATCCGAAACTGATCAGTTCCGGATCCGACAAAACGGAATCCGCGCAGTCGGATCCGAAACTGATCAGTTCCGGATCCGACAAAACGGAATCCGCGCAGTCGGATCCGAAACTGATCAGATCCGGATCCGACAAAACGGAATCCGCGCAGTCGGATTCGAAACTGATCAGTTCCGGATCTGACAAAACGGAATCCGTGAAATAATAATTATATTAAAAATTCTCAAATTTGGTTGATAATGCATTCATATTATTTTTTTTTATTGTAGGAAGTATTATATAATTTTAATTGAATTGTATAATATAAACATATATAACATAATATTAGTTTAGTTTATTGAATTAGGGGCAAAAAATACAGTGTTTTCCTATTTTAATTTTAAAAATCTTGGTTATGTTAGTAAGCACATTCTGGTGCAGCTCGCCTTCAATTCGCATAGAACTATTTGTCATAATATTAATGTTACTGTCATTAGTACGGACATTTATCCGAATTTGGATTCCGGATCTGATCCGATTCGGATAAAATGTCCGTAGAATCGGATCAGGATCGGATCCGATACTGATCCGCATGGCACACTGGGTCATCAGAAAAGAACACAATTGCGTCACGGGGTATAGTTGCAAGAATGTCTTCACAAGAGGTTCGCCGTGTCATATAGTCGCATGCTGACATTTGTTGGGCACGCACATTTTTTACGGGTGAAAATTCACTTCTTTCTGAAGAATCCGGTGGAGAGAACGTCTTGAAATGCCAATAGCAAGTGATTGCTTCCGAGTAGAGCGTTTCGGAGATCCAACTCTCTCGATGTTTTGTGGTGTTGTAATCCTTCTCGCAGGTCCCCTTCGTACACATGACACTTTCCCAGCTGTTCTCAATGAAGTTACGCAATTTACAATTGGTTACCGTCAAGGAACACTTCCGCGTGGGGAAACAGCGAATCGTAAACGAAAAGCACGCTGCATTGCAATGATCGAGTGCGCAATTGAAAAATATGAATAAAAATATCCCGTCAGTCACTATAAGCCACGCACACTCTCCACTCTTTTCGACCAACAGTGTCGCCACAGCCTGCAGTGCGAAAAAGCAATTTACCGCGCTCCACCCTGTATTTTAAGTAAGAAAGTTGCATAAATTTTCTATCAAATATATATAAACGGTCCCAAATACATATATACTGTGTGTAGTAAATTCACGTAATGAAACATTGCTCATTTTTTTGAGTTCATCATTAAATAGAAAACAATTATTCCATATCAAAACTATAAGAGAATGTTTATAGCTAAAAAAAAAACAAAAGTATATACAAGTTACAACAGTATTGATGGCAATACTCCTCTTCTCTAATACCTATTTGGTATTTAACATACCATAAAAGGTGTGATTGAGTGATGTTTATTTTATAATTATAGTTATTAATTATTTTCGATTGTACTTTCTATATGTTATGAAATATTGATGGAGGCTTCACACGGCGCTCTTTATATGTCATCTTCATTACTGTTATTAATTGTAGTCATTAAGTGAAACTGTTGGCGAATATAAATTAAACATCGAATGAATGAAATAGTTATGATGGTTTTTAAAATTTGTTTGATTAATATAAAACCGTATTAAATAATTGCAATGTATTATTTATAAATGATAAGATACCGAAATGTTTGTTATTTTATTGTTCACTATAACATAACATATGTTTGATATTTTAAAATTAGAGTATTCATTGAAGCGATTATGTCATTACACAGTTCAACATTTTTCAGCTCATTGATTTGGGACTCGATTCTAAGAACTGGACGTGAAAGCAGCCCCAAAAAGAAGAAGTTCTGCATCATTTGTTTTGTCAAGTTACATGCTATAATAATTTAATATCGATTTGAAGTTAGTAAGTATCGTATAGGGGAATTTATCACATTTAAGGCTTTTTTGTTTGACATACCTCGAGAATCACTAGTCCGATTTAGCTGAAACAAATTTAAAAAAAAATTAAGAATTACAGTTCCTTTAATCTGTTCATATAACGTTTTCCTACAGTTTCAGTTTCACTTTTCCATTCATAAAATGATTTTGAACTGGATTTATTTTGTAGCAGTTACAATATAACTGTTATACTCCGTAGAATATTACTTATGATTATCATACGCCACCATATACAACTAGCTGACCCGGCAAACGTTGTTCTGTCATACAACTTTGGACCCGGCAAACTTTGTCTCGCTCCTAAGGTAACGCCTTCATAATATAGTAAAACATAGATAGTTCAAGTTTTAATCGGATTAACTTGATTTTAATCGAAATCTGTGAAGAGCGATCTGATATACAATGTTTTTCGATTTGTTTCTGGCGTAAAAACAAACAATGAAGACTGTTTACCAACACGCAAACAGACAACGAACAGCTGACCGTGTGAAAAGCAAATAAATTCGAGGTTGATTCCACAAATTTCCAACGATTTGCCTTACGATTTATTGATGGTTATCCCAAATACCAATCGAATGGGGAGTTGAATTCGCTTGAATTGGAAGGGAAGATCGGTTGGAATAATAAAAATTCGAGGGATAAGAACTTCCTCTCCTTTGAATTTTCCCTTGATGATCGCTACTTCAATTACAATTTCGGATGATTCAGATTCCGCAAAATGATCATGATCGATCCCACCTTCAGCTGCAAATTATGCGTCGAAGTTTCTGACACATCTCGTTAAACCACCTCGAAAATTATTCATCGTTCGGTCATCTGCCTCCAAAGCTCGTTTATGCGCCATCGTGCATTCATTCCAAATAATGATTTAGCATTCTCGCAACTATTTCGCTACACGTTGGCTTGTCAACCGTAAGAAGAAAGCGGAATGTGCAGTTCGACCGCCTTTCAACAATATGAAAGCAATACCAGAGGATGCAACAGCTAACTTGATTGCGATCTTGACCGAATTGTTGCCAGAATCAAAGAAATTACGAATGTCTTGCATGTCCCATTGGGATCATCGAGAAAGTATCTCGATATCTTAACAGATGATTGTCAACATCTTGTGAGCTAAACATTTTATTCGTTTCTTCTCCTGAACATCAGAACATCAACGGGTATTGAAGTGAATCATATGACTGATGAGTCTCGTACACGTGCCTACTTGTCCACCATCCCGAAGCTTGAAAACAATATCGCGTGATTCCTCATACTCCCCAACAATCACCTCTGCGACTTCATTTATAGTGGGAACATTGAATTGTCTTACATGGCATCCAGAGGGTCTTTTGTCTGCTCTGATAATAATGCATTGTATTCAATGCGGTTTTGAACAATTGGACCAATGCATTATGCTTATTTGATTTTGAAATTGTTGGACCATTTCGCGTTTAATCCTTTAACATAATAAATTCCACAATATTCCGAAATTTTTCAAGCATCATTACGAATTTTCCATCTTTACGTCGTCTAAAATCATCAAATCAAGCGATACAATGAAAAATTTCGTCGAAACAATCCAAAATTTTCGAGTTTTTTACGGAATTTTCCGAGTTTTCCATCAAGAATTTTTCTTGTTTTCCATTCGAAAGGGGTTTCGGAATAATTATCCCAAATTTTTTAAATTTACATCATTCAAAATTATCAAAACATACAATAATATGTAAAATTTCGTCGAAAAAAATTTAAATTTTTGGAATTTTTCTATAATTTTTCAACCAAAATTTTCTATTTTTCCAACCGAAAAGCCACAACGGAACAATTACACACAAAATGTAATACAAAAATTCAATTTGCTGTGCAAAATGTTTCCGAAAAAATCCAAATTTTCCGAGTTTTCCACCCAGAATTTTTATATTTTTCCATCCGAGAGTCATTTCGGAATAATTATCCGAAATTTTACACTGTCATATCGTCCAAAATTATCAAATCATACGATAATATGCAAAATTCAGTAAAAAAAATGTAAAATTTTTCAAATTTTTCCCGAATTTTCCAACAAAATTTTTCTTTTTTTCCATTCGAAAAGCCATTAGTAACAATTGCAAACAAAATTCAATACTAAAAAGCAATTTTCGATCTTTCCAATTTCCCGACTTTTCCGGAGCATTTTTCCAAAATTTTCTTTCACATAAACCTTCTCCTGGCAATTACGAACAATCGAAAATTTTTTTTAGCAAAATCGGTCTAGCCGTTCTCAATTGATGAATTACTATACATTTTTGCCACAATTTTTATATATATAGATATAACAAAAGTGCCTAAAACGTGCCCTATAAGAGAAATCGATATTAAATTATTATGGCATGTAACTTGACAAAACGAATGATGCAGAACTTCTGCTTTTTGGGGCTATTTTCACATGCAGTTCTCAGAATTGAATTCCAAAATCATGTGTTGTACTGTGTTATATTTGTATTCGGTTAAGCATTTTGGCATCAAAATTATAAGCCTAGGAAGAGCATTTGTAGACAAGGTCTCAATTTTAATAAGACATATTGCATTCAAAGAGTACTGCTATTTTTATACCATCACCCTTAGGGATGAGGGTATATATCATTTGATACGACACAAAAGTGTAACACATAGAAGGAGTCACTTTAGACCATAGGTTTCTTTGACTTTTTAAGTCGTTTGAGCCATGTCCGTCTGGTTCCGGCTGGTGCGCACGATAACTTTCGAAAGACGCAACCAAATGTTTTGAAATTTTGCACGAGTTAATATTTCCCCAAAAATACTTACGGTATTGCGTAGTGGGAAGAAAATTTCATAGTATTAGGAACAAATCTTCTTCTGAAAAAGTGTTTTAAAGAAACAAATATAAACAAAAATAAAAATCTGAATGGTATTACAGATATTTGGGTCTACTAACACAGATTTAAAATTGAGACTCTAATTGAGATTAATCGTCATGATAGGTGTTTCGTGAAATGTTCTGCATTTCCCGGCGAATATGTTCCTTCAATTCCTCAACAGAGACTGGGTTCCTGTTGAAAACTAAACTTTCAAAGAAAATAGTCTATTGAGGATAGATCTGGGCTACGAGGTCACCATTTAGTGCCACCTAATTTGGATATCACTTTCTGCTCAAAAAAAAGCGAACTGTTCCCAATGGTCGTCGGGATTGCGATGCAATGTAAAGCTTCTGACCGGTATAACTTGCCAAACCCAGGATGATCCTAGTCAGTTGCACTTTAAACATACTCACAGAGTTCTGTATTTGTGGTATTACTGCACGAGGTGACGCACAGGGGGCCAAACAGCTGTGCTAGCGGGATTTAATTAATAACTCGAGTAAATGAAGAGATATTTAAATGAAAATTTAAACTTAAGTCTACAGTTAAGTGCTACAGTCTACAGGTTACAGTTCATATATGAAGAAATATAAAGTATTTTTTTATCTTGACGTAATTTCCGTACTTTCTTATTCCTCGCTTCAAGGGCTTCTTCACACATCGTGCCAATAGGTATGATAGTATGTCATATAGTATAGTACATTAATGATTCGGAAATTCTTGAAATGCGGGCTACCAAAGCCGGTTGGTTGAAAAAACGTCTGCTTCTTTGTATGAGAGGTACAAGAAGGGGTCGGCCGATATAGTTCATATTCATTTCTAAGTCAAATTTTAATAAGCTTATATCTTGTTCAAAATATGACCGATTTCAGTGTACCTACCAAAAAATGTATTTAAAACTATGAGGGTGAATTCGGCCATTTGTATGGGAGGTACCAGAAGATGTGTGGCAAATGCTATGGTGTTTATCAGTATTTGTTTACTATTGAAGGATAATAAAACAGACACAATTTTAATATCCTCCATTTGCCCGTTTGGAAGTTATTGAACAAATGTTATTTTTTCATTTTGTATGGGAGGTACCAGAGATGGTGAGGCTGTTCTTCATATATCTCCAACAGTTGGACGTAGTTGGTTATCATTTTGGTAATTTTTACACCTCAAGGACTCAAACTTTACATAAATGCTAAATTTAGCTTGAATACGATTGAATGACGTTAATTATACTTAGTCTAAAGATGTCAGTATACGCTCTAAAACCGTATATGCTACAACAGCTTAATTCTACCAAATTTTTTTTACACATGAAAGGACGTGTCACAAAAATATAATTTTAATTTAGTACATACCTTCTCTGAATGAGAAAAAAAGATATTGACTCAATAAAGTATAATTTGTTTGTAATTTGGCTCAACCAACAGAAGTCAAAAAATGCTGGAAAATCTTTGCGGGGCATATGCTAAAAATGTATTCACTTTCAAGGTTCGCAGCAGATCAGGAATGCCCCTAAATGCTAATGCAAAAGCTTTTATAAGTATTTACAAGTGTTGTCAATTAAACGAAAACAAAAAAGATCGGTATTTTTAAACATTAGAATTCGACTTAAATCCCGCTAGATTGCCCGTTTGGGCCACTGTGTGATGCCTGGAAACGTGACTTATGACACGGCTAACTGTGAGAGCTGAAACTCAAGACTCAGGCACGTCGGCTCAGAGTGAGCGGTACCCTGGTCAGCGTCGGAACCAGAATGGGCGGCTGTAATAAAATTCTGGCAGGAGGAGAAAACTGCGACGTGGTGCCCTGGGCTTCCAACCCGCCACCGACGTTTGAACTATTGCAATGAAAAGAAGTAATATAAGAACAAAATGGACACCCCAAATGTTGTCGACCACCGCAAACAAATTAAGGACTATGATTTAAACTTATGCACCTTGAATGTTAAAACACTGTATAGACCAGGTGCCTCCATCCAACTGGCACAAGTCCTCAAAGAATACACGGCTGACATAACCGCTTTTTAGGAAATCCGGTCGACGGTACACGGGTGCTCGCTCATGAAGACGTGCAACATCTACTATAGTGGCCATGCGGACAAGCACGAGTTTCAATGTGGATTTGTGGTTGGCAAGAGACTGCGACACCTAGTCTCGAGGTTTAACCCGGTGTGTGAACGTATAGCTACCATAAGAGTCAAAACAAAGTTTTTCCACATAATACACATGTGCCCATGGTCCGACAAAAGAGAAAAGACGAGTTCTACGAGAGCCTAGAAAATGTATATGACCCTAGCCCGAGTTATGACATCAAAATTGTACTAGACGATTTTAATGTGAAAATAGGCAGGGAGACCGCATTTGAGCCTACCATCGCAAAATTCAGTCTGCACACCGTAACGTCGAACAATGGCATCATACTAATTGATTTCTCTGCGGCAAGAAATATGGACGTTAGAAGCACTAGATTTAACCACAGAAATATTCATAAGGCATCAAGGTTATCTCCAGATCAATTGACGAGGAAACAGTCGATGGAAAGCACGCATCGAGTGTTCTGGACGTAACAAATGGTTATGTATCACTCAGAATTCACTGTTCTGCGTTGTTCTAGTGGCACGGTTGCGACATGTCTAGTTTTTCCGAAAAAAACAGGCAACCATTTGCTTGGAAGTGCATCGGGCGCGAACAACTTTTTTTTGGATTTGGCTCATCTTAAAACACCCAAACAGTTGACTGCTGTTTACTCTCGGGCTCATACGCGTAAATCCAGGATTTATCACATGTCACGATGTCATAGACGTGTTTCGAAGCACCACGATCGTATTTTTGGAGAATTTCTCTCGACCTACCGGCACGAGCCTGTTTTTGAGCGATTTACAAATTGTGTGGGATCCAACGCGAAAAAATTTTTTTGACAGTCAAAAGTTTATGCAATGTCAATCTCACGATAGGTCACATGACGATCTTGCAAAATCAGTTTGGGCACAGCATCAATGGTTTTCGAAACAACAGCTGATTTTGGACGACCTTCGCGAAATTCGTCTTGGTGTGAACTACGACCACGATTGAATTCGCAATAGCATCGATAAACACTAGTCCTTGATGGAGCTTCATCGCCATTTTTTGCGCCGAGATGAATCTTTTAAGTTACTGTAAACAACACAAATAGCGCTCATAAGTCAAAACCTCAAAAATGTCCAACTTTACGATAGAGCTGTCAGTTGCCAGATTGCAACCCTAGGGCTGCCAAATCCCGAATCATTAAGTTCAACCCTCGTATAGGACCGTTGCTGCTTGGCTAATCCTGGCCTGAGTGTTCACAATCCACTTCAGTTTAGTGTCTAATATTAGCCCAAAGTATTTGGCACTATCAGAGAGTGAAAGTGCAACTTCATTTAATCTGGGTTTGGCAAAGTGAGTGATTTTATATCTCCGTGTGAATAGCACCAGTTCCGTTTTACTCGGGTTTACAGCCAGTCTAAAGTCATGACATCATTTCAAAAAAAGTTTCAGCGCACATTCCAGAGACTCAGAGAGTAGTTTAGAATCCTTTCCGGTAACTATTAGTGACATGTTGTCTGTTGTGCAACACGTTTTTTCCATCGTCCTCAGAAGAGTATTGATGTTGCGATTCCATAGTAGTGGGGCGAGAGTACTTCTCCTTGTGGAGTACCGCGAACCACCACCTTGGAAATATTTCAGTAGTTTATCAACTAAGGGGTCATCTGGGTTCATCTCCAGTTGTTCCATTGAGTCAGTGACAGATATAGGTTTGACATTATTAAAAGCTCCCTCAATATCGAGAAAAGCCACGAGAGCGTATTCCTTGAAGTTTAGAGATCTTTCAATAAGATTGGTTATCAAATGTAAAGCAGTTTATGTGGATTTGCCCTTCGTGTAGGCATGCTGAACCTTGGATGGGACTTCAGGTTTAAGAGATGATCTAATCCACTGGGAAAATTATACGCTCCACTGTATTTTAATGCAGATGTACTTAAGGGGTCATAATCCAAAAACCGAATATGAAGAATGAAAGAGAATCAAAAACTACACTTTTACATCCAACATTTTTTCATTACATTTCTCAGCGAAAGATTGCGTCTACTCACTCCAATAAGGAAACAAAAGGTTGGGTTCGGTCAGAAAACGTTGAAGTCTTAGGGGGGCCAGCGTGTTTCCATGTCATAAACAATATCGAAAATGTGTGGGGCATACTTGTTCATAACATATATACTCCATCAACAGGCAATACAATAGCGTTGCAGAGCTTGGAACTCCTTAGAAAGTTCAACCCCAAAAACCCTGATAAATAGTATGACCGAAAGGCATTTTTGAATTTATTCAAAACTAGTGGGCCCGCCCGGCATTGCTTCGCTATTGCATATTAACGTGTAATATATTTCACATTTAGGTCTACAAAGTACTTTGAAAACGGTACATAAGCTCGACAATAATATGTTGAGTTTATTTACTTATTTAACTAATTTCAAGTAACTCCTTAACATGAAAGATAACCAATTAAGTTTTATTGTTGTAAATGCTAAAAAAAAGTTCATCAGCCAAGTCATATCTATAGTGCCGACATGTAGATTAATTTTTTTCATCCACAAATCGGAAACAGACATTCCACTAAAGATCAAAATTATTTATTTTGATCTGTAGTAGCGGGAACCGTCTGTATAATAACTATCTCTTTGGGCATAATAAAACATTTTTGTTATGCCTTCTCCGCCTATTGACCGCAAATGAAAATTCCGTTTGAAGCTTCATGCCTTTAGCCATAAAACCTTCTTTTGTCATGCCTTCTTCTCACACGGATCAAAAATAATCTGGAATACTATTTTTGTATTGAACACGTATTACCATTTTTTGAGATAATTCGGTCACCAATGTTTGGCTTAACAAAGTGAAGGTCTCAAAGCGCTGTATGGCATGTTACACCGTCGTGTTGGAACCATTTCTCCTTCAAATAATGTGCAATGACATGATAAATAAAAAGAATCAATTGATCGTCCACTGGCTCTAGTTCTTCTACCAGTTGGATTTTATATGACTGTAGGCCAAGATCTTTCCTCAGCATTTGCAGATACCGAGTTGCTGAGAAGGACGTCGGTTTGATAAATTCGAGTCAACTGTCACACTTACGTCTACAGCGTCGATGGTTTCTATTAGTTACTAAGATAGATCATTATATGCACCCTCAACTTCACAAAGGGCTCCATAAGTTTGGCGAACAGAACGTGTATTTTGAAAATAAATTTGCAAGATTTTTAAACGTTGTTCTTGTGTAGTTTTTACATAGTGATTTTCCAAAGTATATTAAAAGAAAGTCTATCACACTTCATTAGTATGACAGCAAGATTTACACTCATACCTATCAGATGTTCTATACGTCAAGAAAAATACCCCATACATAGGTTATTTACAAATGTTTGCTTATGTTTCCTCTGATATACTATAAAAATTCAAATTATGCCCCAATCAAACAAAAGGTGTTTTCCGGTATAACAACAATAAATATTGCTTAATTTTTCTATCTATAGTATTTATTACCGATTCGCTCTCCTGAAAAGTAATTGAAAAATACATACCTGTAAAGTAAATTAAAAACACTGTTTTAGTCTGCGCAGCTACTATGTGTCCTCAACTGTCTGGTGTACGGACCTCAAATAAAACTCAAATAATGAAGTGCGAGGGCAGCGCCTCAGCACTTTTTACTTATTTAGTTCTAAATAGCCTGTTCATTAGGAAGGATCAATTTGTTCACGTCGAAAAAAACGTGGTAATCGTATACCAGTATCGGAATCTATGATGAATTCTAAAAAATTTCACTTAAATCTTTATGTCTAAAATCAATTCCTAGTTCGCGCTGAGAAGCATGAAGATTTCAGGTGGCGATATTTTTTTAGTGAATGAGCAATTATCGGAAACTTCAGACCTATGGGCTCGGCTCTAATTTTTACCAACCATTCCGATGTTTGGAGACTAAGACGAGGAGAATGGTATATTTTTGACATTGTTTGGGATCCCGCCCAATATTCTGAAATATGATTTTTAAAAACTTAATTTCTGTCTAACAACTTTCAGAGGCCATAACTTTTTAACCAATAGATAGATTTGCTTCTTCAGTACTTCATTCAGTTTGTTGGTTTGTTCTCATTTAAAAAAAAAATCTCTATCTGAAATCTTCATGCATGAGCTAGGACTACCAACAGGTCAACAGGTTTTCGTATCAATCTGTCTTTGGAAAAGCCGTCAAAACGATTTTTGAAAAGGGGGCGTGGCACCCCCATTTCCTCTCTGGCTGCTATAGATACTACTCCAACAACATATATACCAAATCTCATCTTCATACTTCTGATAGTTCATTAAATATAGCCCTTTTAATTTTCAAGTTGTATGGGCGGTGCCACGCCCCTTTATCCAATCACAACCAAATATAGACAGGGACTATCAACAGGTCAACAGTACCACTTGGTACAATTTTCGTATGAATCGGTCTATTAGAAAATCCGTTAGAACGATTTAAGAAAAGGGGGCGTGGCACCGCCCACTTCCACCCTTACTGTAATTCATACTGCAACAACAACATATGTAACAAATCTCATCTTCATGCCTCTGATAGTGAGATATAGCCCTTTTAATTTTCAAGTTGAATGGGCGGTGTCACGCCCCTTTATCCAATTACAACCAAATATAGCCTGGGACTATCAACAGATAACAGTACCACTTGGTAAAATTTTCGTATCAATCGATCTATTAGAAAAGCCTTTAGAGCGATTTTTGAAAAGAGGGTGTGGCACCGTCCACTTCGTCCCTGGATGTAATTAATACTGCTTCAACAACATATATACCAAATCTCATCTTCATAACTCTGATAGTTCATGAGATATATCCCTTTTAATTTTCAAGTAGTTTGGGCTGTGCCACGCCCCTTTATCCAATCACAACCAAATGTAGCCAGGAACTATCTACAGGTCAACAGTACCACTTGTTAAAATTTTCGTATCAATCGGTCTATTAGAAAAGCCGTCAGAGCGATTTTTGAAAAGGGGGCGTGGCACCGCCTACTTCCACCCTGCCTGTAATTAATAATGCTCCAACGACATATATACCAAATCTCATCTTCATACCTATGATAGTTTATAGCCCTTTCGATTTTCAAGTTGTATGGGCGGTGCCACGCCCCTTTATCCAATTATAACCAAATATAGCCAGGGACTATCGACAGGTCAACAGTACCACTTGGTACAATTTTCGTATGAATCGGTCTATTAGAAAAGCCGTTAGAACGATTTAAGAAAAGAGGGCGTGGCACCGCCCACTTCCACCCTGGCTGTAATTAATACTGCTCCAGCAACATATATATTAAATCTCATCTTTATACCTCTGATAGTTCAGGAAATATTGCCTTTTTAATTTTCAAGGTGTATGGGCGGTGCCATGACCCTTTATTCAATTACAACTAGGGTGTTCAAAACCGAAACCGAAAAACCGTAAACCGGTTTTTTTGTTTAAAACCGTATGCCGGTTTTTGCAAAAATGCCATTTTCGAATAACCGGTTTAACCGAGTTTTTTCCTTCGGGTACTCGGTTTTTTTTTAATAAGTTTGAAATTGAATTTAAAAATTTTACAAAGCTCCTAAAAGCATTCTTGTTTATAAAATGTAAAAAGATTTTTATAAATTAATTTGAAATTTTATTTTAAAATTTTCCAAAGCTTCTAAAAACATTCTCGTTTATAAAACGTTAAAAGTTTCTTCTAAATTAATTTGAAATTGAATTTTAAAATTTTACTAAGCTTCTAAAAACATTCTTGTTTATAAAATGTAAAAAGTTTTTTCTAAGTTAATTTCAAACTGAATTTAAAACTTTAAAAAGCTTCTAAAAACATTCTCGTGTACAAACATTGAATATCCTAATTATATGTATTAGGACCAGAAAATAACCAACAAGCTAATCCTGGGTAAAGTAGTCTAAAAAAGCGGGAACGATGGAATTTGCTAACGAGCTTTTTAAAAGACTTTATCCTGCAATTTCCCCAACAACGGCAGAGTCTATTAACAGTTCAGACTGTGAGAAGGGGGAATCTCCTAATGGTAGTCTTTGCAACGATTAAAACATGAGAATAAATAACATCCAAAATCCACCAGTGAAAAAAATTGTAATGACACACGCTTATATGATGATTTCAACTATTTCGATAGATTTAATATAAGGTCAGAAAAGCTCAACATCCTTCTAAACGCTCTTTTGCCAATAAATCCTACTTCCACAATAAGTGAGCGCATGTTTTCTGTATCAAGCTTTTTAAAAACGAAACAGAACAATTGACTCAAAATTGAACACTGCATATTATTTCTTAAATACTATTTTAACCAGTAAGAAAGTTTCAGTCGGGTAAGTCGACTAACATATACCCTTACCCTCAGTAAAATATATAATTTTCTAGTATATTGATATCATTACTCGATTTCTAAAGTGGGCGAAGTGGTACATTTGTATGGGAGGTACCAGAAAGGGCGTGGATAGTCTTAAAGTTTTTTTCTTCAAAACTTTATCCTGATTTAGCTTTAATAAATACAGAATTTGGGCCCGATTACGTTGGGTGTATTGATATTACTACTCCATCTCTAGAGCGGGCGGAATAGTACATTTGTATGGGAGGTCTTAGATGGGGCGTGGCTACACTTAAAAACTTTACCCTGGTTTAGCTTTACTAAATACATAATTTGGACACGATCACGTTGGGTGTATTGATATTGCTACTCCATCTCTGAAGTGGGCGGAATGGTGCATTTGTATGGGAGGTTCAAGCAGGTACGTGGCTAGGCTTCCAAATTGGTTCTCCAAATTTTTATTCTGTTTGAGCAATACTAAAAACAGAATTTGGTCACGATCGCGTTGGATCTATTAATAATATTAATCGATTTCTAAAGTGGGTGGTACCTGATGGGTATGGAAGGTACCACATGGGGCGTAGCTAGACTTCCATTTTTTTCTCTTAAACTTTGTCCTGCTACAGTTTTACTAACTGTAGGATTTGGGAACGATCGGAGTGGGTGTATTGATATAACATACTAAATAAATGCATTTCCTTAAACCAAATTATTTTTTTTATAAGTATTTTTAACTTTTAAGGAAAAAACCGAAAAAACCGGTTAAACCGGTTTTCTTTAAAATGCTGTATTCGAAATCCGATTTTTCTAAAAAATCAATTTTTCGAATAACTCGGAAACCGGGTTTCTAAAAAAAGGAGGTATTTGAACACACTAATTACAACCAAATGTAGTCAGGAACTATCTACAGGTCAACAGTACCTCATGGTAAAATTTTTGTATTAATCGGACTATTGGAAAAGCCGTCAGAGCGATATTTGAAAAAAGGGGCGTGGCGCCGCCTACTTTTCTGAAAAAAAAGCTTTTAAACTATCCGGAAACTATAGCGAACAAAACAAGAAAAAAATTTTGGAAATCGGTCTAGCCGTTTTGGGGTTTAGCGAGACAACTGCATAGCAATTCATTTTTATATAAATAGATTTGCTTTTTGTTTTAATAAAAAAGTTTTATTTTGTAATAAAAAACCACTACGTTTAATTCCATGATCACCCCAATATGTAAAAATCTGCAAAAAAAAACACAAACTTTACTAAATACAATTTTGTTGTTGTTGGATAAAAAACCACACCTGTTTAAAAAACCACATTTACCAAATATAGAAATATGTCTGAATTTGCCAAATTCCTCTCCATTACCATAATCAAAGCACCCTCAGGTCATATACATAGTACTTATATGGTCCACAATGGTTTAAATGTTCTTATTCGGTGGCATTTGCACACATATATCATTACTTTCGGATACTCCAAATATGTTTCTAATTGTAATTGAAAAGAAACAGAGCACAAAATTATTCAGCGTTTTTTTTTTTTATTTATAGCTTTTGGCAAATAACAAAATTGCATGACGATTTTTCAATATTTTCCACTTTTGGACAAGAAACCCAAGTAACGTCAACCTTAACATTTATCTGGACATGTAAGTAAGCAACTATACAATAATATTGATGATGGACATACTACAAGTATGTATATGCAATACACATATGTACATGTGTGAAGCCACAATTGAAGATACATAGTAAGTTAAACAAATGTTGGTGAACCACATTTAAAGGTTTCTGGCTGGTGGTTATAGTTTTCGCATAAATCTAGTTCAGTTGAGCTGTTTTTTTATGTTGGTTTCTTGTTTAAGCTTTTTTTGTTTTAGTTGTTTTTTTTTTGCCTCATCTTGCTAGTTTGTATTTATGGCTTTGCCAAGTGAAATGTTAAGACATGTGGTCGGGTATTTCAATATAAAGTATAAACTCGTATCTAAATACATAATACCACACATAACTGTTAATTAATAAACGTAATTAAACATTTCGGTTACATTATTAATTGAAATTGGCTGTATGTAATAATGGTGGTGGTGCTGGTAATATGCGATAAATATGCGCGATATTAAATAATGTGTGTGTGTGCAGCAACTTGGCCTATGGTGGGGTGGTAATGAAAATGTATGAGGATCATTTTTTTTGTTTTGTTTATCTTTATCCATGATAGTGTTTACACGCTCATTAGTGTGGATTAAAGAGATAGTATGTATGTGTAGCAAAATTGTATAGAATTTTGTTTAACATTATTGACTGAATGATTTGATTAAGCTTTAAATGGGCAATTAAAAGCGTTTAAGTAGAGACTTAGTTTTGTCTATGGAATTATTTAGTTGGTCAATAAAATTGTTTAATATATAATTTCCCACGAGTTGCCAGACATTGCTTGTTGGTGGTGGTATAAAGGAAACAAAAACTCCACTACAATTAAAAAAGGAATTTGAAAGCATTGACTGGTTAAATTTCAAGTAAAACTATTTTTAATAAAATCGGCATACGTCGTAAGAAGTTATTGCGAGCCGTTTCATTGAAACACATCACGTGCGACGCATAAAATTCCTGTCAATGGTTTTTCGTTTCTTCTACGTTGTTATGAAGTTAGATACAATGAAATTTTATAACAATTATTTTGAGATGTGGTCTGATGCATTAGCTGCGTTTTGATCGGTACCTGGTGAGTTGATATCCAGACACAAGTCAAACATTAAATGGAGTCACACTATAAACTAAAATTGGCTTACGCTGGAGTTTTTTAAAAGAATAACTAAACAACTTTTAGGCAAGTTAAGAGTTAAGAGACAAATTGACTGACTCGTAGGTAATTACTAATCAGTACTTTTCATGTCTACTACTACTACTTTTATGTTCAGATATATTTTTACTTAAGTGGCCAAATACATCTTACGAAACATGGTTCATATATTTGAGGCCTGAAGTAATAAAGAATTCCACACGCTTCGGTTTTCTGCGTGTGTTCTCCAGTTAGTCCTACCAGAAGATGGCACGTCGCACAGTGGCCCGCACCATACATTTCTTGGAAAAAAATAGAAGGAGTGGTCGTACAGCAATCAAATAGAAAGAGGTCCACTGGGGGTTATCTCAGGTCCGTGGGGGCGATATTCCCCAAAGGTTTCCCAAGAGACCCCCCTGCAGGGTCCATTCGTATTACATGAGTCTCGCCGTGTAGGCCTTTCCCATGGTGCGCTAGATGGCCCAAGCATGCTTGAACCACCTAGGAATAGGAGTCGACAATTTTGGGAGCAAGCTACCGCAATTGTCGGCTCTTTTCTCCAGCCAGAAGATACTAAAATGGGTATGTTAGTATGGAGCATACCCCCTTTTGGCCAAGGTGAGGCCTATCTTAACACCTCCGCTACTCTATGGGTGTGTAGCACCCGGTTGAATGCAAACTCCACACCGAGCCCGAAGACTCTACGGGCGATTTCGGTTTTAACCGCAGCCCGCGTGATGCTTCCACTAGGGGGCCTACAACCAACGATCAGACGGGAGACTAAGCCCCGGGGGTCCTGTTCTTCACGCTACCGGTCGCACCCACCGGTTGGAGCTTCGTAGTTAAGCTACTACCAATTTGGGATTTAATGAACCATACTTCACAGGTTTGGTTTCCTTTCGCTGAGAGCAGACATGGAAGTTTTACATACCCGCAGGCACCGATATTTGCATACCAGCGCCCCGGTGTGATGGAAACGGTTTGGTACTACACCACAGGCATGCAGTACCCTCACTGGTAGGAGACGGAGAGAACTCCAAACCCCTTCCGCTCTACGACGGTGAACGGCAATCATGTATTGAGGCTAGGCCTGTCTGCACCACCTCTAAGACCCCGGAACTCGCAGCCACCTGTGGTACCAGATAACCATCGATGACAATATGATCTATCTGGTTTCTTGTCCCTTGAACAAGGAATATC
Organism: Muscina levida; assembly: GCA_964034835.1. NCBI lineage: Eukaryota > Metazoa > Arthropoda > Insecta > Diptera > Muscidae > Muscina > Muscina levida. The sequence continues at coordinate 66,197,405 of OZ035883.1, forward strand.
CTTGTTGCCTTGTGGAAATGTTAGAATCAGATTCCACTCACTGCCGACGCGAAGTTAGCAAGTCTGAATCCGTTATGGGAGGTGTTGTTGTGTGAACTGAACTTTTCATAGAATGCATCTTTAATGTCCTCATCTTTGTCTTCCGTCGGGCGTTTACTCAAATCAGCTCTTCGGTTACAACCAGTGTTAATATACGAGACTAGGTGTCGAAGTCTCTTGCCGACTATGAATCCACATCCAAATTCATGTCTTTCTGCATGGCAGCTGTAAAAGATGTCACAGTTCTTTCGTAGTGTGCATACCTGACCCGTCCATTGCATATCCTGTATGGCGGTAAGGTCAGCCTTGCATTTGTTGAGGACATCTGCCAACTCCATAGAGAGTTCGGACCATCCAGGTGCATTTCCCTTAATCATGATGCTTACAACGTTTGCGGGGGTCGTCAAAATTTTGGGGGGTTCTTAGTTTTTATAATAATTGTTTTATTTTTTTTTGGGCCACCGCGCCCGATCCTAGTTTCCTGGAGCTGCCAAAGTTACTAAGAGAGCCTATAGGCTGAGCTTCAGTAACTTCATAAGACGCATTGGTGGTAGCCTGCCATTTAGGTTGCTCAAATACTGTCAATTGTAAATTGCATTGTTATCGACATAAAATACCAAAATTATGAGAAATTAACACCAAACAACGTATTCAATAGTTTCCTCCTCCCGTCTATATTTTCATCCATTACTGGGACAAAATAAATGTCAACGCTTTTCGTGTTCATGAAAAACGCTAATAGGTAATATAATATAAATTATAATGTCACTTGGTCTTTTGACTGTATAGAAGCGTAGACGCCGACAATTCAATATCCAACACAACAACACGGGTGACAACTGCATAAAACACACATGTAACATTCATGCAGTCATTCAGTCAGTCAGTTATATGGAACAAAACAAAAGACTTAAGAGAGCAACGCGATAATGCACTAGAAAAAAAATCTAAACTATGAATGAACATTTCGCACATACATACACACACACAAACATAAAAAAATGACTGAACTGAATTCAAAAATAAATGACATATCCGCAAATGTAACAATGTTTACTGTGGCAAAAACTCGTAAAGGAAAATCCATAAAAAAAAAATAATTGTAAAAGCACGAAAAAACCACAATTAAAAATAAATCGTTTTGATAGTAAAAATAGCCATAAGAATGATCGACCCCGCCATAAGATGCAAAAAAAAAAAACACAATTGATTTCAAACTGTTGCGGATGCAAGTCGTTTTACTTGCATATATGGCACACACATATGTGCATCGAGATAATTTCTATGCAAAATAAAAAAAAAATTATAAACACAGCTGTGAGTTCGATCACAAAACTAATTGAATTAGCCGGAGATTGCGTTCGTTGGAGAACATTAAGTGGCTAATGTAATACTCGTACATACAATAATTAATGTGAGCCTCTGTAGTGATGTGAAGAACATGAGAGTATTTTAAAACTAATACGGCCGTGGGACAACTTCCCATGCAATGTATAACATATGCATGTTATGGGCAGTTTAATTAAACAAAAAAAACAAACAAAAATTAAGTAAAATTCTGCTATTACACTAGACATAAGTATTACTACAAACAAGAATATAATTTGTTAAGGTTTTAAATGTAAACATATATGTAGCTCCTCCTCATTGACTGCTAAACCCATTATTGCCGACTCTTTTTCTAGTGTTGAGAAAACTGCAGTAACATCCCGCAGATTTCAGCTAATGATGTCTATGTCATCGGCATAGGCTAGTGGCATGTGGCTCTTGTGGAATATTGTGCCAGACATGTTGACACTAGCCTTTCTCATTACCTTCTCCATAACTATATTAAATAGTGTACAGGACAGGCTATCACCCTACCTGAGACCTCTTTCTATGTTGAATGGTTCAGAGTGCTCCTTACCAATATTAACCGAAGATTTGGTGTTTTCCAAGGTACATCTGCAATATCGAATTAGCTTTGCAGGAATACCAAACTCAGACATGGCCTCATAAAGCCTATTCCTTATGGGAGAGTCGAAGGCAGCTTTGTAGTCGACAAAGAGGTGGTAGGTGTCGATCTGCTTTCATGAGTTTTTTCCAGGATTTGTCGTAGAGTGAATATTTGATCCGTAGTTGATTTGCCAGGTCTAAAGCCACACTGATATGGTCCAATTAGTTTTTCTACAATTGGAGTTTTTCTACGTTCACAAAGGACCTTGTACGCAATTGGTAATAGGCTTAAGAATGTAGTTCTTACATTCACTACGATCTCCTTTCTTGTATATGGGACAAAACAGACTGAGACTCCAAACCCCGGGCATGCTCTTCTCTAGCCAGATGTTCTGCATGAGATGATGCATGCTCCTAATCAGCTCCTCCCCGCCAGCCTTAAACAATTCAGCAGGGAGACCATCGGCTCCAGCAGCTTTGTTGTTTTAAAGGCTGGAGATGGCCACACGTATCTCGCTCTGGCTCGGAGGTGGACAGTCTTGGATGAGAGCGGGGTCTTCTAGAGTGGTATCAGTTTCCAGTAAATTTCTAAAATGATCTCTCCATATCTTCAAATATCTTCGGGTCCGTCACTAGCTGACCATCGCTGTCCTTGCAGGAGGGCAACCCTGTTCCACGCATTCTCGCCTTAACTCTCTTGTAGAATTTTCGGGCTTCCCCTCTACTTCGGAGCAACTCTGTGCACTCATCCTGCCTCTTCTTCAGCTCCTTCTTTTTTCTTCTAAAAAGACGTGTTACCACTCTTCTTTTCTCCCTGTGCCGTTCACGAACAGCTCGCGTTGCCATTGGCTGCAGTTTTGCCCTGTATGCAGCATCCGTCTCTCGTGACATTGCGACATTCATCATCGTACCAGGCATCTTCTTGAGACGGCTTTGAGTACCCAAGTGTGCTTCTCGCAGTCCGTTCTATGAAGTCGGTATTATATATTGCCACTGCGAGGTTATATAATCAGGGGTTGGAGCATTCCGCAGCAGTTGAGTTAGGTGGATGAAGTAGGCGTCCCCTACCTCTGTAGTCCGCAGTTTACCGATGTCCAGCTTTTGTTGTGCCTGGTTACGTACGTTTTTCGCCATGCTTAGCCTTGTGCGTACCTTAAATGCGGTAAGGAAGTGATCGGAGTCAATGTTCGCACCCCTGATCACTCGTACGTCCAGAACACTCGATGCGTGCCTTTCATCGACTACCACGTGATCTTTCTGATTCCTCGTCAATTTATCTGGATATAACCATGTTGCCTTGTAAATATTTTTAAGGTCAACTCTAGTGCTGAGAAATCGATCAGTCTAATGCCATTGTTCGACGTTTCGGTGTGCAGACCGAATTTTTCGATGGTAGTCTCAAATGCTGCCTCCCTGCCTATTTTAGCATTAAAATCGCCTAGTAAAATTTTGATGTCATGGCTGGGGCTACGGTCATATACATTTTCTAGGCTCTCGTAGAACTCGTCTTTGTCCTCATCGCTTTTCTCTTCTGTCGGAGCATTTACACATATAAGTGTTATGTGGAAAAACTTTGTTTTGACTCCTATGGTGGCACACCACAAATCTACATTGAAACTCGTGCTTGTCCGCATGGCCACTGTGGTAGATGTCGCACGTCTTTATGCGCGAGGACCCGTGTCCCGTCCACCGGATTTTCTGTAAAGCGGTTATGTCAGCCTTGTATTCTTCGCGGAAAGTTGAATGGAGGCACCTGGTCTATACAGTGTTCTAACATTCCAGGTGCATATCTTCAAATCATGGTCGTTAATTCGTTTGCGGTGGTCGTCAACATTTTGGGGGGTCTGGTTTATTCTTTTCTTACTTCTTTTATTGCAATAGTTTAAGCGTCAGTGGCGGGTTGCAAGCCCAGCGCACTACGTCGCAGTTTTCTCCTCCTGCCAAGATTTTATTACAGCCGCCCATTCTGGGTCAGACGCTGACCAGGGTACCGCTTACTCTGAGCCGTCGTGCCTGGGTTTTAAGTTTCGCGCCTCACAGTTAGCCGAGCTCTGATCGGTGTCAAAGCCACGTTTCCAGGTGTCACTACGTGGAGATACTCCGTCCGCAGTAGTACCACGAATACGGAGCTCTGTGAGTAGACTTGAAGTGCAATTGGCAAGGATCACTCTGGGTTTGCCAAATTAAACCGATCAGAAGCTTTACCTTGCATCACACTTTCGACGCCATATGCGCCAACTTAAAAAATAAATTTCTCTAATAGTTGCAATACAGCCCTCGATCAAAACAGGACCACCTTATGTATTGCCACATTTACATTGATCTATTTTATTTATGCCAAAATATTGGTTTTCCATATTTTTAGCAATGATTAAAATTGCTATTGGCCTTTCGTTTCAAAGGCAGGTACACACTCAATTATTACGACAATATAACGTACAATTTTTGAAATTAAAAGTAATATTTATAAAGTTTGCAGTCATCTATAATGTCATTATTTCCTGCTAATAAGGCTAATAATCTTAGGCGGTGACTCTCGCATGCAGACACACCAAAAGAGCAGCAACCTTAAAGCTATTACAGCAGATGTTGACAACAGTGCCCCCAACACAACACGACAGAGGGCCGGCCCACTTTGAGACGAATGTATCTACAACAAACATTCTCTTCAAATTGTAACAGTGCAGATCGACGACGCCGATGCCAACAAGCGGATGGAGGGCCTTTCTCTTTCCGTTACAACAACACACAGCAACAACAACACAACACCACAAGTTGTTGAAAATATCGCATGAGTTGAAAACAAATTTTTGGTGTTTCCCTAAATCAATTGTGCTGGAAAAATAAAACGCGAACTTTGTTGCGTCTTCTGTCTATGGGGATAGGAGGGTGATTTGAAAAAGAATTGCGAATCAACAATTACTTTTGACACAATAAAACCAAGTTGTGTAGCTTTATTTAGATGGAACGGTTTTAATATCTTAAGCATGGGGAGCAAAGTGTAGTTTTTTAAGGGCTTTGATACTCTTTTGTGTGATCAATATACCCTCAACATATGGATATATGTGGGACCGGCCGTGGCATGATGGCTAAAACACACGGCTACTATGCGGGAGATCCCAGGTTAAACCCCTGGCTCTAGTCATCTAAAAAAATTGTTTCTTTCATTGCCGGCCACCTCAATGTTGTCGACAGCAACTTCGCAGTATAAGTGTCGTGTCAAACGGCATGTCTAGTAAAAAGCTTCTCAAACAGTGACGTTCGCATTCGTCGATAAACAAGTAGGTGCCGTTTGTTGTGAATCTAAAATAGACAGCGTGTTAATTCACAACAACGCGAAAAGCTATCCCATACCTCATTCATGGGGTGGAAAGGGAAATTAAGTAAGTACTATGGGTATATGTATAGAAGAAGTCATTTGAGACCCTAGGTTTCTTTGAACCAAATTCGACTCATGACTTTTTGAGTCGTTAGATCCATGTCCGTCTGTTTGTCTGTCCGTCCTTCTCTTCCGGCTAGTACGCACTATAAGTTTTGAGTGACGTAAACAATTGTTTTGAAACTTTGCATGGATTTACATTTTCTCAAAACTACTTACGGAATTAAATATTTAGAAATCGAGTAATAATATCAATAGACACAACGCGATCTTGTCCTAATTTTATATTTCTTCTTCTTCCTTAATGACAGCAACAACAGAAATTTATCCATTAGTAGCCGCACGTAGTACTCCAAGCGCTTCGGTCTTTTGCGCTCCGTAGATAGTTCGTCACACCAAGCTTAGTTAACAGCTCTTTTGGCCCTCTCCTGCGCCGCCTATCGAGCGGAGCGTTTTCGTCCATTCGTACGTGTCCAAGCCAGCGCATTCGGTTTATTTGAACGCGCTTGACTACGTCGATGTCATTGTACATGAGATGTTAAAGATGTTAAAGAGATCGACAGACTATCGCGTTGTCTAAAGCCTCGCTTCGCGGAGATACCAATTTCAGCTATAGCATCCAACAATTTCTGTCGTATCGGAGTGTCGAATGCAGCTTTGTAATCGATGAACAGATGGTAAATGTCGATCTGCATTTCTTGGGTCTTCCCCAGGATTTGTCGTAGTTGGAATATCTGGTCGGTCAGCTGATGGCGGTGTTGTGCATAATTGTAGTTTGCAAGAGTGTTGAGGATGGATTGGTTACTGTCCATATGACTACTATTAGAATATTAAAAGCATCAAGTAGCAAATAATAACTGTGTCGAGTCAATCGGCATGTCTAGTTCGCATTCGTCAATAATCAAGTAGGTGTCGTTAGTTGTGAATCTAAAAATAGAAAGCGTGTTAATTCACAACAACGCGAGGAGCTATCCCATACCTCATTCATGGGGTGTAAAGGGAAATTAAGTTTTTTTTTAAGTTGTAGAATTAGATCAGGGCCTCAACAGCGGCATAGTAGTATATTCCAGTGGGGTTGAACCCACTATCTGGTCAAGTCATCACGACGATACTAGATGTAAAATACAACGATACATTACGCTGATTTGTGTGCACGCCCCGACGGAAGACATAGACGAGGACATTAAAATTACATTCTATGAGCGCCTAGAGAAAATATATGACTGCTGCCCTTCACATGACATTAAAATTGTTCTTGGAGACTTTTATGCTAACTTCAGCAGTTGGAAAATTCAGTCTCCACATCAACACCCTCAATAACAGATTCAGACTGGTTACCTTCGCGTTCTGATGTTCCGGATACCCGATGGCAGCA